>SJYT01033557.1:139913-157592 GCA_006410635.1 Cephalophus harveyi
GGTCCCAACCTCCTAAGGTTGTTGTGAGGATTAAATAAGTTAATGCATATATTTCACAAAATAATCACTCAGTGTCTGTGACCCCTCCCTCCCTCCCTCCCTTTTCAAAACTCTCCCTGCACTTATGAGCTCAATGCAATACATTGGGCTGTGGGAGAAATCATAGATAATTTGAGTTAAATTAGGTGGCAGATTAAAAATTTTTTTAAATTAGGTAACAAAATGGCTTCCCCAATAGCTCAGCAGATGAAGAATCTGCAAAGGAGAGGCAGGTTCGATCCCTGGGTTGGGAAGGTCCCCTGGAGGAAGAATTGGCAATCCACTCCAGTATTCTTGTTGGAAAAATCCCATGGACGTAGAAGCCTGGTGGGCTACAGTTCATGGGGTTGCAAAGAATCAGACACGACTGAGCGACTAAGCACAAGCACAAGGTGGCAGAAGAGACAGAGTAGATGGCTAGTGCAAAAAGCTACTAGGTCTTTCAGCTGTGAGAATCTAATATAGGGCACTGGTTACACAGGTGATGGGATTGTTGAGAGGCCCCGCAGGGGAGGCAATCAATCCAGAGACTTGAAGTAGCAGAGCTGCTACTACCCTTGGGTGGAAGGCTAAACGGAGGACATGCTATTATTGGAACCCAGAAATGAGGTTGGTGTGGCATGTGGGGTTGTGAAGGAAGGGACCTTGGAGACACAGAAAAGAACCAAGGCTGCTGCTGAGGAGGCCACAGGAAGCAGAGAGGGGAAGAAACGCCCTGGCTTCTCCCTTCCTCCTGCCCTCTTATGTTCTACCAGGGCAAGGGAGCCCATGAACTGTGATTCCCTGCAGTACAGGGCAGGTCAGAACGGGGGCAGGAAGCAAACTGGCATTTGACCAGTGCAAGGGCCAGGCCTTCTCCAGCCCTGCTGCCATGGTGACACCGGGTGACAGAGGTCTTTCCAAATCTCATCAAGCTGAGTTCAGTCCCAGCAAAGGGCTACAGGTTTCTGTTGATCTCGGACTCCCCAAGAGTGGCTTCCAGCCTGTAGGAGTGCTGGATGGCCATCTCCACTCTCCTAGAAATGCCACCTTTGTCACCTTTGTGGCTGCAGTTGTGGCCCCAGGCCACAGTGTACGGTGGCTTCACTAATTGTCCCTTTAAACCTCTGATTCTTGGGAACCTGGAGGAAAAGTGGAGTCGGCACAAGGGGGAAGGAGGAGGGGGAAGGCAGACTTAAGCCTTTCTGAGGATCCACCTTGAAACATTTCAGGTGAGAGGAGTTGATTCTAAACACACGCCCAGATGGGGCTCTGCATGTTTCTTCTATACTGTCTTACGTATCTTGAGAACATAAATCAAATTATACGTCTGTGGGGCTTGTGGGAAAATTCTAGATGGACAACAGGCCTGTTTCAGATCAGGCCTTACTTACTGGAAATCTTGCTTATCAGAAAAGTCCTTGGAAAGCTGGGTTAATTTGGAAATTGGGGTTAATTTGTTTGGAGCCAAA
Organism: Cephalophus harveyi; assembly: GCA_006410635.1. Lineage (NCBI taxonomy): Eukaryota > Metazoa > Chordata > Mammalia > Artiodactyla > Bovidae > Cephalophus > Cephalophus harveyi. The sequence continues at coordinate 141,404 of SJYT01033557.1, forward strand.
ATCAAAAGTCAAATGGTGGTTCTTTCTGCGCTTTCAGCACAGGCATTTTCTTTAGCACACATCTGGTTTTGGCACTGTAGGTTTTCCTGGTTTATTGCTTTAGCTTGGTGGAAAGATCCAGGAGTTTCTGAAGGAAGGTTTTTTTCAATTTTTAAGTTGTTTTTAATTTTATTTATTTATAGCTGTGCTGGGTCTTCATTGCTGCTCCAGCTTTCTCTGGGGAAAGCCGGGACTACTCTCTAATTGCAGCTCATGGGCTTCTCCTTGCTACGGCTGCTCCCATTGAGGAGCACAGGCTCAATAGTTATGGCGCACGGGCCCAGGTGCCCCGTGGCATGTGGGGTCTTCCCAGCCCAGGGATCGAACCTGTGCCCTCTGCCTTGGCAGACGGATTCTCAACCTCTGGGCTGAAAGGGAAGTCCAGCATTGTAATGTGATGGTCCTCTTGGGAACCCGTAGGATGCCAGGCCAGAGCAAACTTCTCTTTCTCCTCCAAGGTGGGGACACAACAGGGCCCAGTTAGTGCACTGATGCATTCTCTTTTGTCCCTGGTAGTCACCAATGCTTTCATCTTACTCAGACCTCATGTAGGATAGATGCTTATTGACAGAAGGGACCAGAGGCATTTGGAACCAAGAACAGGTAATTTAAACTTCAGAACCACTGTGGCAGGTCCCAGGCCCCACCCTGCAGGACATTCATTTGCTCCCAGGACCTCCAGAGGAAGAAGAAGGGCCACTGCAAGTGTTCAGTTGTGGATTGAAGGAACCCACTAGGAGAGAGAAGTTCGCCAAGGAAATGACTACATAAACAACTTTCCAGGGGGCCTATTTAAAATGCTCAGGGGAATAAATTGTTTTAAAGCGTTTAAAAAACACCATTTACATACAATTAATATGTTGATTGCACAGCATTCTTATTAATTCATTATAGGAAGGATTTCCACATAGCAAAACAGCTTTTCAGTACTTAGTTTGTGATATAGCATGAGCTGGGAAATTACATGTATAATCGCTATATATAACAGCTATATATAATTACACACATGCACACATATAAATGTCTAAATATGTAAAATTTAGTCTTTAGTAACTCAAATCTCATTTCTCAGCATCCATACCCTACCTTACCCAAACATACCTTCTGTCTCACAGGGTGGAACAAAGGAGATTTTCTTTTACATACTTACAAGCCCAGAGCCCTTGTTTGTTATTATAGTAAAGGGCCATGGTGAAGCATTTGATAATCAAGATTCACTGCGTGGGAAATGTAGATGCTATGGTTTAACAGAAACCCCACTTTTACTGAGCAAGAGAGATGTGTCTACCACAGGGAGAAGGTGGCAGTTAGTGGGGAGCTGGAGTAGATCAATGGATACTAATACAGATATCTGGGAACCTTTCATTATAGGGGTCACCAGGAAATGTGATCTTGACCTTGAATCCTCTAGAGAATAAAGGAATGTTTTGGTTTTTCATTGCCAGTGTAACTTACGACCCCAGAGCTTGTTGGCTGGGAACAAAAATAATTAGATTATTTTTCACGATTCTTTGGGTTGACTAAGGCTCAGCTGAGTGTATCTTCTGCTGGTCTTGCTTGTGGTTAAAGTCAGTTGGTGGGTGAGGCTGCAATGTCTGTGATGGCTTCATGCCCATGTCTTGTTCTCTGAGAGGGGGTGGTCAGGAGGTTGAGGCCTTTCTCTCTATTGTAACTAACTTGGAATTCTTTGTGTGGTGGCTGGATTCCAAGATTGAGTGATCCAAGAGAACCTGCTTATCCCCTCTGCCTGCATCATTCTTGCTAAGGTCCCATTGGCCAAAGCAAGTATCACAGTCAGAGTGAGAGGGGACTAGACCAGGGGGTGAAAGTACGGTTTACTGGGAGCTACCACTGCCTCGCTGTCACAAGGGGGCTGCTCTTTCTGTCCTCTTGTTGTCATTTAGGCACTAAGCTGTGTCTGACTCTTTGCGACCCCATGGACTGTAGCCTGCCAGGCTCCTGTGTCCATGGGATTTCCCAGGCAAGAATACTGGAGTGGGTTGCAATTTCCTCTTCCAGGGAATCTTGCTGACCCAGGGATCAAACCCGAGTCTCCTGCTTGGCAGGCAGATTCTTTACCACTGGTGCCACTTGGGAACCCTTTCCGTGCTCTTAGAGGCTGTTATTTTGTATTCCCTATTCTTTCTTCCCTTCTTGCCTCCAGCTGCCCGCTCTGCCTGTCAGAGGCACATGTAGGGTGGGCAGAGGCAGCACAGTGGTCAGTGGTGATGGCAGTGGTGTGGCGATCCCCGCCCCCGACCACCCCAGTCAGCATCTCAGTATCTTGGACAAGCAATCCTTATTTCTGAACTTATCCTGCCCCCACCTTGAATATGAAGGTTTATAGAATATACAGATTGAGCAGGCAGGATGTTGATTTTTTTTTTAAGATTCCAAGTGAGTTGCTTTAATATTTCACTGAACCACTGCAGAAAGTCCTTCATTATGGGATGGAAATGCTTGGAAAATGGCCTTCTAATTAATGTGAAATGAGAGAGTGCCCCTCAGAGCAAGGGAGACTTGGCAGCTGTGAGGGTGATGTCAGCAGGCCAGCACTTCCTGGGTGGGGTGATTAGATGGGGCCCCATCCCAGCATATATTTGCCTCATGGAGCCCATTCAGCATAAATCCTGCCACAGGGCCAGGCTGGAGACAGCAAATTGAGAACCTTCCACAGCTCGCTGAGTTACCACTTCCCAGAAATTGCTGAAGCCATTGATCTCGATCTTTTTAAATCATTAAATGATTTTAGCATTCAGGCACGCAGCAGGTCTGTGCTTGGTGACCTGCAGGAAGTGGGAGTGGCTTCAACAGCAGATCCCGGCGCGCAGCTTTGGCTGGGCACAGGCTCAGTCACGTGGTGGCATGACAGTGACCTTTACACCAGCGTACAAGACTGCTTCTAAATAAGACACAAAATCACTCACTCAGCCAGCCCTCCCTCTGTCCTCTGAGAGTCTCAGTAGAGCAGTGTGTTTATGAGAAACCCTAAAAGCCGCTTGTATCCTGCCCTGGAAGCATCTCCCATCCCCCACGTCACCCCCTGCCTCTTCCCTCGGAGACAGTTACTGGGATGCGTACATCTCTCTTCTGGGGTGTCTGCCTCATTGGACGAAGCCTTGGCAGAGCCATCATGGAGTAAAGAGGATTAAGAACCTTGCTTCAAGCTTGAACCACTGGGTAGAAGTAATAACAACAGTAATGTTATCTCATACTTATTGAGCCCTTACTGTGTGCCAGCCCTGTGCCCCACCCCACCACATTTGAACCTGACCGTAAACCTATGAAGTAGGTACTACTCTGGTTTCCCTTGTATAGACCCACAACAATAAGGAACAAAGCCCAGAGCTCCCTATTTTAAAGAGAGTTGCTGCCCCCCTGGCTTCGTGGTTTACTTCTGGGCATCTTATGATATTCGATGTAATCAGTAATGACTGAGTGCCTAAATAATGCCAGTGCTGGAGGAAGACGGGCCCTAAAGCACAGAGAAAGACTGTAAAGCTTGAGGGCTTTACAGTCCAGGTGGGGCAGGAAAGCCAAGCTCTTTTCAGGGCAGTTCCGAATAGTTAGCCACACCGAAGGCGGCATTTTCCACACATGACTGTTGGAGGTGGCAGGGTCCAGTGGAAGATCGTGGGTGCTGCTGTCCCATCAGACCTGGGTTCAAATCTCAACTCTGCTGTGTGGTTTGGGGGAACTTAACTCTTTGAACCTCCGTTTCCTCTTCTGTAAAATAGGCGTGGCAGCACCAACTTAGAAGCAGCAGAAAGAGTGAAGAGTCAGCCGTAAAGTAGTCTCCCAGCTATTTTCTTAGCAAATGTGGTCATTAGGCGAAGAGCATGAGAGGTGGTGGGTATAAAGTAAAAAAGGATCTGGAGGGGAACAAGGAGGCAGATGAGGTCAAATGCATTGTATGCATCACAGGTGAGTTTGTGCCTGGTTGTGTATACGCACACACACAAACACACACATACATTGGACCAGAAGATGGTTACCTCAGTCTTCGACAGGGGCCCTGTGTTCCATGCCTGAGGGTTCAGGACTTGGCTTCACTTACCCCAAGCCACTGGCTTTCTGCTTAACCGGAGAGGAGAGAATATTTAAGCACCAACAGAGCCAGGGTGGTGAATTCTCTGATGGCTTAGTTGGTAAAGAATGTACCTGCAATGCAAGAGACCCGGATTCAATGCCAGGGGTTGGGAAGATGCCCTGGAGAAGGAAATGACAACCTACTCCAGTATTCTTGCCTGGAAAATCCCATGGATAGAGGAGCCTGGCGGGCTATATAGTCCCATGGGGTTGCAAAAAAGTCAGACACAACTTAGCGACTCAACCACTACCACAAAGCCTGGGCAGGGGCCTCCCAGGTGGCACTAGTGATAAAGAACCCACCTGCCAATACAGGAGACATAAGAGACTCGGGTTCGATCTCTGGGTCGGGAAGATCCCCTGGAAGGGGAAGTGGCCACCCACTCCAGTATTCTTGCCTGGAGAATCCCATGGACAGAGGAGCCTGGCAGGCTACAGTCCATAGGGTTGCAAAGAGTCAGACATGACTGAAGCGACTTAGCACGTATTCTGCACGAAGCCCGGGCATGCATTCATCACAAGGTGCCTTCTTTACACTGAAGCAGGGCTGTGGCAGGGTTTTGGAGTTAATACTTAAGGTGGTGGATTGAAGGAAGGTTAGAAAGCTGGGGGCAGGGGTGACCCTCAAGGGGTTTGGGTCAGTGGTGATTGCCCTTTATGTAGTACTTCAATATTTTAACACTTGATTTGACTTTACCATTGTGTTTAAAAATCACTTCTGAGCTTAAAGGTTACTTTCTGTTTCAGCAGCATTGCCACAATGCTTGTGTGCAGGCCGTGGGAGTGGGGTAGGATGGGGTAGAGTGGGGTGCTGGTGTAGAAAGAGCTATCACTGTAACCACAGTCTCCTGCTTCAGAGTTGGGGGAGCAAATTCCAGCCCCATTAGTGGAATAAAAAATTCAACACTCAAGCCCATGGGCTTCCCTGGTGGCTCAGACAGTAAAGAATCTGCCCTCAATGCAGGAAACTTGGGTTCGATCCCTGGATTGGGAAGATCCCCTGGAGGAGGAATTGGCAACCCACTCCAGTATTCTTGTCTGAAAAATCCCATGGGCAGAGGAGCCTGGCAGGCTACAGTCCACTGGGTCGCAAAAGAGTCGGGCACAGCTGATCAACTAAAACAACAGCAACAACTCAAGCCCGTCTGCCTAGATAATCATCTGTAAAATAGGCGTGGCAGCACCAACTTAGAAGCAGCAGAAAGAGTGAAGAGTCAGCCGTAAAGTAGTCTCCCAGCTATTTTCTTAGCAAATGTGGTCATTAGGCGAAGAGCATGAGAGGTGGTGGGTATAAAGTAAAAAAGGATCTGGAGGGGAACAAGGAGGCAGATGAGGTCAAATGCATTGTATGCATCACAGGTGAGTTTGTGCCTGGTTGTGTATACGCACACACACAAACACACACATACATTGGACCAGAAGATGGTTACCTCAGTCTTCGACAGGGGCCCTGTGTTCCATGCCTGAGGGTTCAGGACTTGGCTTCACTTACCCCAAGCCACTGGCTTTCTGCTTAACCGGAGAGGAGAGAATATTTAAGCACCAACAGAGCCAGGGTGGTGAATTCTCTGATGGCTTAGTTGGTAAAGAATGTACCTGCAATGCAAGAGACCCGGATTCAATGCCAGGGGTTGGGAAGATGCCCTGGAGAAGGAAATGACAACCTACTCCAGTATTCTTGCCTGGAAAATCCCATGGATAGAGGAGCCTGGCGGGCTATATAGTCCCATGGGGTTGCAAAAAAGTCAGACACAACTTAGCGACTCAACCACTACCACAAAGCCTGGGCAGGGGCCTCCCAGGTGGCACTAGTGATAAAGAACCCACCTGCCAATACAGGAGACATAAGAGACTCGGGTTCGATCTCTGGGTCGGGAAGATCCCCTGGAAGGGGAAGTGGCCACCCACTCCAGTATTCTTGCCTGGAGAATCCCATGGACAGAGGAGCCTGGCAGGCTACAGTCCATAGGGTTGCAAAGAGTCAGACATGACTGAAGCGACTTAGCACGTATTCTGCACGAAGCCCGGGCATGCATTCATCACAAGGTGCCTTCTTTACACTGAAGCAGGGCTGTGGCAGGGTTTTGGAGTTAATACTTAAGGTGGTGGATTGAAGGAAGGTTAGAAAGCTGGGGGCAGGGGTGACCCTCAAGGGGTTTGGGTCAGTGGTGATTGCCCTTTATGTAGTACTTCAATATTTTAACACTTGATTTGACTTTACCATTGTGTTTAAAAATCACTTCTGAGCTTAAAGGTTACTTTCTGTTTCAGCAGCATTGCCACAATGCTTGTGTGCAGGCCGTGGGAGTGGGGTAGGATGGGGTAGAGTGGGGTGCTGGTGTAGAAAGAGCTATCACTGTAACCACAGTCTCCTGCTTCAGAGTTGGGGGAGCAAATTCCAGCCCCATTAGTGGAATAAAAAATTCAACACTCAAGCCCATGGGCTTCCCTGGTGGCTCAGACAGTAAAGAATCTGCCCTCAATGCAGGAAACTTGGGTTCGATCCCTGGATTGGGAAGATCCCCTGGAGGAGGAATTGGCAACCCACTCCAGTATTCTTGTCTGAAAAATCCCATGGGCAGAGGAGCCTGGCAGGCTACAGTCCACTGGGTCGCAAAAGAGTCGGGCACAGCTGATCAACTAAAACAACAGCAACAACTCAAGCCCGTCTGCCTAGATAATCAGAATCCAACTCTCCTAGGCCCTGTCTCCTGGTCCTATATGCCTGCCTTGTTTCCCAGCCAGGAGTCTCTCTTGTTCTGGAGGGCTGATAACTTGCCCCTGAAGGTGGTTGCCTCCCGGGTGCCTCTGGGAGCAGCTGGGGCCTGGGCAGTCTCAGGACATCCCTGAGTGTTGCCACCTTCGTTGGGGACACTGGAGAGTGCAGCTTTGGGTGAGAGCTTCGTGTCTGGCATGGGCGGCTGACCTGCCTGCCACCAGCAGCACAGCCCACGGGGCAGGGCAGCAGGGGGGTGGGCTCCTCCCAGGGCTTCTTTGGGCCACAGCTGGTCAGAGACCCTGGACCTACAGATCTTCACATTTTTCTCCTAGAGCCGCTTGGTCGGGGCATGCCTGCACCCGGTGGGCCCTCCTGGAGCAGGAGGTTGAGGCTGGCCTAGCTGCACCCCCAGGGACCCAAGATGACTATGCTGTGGCTTTGTCACAGGGGGTCTCCAATGCCGGCCTGAAGACTTGATATGTGAGAAGGAATTAGGAATCAGTCTCTTTGGGATGGAAATGACAGAAACCCAAATCAAACCAACTGGAGCAAAACATAGAATGGACTGGTTCAGGGAAGGGAAATTTCCAGCCCATAGCTTCAGACATAGGGACCCAAACAATAATTTTATGTCTCTGTCATTCCATTTCTTAGTCAGCTTTAAGCCACATGGTGGGCAAGGTGGCTGCTCCCTTAGTGGAAACAGAGTCCTTATTTCTGGGAGTAATGCCCAACAACAGCTCTGATTGGCCAAGCTAGTGTCAAATGCCCAATGACCGTGCCTGGGTATGGGAGTACACTGATTGGATGACCAGGACTGGGTCCTAGTTTGGTGGGTGGGGGGTGAAGCTGGAGAGAGTGGAGGCAGGGTCAGACCTTTTATTGGAACTGGTTGCCCACAAGAAAGGATTCCCAGGTGGTCAGTGGTAAAGAAACCACCTGTCAATGCAAGAGACACAAGAGACACGGGTTTGATCCCTGGGTTGGGAAGAGCCCCTGGAGAAGGAAATGGCAACCCACTCCAGCATTCTTGCCTGGAAAATCCCATGAACAGAGGAGCCTGGTGGGCTACAACCATGAGGTTGCAAAGAGTCAGACACACTGAGCACACATGCATGCCCACAAGAAAGATTCTGTTTCGAGAAGGCGAGGGTGCTGGGCAGACAAAGCCACGGTTTCCCATTGAGCTTTCTTGACTATTGGCGGAAATGGTGTTATCAAGGCAGCTCCAGGAGCTTCTTCCAAAAGCAGACTTGCCTGTTTGCCTTCTAGGCTGCCCCATGGAGGTGCCTGGGGCGGCTGCCAAGAGGGCCTGACTCCCCCCTCCCCACCGCCGCCCCCACTGTGTCCAGCTGCATCCATTTAGCGAGGCTACTTGGACCAGGAACAAGGGCTCTCCTTTCACTGTCTGTGGCATTCAGGACGGCCTCGTGCTCAGCCAAAGGGCTGCTCCTTGTCCAGATGTCCGGAGGGGCTGGTTTCATGTGTCTGACAAGGCTGCCTTTCTGGACAGGAGGATCTGAAGCAGGGACATGTCTGCAGCCTGGGCATGGGGTGATAAATGCCCCCTCTGGAATGCAGAGATGAATTCTTGGGGGGCGGGGGAAGGCTTTCATGGTTATTGCAAAGACCCCATACAACGGGGTTTCTCATTTCTAACTTCAGGATGCAGGGCAGAGGAGAGGTGCTGGGAAAACAGAGAGCGGGGGGACAGAGACTTGACTGTGAACCTCTGGGGACAGCCCACCAGCAACAGCTTCTTTTCCTCTTGAGCAGCCCCTGGGGCCCCTGGTTCCAGCCTGAGCCCTGTCTCCTGCCTGAGTGTAGTTGCTGTCTGTTAACCAGCCTGGGAGAATGGGGTTGTGTTTGCCTTGCCTCCTGCCCAACCCCCAGACCTCCCACCCCCCGGGCAGTGGGGAAGCTGCCCCACACAAATGGCTTTGTACAGCAAGGGACAAAACGGCCGTTCATTCCTCATCCTTGCCTGGGGACAAAAAGCTGAGTGTGGCCTGGTTTGCTCTGGTCTAGTAAAGATGGAGCTGGTGGGGACAGAGAGAGAAGGCTGGCGGCCCAGGGGCGAGGCAGGGATGTACGCTGGTGGTGACCACGTGACCCACATCCATACAGGAAGGAGGGCGTTCCTTTAGTGCCCCTTTGAACTGCTGGCACAAGGATGGGTCACCCATGGTGGTGACCGATAGCTGCATCTGTGGCAGTTTCCTTGTTAGGTCTGATCGCCTGGCTCCCCAGGGCCTCTGGCCTTTACACATCTCAGGAAGCTTTCCTTTCTTCACAGAGTCTTTATAGAGTCAATGCGCTGTGGTAGTTAGGCATGGGCTTGAGGATTAGACAGACCTGGTTTCAAAATCGTGTCACAGTCCTAGCTGTGACCTTTGGCTTGTCACTTGGCTTCTCTAAGCCTCAGTTTTCCCATATGTAAAATGGAAATAGCTATAGCATGTATAGGATTGTTTGCAGGATTGAATGACACAATCCATGTAGAGTGCTAAGCTTAGAGCCTAGTACGTAGGAGGTGCGCAATAAACATTGGCAATTAATAAATAACATGGGTAGCTATGTCCATAGTGTTAATGTTGGGGGTGGGGGATGAGAACTCAGGAAGTCCCACTTTATCAATAAATTGTGTCCCAAAGTTAACTTGTAAGTCTGTAATTTGGACCTCAAAACATGGTTCCCATAGAAACAGTGCTAGGAAGAGTCGTGAGGCTCCCGGGTAACCCACAAAAGCCAATTCAACTGTTAGTGCACCAAAAATAGCTGAGTGGTGGCTATAAAACATGGCAGAAAATTCTTTCATACTCTTCCCACTGAGAGATGGGGTCTGTGTCCTCTCCCCTTGAGTTGCATGGGCTTGTGATTGCCTGAGTCAAGAGTATGGCAGAAGTAACATCTCATGGCTCAGAGACTGGGTTGCAAAAGGCCATGTAGCTTCTGCCTTGTTTGCTGGAAGACTCACTGTTGGAAGCCTGAGCCACCATGTAAGGTGCCTGGCTGCCCTGAGGCTGCCATGTTGGGGGGCAGAGAGAGAGAGACGAGAGATGCCTGATGAGCCCCCAGTCATTTGAATCATTCTTAACCATTCAAGTCTCGCCAGCTGATACCCGGTTATCGTGGAGAAGAGACAAGCCACCCCAGGGTGCCCTGTCTGAATTCTTGATGGATGATATCTGTGAGCTTAATGCAATGGCTGTTGTGGGGGGTTGGCCACTATATTTTGGGGTAATTTGTTACACAGCAATAGCTGCTCAAAGCACTATGGGCCACTACTAACTGACTCACAGTTGTTTAAGGCTTACTGTATGCCAGGTACCATGGATTAACTCATTCATTCTTCTGCTGTAAACTAATAGAAAATAATCTTAGTCACTAAATACAAATACGACCATCAGTAACTTGAAACGGAGAAAGTTTCTTCTAGCTTAGTGCTGTGGCTTGAAGCCAAACAGGCATGAATTAGCTGGGTCTGAGGAAGCTCATGGAGACATCAGTGATGATGCATGGCACTTCCAGAAATGTCAAAGGTTGGTAGAGATCGATGACATTGACTGTTTATTTTGTCTAATTTCACTTCAAAACGAATAGCCTTTCTTTTCCTCCATTTGATTGTGTCTGTTGCAGAATTTGGCCCTCACATGGCTTTTTAGCTCAGATATGGAATGAAGGAAAAGCAAAAGAGATTTTTTTCCCTAGACAAGATTTGGAAGAGGGGAGTGGAAGACTAGGAGGAAGAGGGAGACAGAAGTAGCCTGCGACTCATTGAGCAAAGCTGATGAAAGAGAGGTTTCAGGAGACATGAACTCTCCTTGGGTTGGTGATGGAGATGGTGGAGGAGATATGACCAGACGTAGGGAGTTGTCCCCTGTGGTGGGTTGAGTCATTGGCTCCCATTCATCCCCTCTGCCTGCATCCATGTCCTTGCTGTGGCTTCATCATGGGTAGATGTACATTTCCTCCCTTGACTTTGAGCTTGGCCATGTGACATGCTAGCCAAGGGGGTGGCATGGAAGGGACAGTGTTCTGGCCTGAGCCTAGGTTCCACGAGGCCTCATGAGTCTCTGCTTGTCCTCTTGGGCTTCTGCCATTGCCATGAGAAAAGCACGCCGTGGCTTGTACCCATCCCAGGAGGAGGGGAGAGACTTGCAGAGATGAGCCCCCCAGCCAACCCATGAACTTGTGAGTAAGAAATCAATGCTCATTGCTGGATGCTGCTATGATTTGGAGATTGTTATGTAGCAGTAACAGACCAATAACCCACCCAGCTTATAAACTATCTGGTGCAAACGTGAGCGAGTAGGGGGCACTGAGTAGACCAGGAAGTAATTTTCCAGTTGATGGTTTTGCAGTCACCTAATGAGACTGAGTGATGTCTTCCAGAATTCACTTTCCTCTGTATTTCTGCGTTAGGGTTGGGCACGGGAGAGATGTGCATGAGACTTGGAAGGTGGGAGTGAAGGAGCAGCCACTTCTACAGCTGGTGTGGGATGGTGGCCCCTGCAGCACCCGCCAGCCTCCTCCCCACCGCTCCTGCAAGCCCTGGGGCAGGCAGGTGCATGTGTGGCTTCCGGCTAGAGGCCACCTGCCTGGCCCGCAGGTCATTCTGTGCCTTTGAGGTTGGAGGTGGTGAGAGAGAGATGCAAGTCCCCGCTTGTCCTGGCAGGTTCAGCCTGCCCTTCGCCTTCTTCCCTTCACATCCATCTTACCTCCCTGACTGCTGGCTTCTGAGCCATCCCCAGGCACAGGAGTGGTAGCCAGGTAGAGACTGCTTAACCAGCTCCCCCCACTGCATCTGGGGGCTGATCACTATCGCAACTCCCCCTTCTCTAGTCACTCAGAGGGATTCTGCTTCCCCATCAACTCAGGCTGATATAACCAGCTAGACAACGGTACACTGAAAATAATCCCAAGCCTGGAGTCCCTAACCACAACGGTGCCACATACCTGCATTTAAGGAACTTCCATTCTTCCTGAGGGGGAAGACAGCTTCACCAGTCAGTCAGAGACTGGTGGGAGGTGTTAAGCTAGGTTGAAAGGTCCCACAGTGGGCTACCTCACCCTACACCCTATGGGCCACTCAGAGAAGGATAAGGCAGGTAAGGAAAATGACTGCTTGGAGCAAGGAGAAATTGGAGATGGATTTTTGCCTATAGCATGCTTAGGAGAATTGATCTTTTCTAGACTTCCAGGCAAGGCTGTGTGTTCCAAAGATGGGAGAGGGCTGGGGATGAGAAAGCAGAAAGGAGAAAGAATGGCTGTTGCTGCCCCCTCCTTACCTGTAACCTAGATGGAAAATGTCTTTTTCTCTTTCTACCCTCTGGTGGTCCGGGAACCTGCCCCACTGCCTGTGCCAGGGCCAGGCTGTGAACCAGGCAGTCAGCAAACACTGCTGATCTTGGCCTTCCCTCTTAGAGGGTTTTGCTTCTATTTTTTATGCTGTCAGTGTTCATGCTGCCTGCCTTTCAAATAGATGCACGTTCAGCTACAGCTAATTTGGAACTTGTTTCTCCAAAAGCATTTAGAATTGTTTTTGCCTAATGCATCAGATTTAAATCCTGGGGCTAATTAATACTGAGGCATGAGAAAGAAATGAGCAAAGTCGGGTAAAATGCCTGGTGGAAATGAACTGGCATAACCTTCTCTTCGGCATGGCACTCAGAGCAGCCTCGATCTGCTGACAAGATAGGAGCTGGTTCCATGCCTGCCCCAGACATCTCCTCCTGCCTAGGTGGGCAAGCGACTGGGAGAAATGAGGTGGCAGTGGTATGTAAGTGTGTGTTCACCTCTGGTATGTGTGTGTATGTGTTGTATGCATGTGCTGCGTTTGTTATGTGGGTTGTATATCCCCTGTTTGTGTGCATTAAGTAGGTCATGTGTACGTGTGTATTATGTTTGTGTATTGTGTGTTGTATACACTCCATGTTTGCATTGTATGTGTGTTGTGGTATGTGTATGTCTGTATGTGTGCCCATGTGTGAATGAGAGTTTTTAGTTTTTAGTTTTTTTTTAGCATTAACTTCCCCAAGCTCAAGGAGTTTGAAATGGGCTTTCAAATGTGATTTGTTGTCTTTTACTTGGAAATTGGTATCTTTAGCTTCAAAGCCATGGGATATTCTCACTCACTTCAGGCAAAATCAAGATGAGTGGGGGTGAGGGCTAGAGTAGGGAAAAGCTTGTACCTTATAAGGTTCTCCAAGACAGTCTCTTCCCGCTGGAATTGTCTGAATTGGGAGATGAGAGTTTGGAACCCCAAAGAGAAGAGGTGAGGAGTGGTTTGGATGTGAAAGCATGGGCCAGGCGGTAAAGGAAGAGAATGGGGCTCTAGTCCTGGCATCTGAGGTGAATCACAGGCTTGGGTCCACCACTCACTAGAGGCGAGGAGCTCTTTCCTTGATTCACACAGGGAGAGGCTTACATTTCCCAGCCTGGAGCCTGGGTTCTCATAAAAGTTCTGTGTGCTGAGCGGTATGGTGAGCTGTGGGCAGGAGGAGCCAGGAAACATGCTACATGTAGGCTCTGCCTTGACATTTAACAGCAGAGTGACCTTGGCCGTGTTCCTTGTTTTCTCTCGACCTCAGTCTCTGTCTTAGTTGGGTTTCCCCAGAAGAGACCTACAAACAAAGATTCAAGGGCAAAGAGTTTATTTGGAACTACTCACTGGCAGGTAAGTGGGGAGGTAAGGCCTGGAAGAGAAGGAAATCAGTAAAGGGAGAATTTTTAGATCAGTCATTCCTGTGGGCAGCTCAGTCCTGCTGAAACCTCTGGGAGATGGTTTAGAACATGCCTCACTGATGGCCAGACTGAGGCGGAGGGAGCTGGAGTATTTATCCACCAAGTGCTGTCAGTCATTGCTTGAGGGGGGTGGTGGTAGGCATTCCTTCCTGGTATTCCTGGTCTGCTGCAAGTATGGGCAGAGATGAGGTCCCAGGAGTGGCAACACGGCCTGGACTCTGCCTGAATAGGAAAGCCAAAGAGTGCAGGGGGCCTGGCATTGACTACCACTACCTTTCCTTGCAGTGAAATATGGAACTTACTTACACCATAGCATCTTTTTTTTTTCTTTAATATTTATTTATTTGGTTGTGCCAGGTCTTAGTTGCAGCATGTGGGATCTAGTTTCCTGACCAGGGATCGAACCTGGGCCTGCTGCATTGGGAGCACAGAGTCACAGCTACTGGACCACCAGGGAAGTCCCCATGGCATCTGTATAGTTCCTTTCCATCGTGACACTCAGCAACCTATAAAAGAACAAGTCTTTATTCCTTTCTTCTTTATCAATTGAGTGAATATGTGAGCATCTACTGTGGGCCAGTTGCTGGTCTTCATGCTCAGGATATGTAGGGAGGGCAGGGAGACAGGTAGGGGGACAAACTCAGTTCCAGCAGATGTTAGAAGCCGGGGGAAGGCCATGGCATGTGGAACTCTGGCTAGAGGAGTCAAGAGACAGCCAGGGACCCTTGTGGAAGGAGCAGGGATTTGTCAGGGAGACAAGGGGGAGAAAGATACTTTAGGAGTAAGTTCAGGGACATGGCAGCATTGGGGAACTAAAAATAGTTTTGGGTGGCTGGAATATCTAAAGCAAGCCAGCAAGTATCAGGGACAAGGCTGGACTCCTAGATAGAACGTGTCGGACCTTGGGGCCAATGTCAAGGCTACCTGTTAGATCCTGGAGGCACTGCAGAGCACTCCAAAATGTTTGCACTGGGGACTGACAGGGTCAGATTTACCTTCCGGAAAGGTCACTTGACTCACAAAGGGAGCAAATCGGATGGGAGGTGGAGGCTTCCATGGGTAAGTGTTTTAGTCAACTGGGGCTGCCAGAACAAAATACCCCAGGCTAGGTGGCTGAAACAGCACACGTTTATTTACTCACAGTTCTGGAGGCTGGAATTCCCAGATCAGGGCGCCGGCAGAATTGATTTCTCCTGAGGCCTCTCTTGCTGGTTTATGGATGGCCACTTCCTCACTGTGTCCTCTCAGGGCCTCTCCTCTGACCTTGCAGGAGAGAGAATGCGTGTGCACGTGAGCTCTAGTCATCAGCTCTAGTAGTTCTTTCTTTCTTTTTTCATAAGGACATCAGTCCTGTGGGATTAGGGCCTCACCCTTGTGACCTCGTTTAACCTTAGCTGCCTCCTTGAAGGTCTCCAGAAACATTCAACCTAGGGGTTGGGGCTTCAACATAAGAATTTGGGGGAGGGACAATTCAGTGAGTAAGTCATTATTTCTAGGTGAGAAATGATGTGGGCCTGAGTTTTGGTATCGGCTGAGAATGGGGGAAAAAAGCAGGGGAGCAGCAGTTAGGCGTGAGTAGTGGGGTAAAAGGGCTTCCCAGGTGGCACTGGTGGTAAAGAATCTGCCTGTCAATGCAGGAGACATAAGAGACCTAGGTTTGATCCCTGGGTCAGGAAGATCCCCTGGAGGGGGAAATGGCAACCCACTCCAGTATTCTTGCCTGGAGAATCCCATGGACAGAGGAGCCTGGTGGGATACAGTCCATGGAGGTCGCAGAGTCAGACACCACTGAAGCGACTTAGCATGCACGTATGCAATGGGGTAGGAAGAGCCTGGGCGAGGAAGGGGCTGGTGGGAGCTCAAGGCTTTTCTATGGCTGCTGTAAATGTTGCGCCCCACACCCCTCTGCCCGTCTCTGAGTTCACCTGCAGCAGCAGTGGGCAGGTCCTGCCTCTGGTACCCACACTGTTCGAGGTCTTTCTCTGGCACTGTGTGAGCTGCTCAGCCTAGGCAGTGGGCAGCCCAGAAGTTCCAGGAATTTAGTCACCCTGAGCAATTCTCAGCCAATGAGGACCATTGGAAAAAACGTCAGCTTCTCCTTGCTTTGGTTGGAAAATTCCAAAGCGTGCTCTACACACTTCCTCAGAGGGCCCCCAGGGAGGGAGCCCCAGCGTCTATACCCTTTGCTGGCTCTTCCTTCCCTGTCTCTCATCCCCATCTCCTCACTCAGGATCACCCATGTCCTTGTCTCAGAGTCTGCTTTGGGAGGAGCAAAACTAATACAGCCTGTCACCAGATAATAAGAGCACTGGAATGCTGGGGACCACAGAGGGATGGGGTTTAGGAGGGAAGGTGGCGAGTTCAGGTGGGGCCATGTTCAGACTGATGGTGGGTCTGCGGAGCCCTCCAGTTGGCAGCTGGTGTGTGGGGCAAGAACCTGGAGCCAGATCTGGGCTGTCCACTTCCCTGCCCCTTGAGGACCAAGAACACGAACCTGGTTTCCTGAAAACCACTCTTCTAGGTGACTCTGAACACAGCTGGCTTTCCTGAGGTTCCAGGCTATGCTGGGGGTGTGGGGCGGGGCCATGGGGGCAC
>SJYT01033561.1:0-11394 GCA_006410635.1 Cephalophus harveyi
TGGCGGTGCCCCGGACCCGCGGGCGGGTTGGGGTGGGGGGCAGCAAGGATGCGGGGCGGCGGGGCTGCAGGCGGGCAGTGCGCTTGGCTGGGCCTGGGTGGCGGCGCAAGCGTTGCCAGGAAACGGGCCGCGCGCGTCCCCAGCTGGCGCGCGCTCACGTCAAGGTTTGTTTAATAATCGCCTGGGTATTTATTGTCCTGGCTCCCGGCGGCCGCGCGGGAGCCGGGAGACCGCGCGCGGGGCAGCGAATGAGGCGCGGCGGCTGTGGCCCAGGGCACCTCCCCCCGGCTTCTCGAACCCTGCCCCGTCCGACCCGAGGGGAGAGGATGGAAACACCAGCCGCGCTCTGAGCTCCTCAGGAAGAGAACACCTTTCCCGCCACACCACCCCGCGGTCCACGAGTCCGTCTCCCAGAGCGGGCCGAGCGGAAGAGCGAGCGATGGCAGACAACCTGAGGAGACTAGTCTCCAACGAAGCGTTACGATCGTTGCAGGACAAGCTAGAGTCCTGGCTGAGGGAGTACAACGTGAGTCAGAGGGGAAGACCCCCGGGGTTCGCCCCCTCTCTAGTTCCTTGTACAACCCTCAGCGGGAGGCTCTTAGGACTGGCCTCCGGGTGACTGCTTTGCCAAGTCCCGCAGTTTTGATTCCTCACTGGGACCCGCACCGAGGGAAGCAGGGAAATGCGATTCCTATTTCTCCTTCTGGCGCGAGGTGGCGCGGTCCGCGAAGCGCCGGAGTGGTCGCAGCAGAGGAGAGCTGCTAGTTTAGCGAGCGGTAGCCAAGGACGCTGGCGGTCCTAGCAACCGGAAGCCCTGCGAGCAACGCAGGTCCGGTCTAGCTTGTCACTCTTCCTCCAGTCCCCTCTGCCTGCAGTCACCCCCATACCCCAGCTCGAATTATTATTTATTACATCCCTCCTCTTGCCTTTCCGCAAGTCTACCACTCTGGGGATAAGATTTTTATAGAAATATACCCAGGAGTTAGTACCCAGAAGTCAGTGAAACGAACACTAGGCAACCTTGCGAGTTTCACTTGTGTGCTGATGAGCATGACAAGTAAGGCAGTTTCAACACCAGGGAAGATTTCAGAAAGCCTGTTGTCAAGGCATTTGTAAGCCAATATTCTGTCATCAAACCCAGTAGGGTTCTTCAAATCTCACTAATTCCTCCCCACACCCCCAACCCCACTCCAGCTNGAAACGAACACTAGGCAACCTTGCGAGTTTCACTTGTGTGCTGATGAGCATGACAAGTAAGGCAGTTTCAACACCAGGGCAGATTTCAGAAAGCCTGTTGTCAAGGCATTTGTAAGCCAATATTCTGCCATCAAACCCAGTAGGATTCTTCAAATCTTACTAATTCCCCCCCCACACCCCTAACCCCACTCCAGCTCCCATTCATCTCCCCATCCAGATAGTAGAACTCCAATGCAGAATTTGCTTCGGTTGGTCTGTCTTAAAAAGGAGAGTTCTATACTGTAGCTCAGCTGGTAAAAAAAATCCATCTGCAATGCGAGAGACTCCGGTTTGATTCCTGTATCAGGAAGATCCCCTGGAGAAGGGCATGGCAACCCACTCTAGTATTCTTGCCTGGAGAATCGCCATGGACAGAGGAGCCTGGCGGGCTACACTGAATCAGACAAAGAGTCAGACATGACTTAGCGACTGAACAATAACCAAAAAAAAAGGAGAGTCCTATTCTCACACAGCCAGTAGAACAACGCAGGAAAAAGAGCTGGGGACCCAGAATCAGCGCCACCCCGCCAGCTTTTAGGTCTGACTTTGCAGAGAACTGGCTGGCTGAATCTTTGGAGCTTCCCTGGTGGCTCAGAGGGTAAGAATCCACCTGCCAGTGTAGGAGATGCTGGTTCCTTCCCTGGGTCTGCAAGATCCCCTGGAGAAGGAAATGGCAACCCACACCAGTATTCTTTCTTGCCCGGAAAATCCCATGGACAGAGAAGCCTGGTGGCTTAGTGGCTAAACAACAACAAACAACAACAACAAAAGCTGAATCATTTGGGGCAAATAATTTAACCTCTGGGCCTCAGTACCTCCTCAGCTAACTGGGAGACTGGAATTGATGATGGATGAAGTTCCTTTTTAAAAGCTGAATCATTTGGGGCAAATTATTTAACCTCTGGGCCTCAGTACTTCCTCAGCTAACTAGGAGACTGGAATTGATGGTGGATGAAGTTCCTTTTTGGATCTCAATTTTTTTTTAGTCTAGATTAGCTTGTTTCTGAAATCCTACCAGGAAAATGCAACTGCCTGCCATCATGAGTCCCTGGACTTTCCTATCCACCTTGTAACCAGGCTCCTGGGAGGAGGGGAGCTCAAAGCACTATGGCTTTCTCCTTAGCCTGCTTTTCTAGTGTTTACCCCATTTGCCCACATTTAAAGTACCAATATTGATTATTCCTTTTCCATCAGAATTGCAGGAAAATTGAAATTCACCGTTAGCACAAAGACTTGGGTTCCCCCCACCACCTACCTTTAAAAGTGGCTTCTTGTTACCTAATCTCAGAAGGATGAGAATAACAAATCCTAATACATGTATTTTCCCTTCTTAAAACTACTTCTTATAAAAAATTTTTTTCTTGCCCTGTGGCCTAAATTAACTTGAACCATTAAAAAGTGTATTCATTTTGTCACTAGACAATGTTGAACACAAATGACACTGGTAGTGGCTGGACCAAATTAAATGATTGTTTTAGAAATGACCTGTAAGTTCTGAGAAATGCCAAAGTTTATTGTACTTTCTCTTCTCACTAACAGTGGTGCGCCCCATTCTTCTGTTCTCACTGAGACCATTTCTATTTAGATTCCTCACTTGTGGCCCTCCCCATCTCCAATACACACATGTAATTAGTAGAGACTGCACTCTTAGAGATCAGTGCCTTCCCAAATTTTGTGGCCATTCCTTGGGCATCATCATTTCTCTTCAACGTTCTGGCATCTCTATTGAATTTGACTGCTGACACTCTATTTGTCTCCTTGTCTTACCCATAGTCCGCTCATAGTTGTTCTTCAAGGGTAGACTTTAGAAATCTTCTCTTCCACCTCCATTCCTATTTCATCTCTTACCCCTATGCTGATGAATATCATATCTATACTCAGGTCCTTTTCTCATCTGAGCTCTCACTTCCCCAAATGTCCATTGGACATTCATTTTCAGTTGTGCTATTGCCATTGCAAAGTCAAATCAGTGTACGACTGACCCTAGCTTCTCCCATGCCACAAACACTGACTTCTTTCCTTTAATCACAGTCTTTATCATGACATACTCCACTACTTTCTCACCAGCAGAATCTGTTGGTACTAACTTCTGAGCTTGTGCAGAACCTGAGCATGTTCCACACTGTCCCTGCCTCCACTGCCACACTTGTACACCTTTGGTCATCTTTTATTTGTGTTACTTTAAAAAAATAACCCAAAGTAATTCTTTTAAATACCAAGTCAGATCAAGTTACTCCTATGGCAAAACTCTCCAGACTTCATATCTCAGAAAAAAAGTTCCTGCAATGGCCATCAAGCTCCTGTACAGCTCCTTTAAACTCTATGATGTTATCTCTTACCCTCTCCCTTGCTCAACCACTCCAGCAATACTAGACTCCTTGCTCTTTGTAGAGCAGAACTGTCCGACAGAACTTTCCATGATGATGGACACATTCTCTATATATCTTTATATCAGCACTGTCCAACATGGTGGCCAATAAGCATTTGAAATTCAATGAGTGCAAACTGAGGAACTGAAGTTTTAACTTCATGAAGTCTAGTTTGAATTCCACTAGTCACATATGACCAGTGGTGACTGTATTGGACTGAGCAGCCACCCTCACCCCTGGAAACACTGTGCCCCTTCTCTGCTTTATTTCTTCCATAATATCCTTCTCCATCCATAGTGTCTACCCCTTCTAATTTTTACTGATTTACTCTTTTATTTTGTTGATTAGTTTTCCTCCCCTTCCCCAACACACCCTAAAAGGTAAGCTCCAGATAGCAGAGATTTCCGTTTCATTCCACTTTTGGCCCCTAGTGGTTGCTCAATAAATCATGACTGGCTGAATGCCACCACCTTTCTCCCAGACACCCAGTTCCTTGACTGAAATCCTACCAGGAAAATGCAACTGCCTGCCATCATGAGTCCCTGGACTTTCCTATCCACCTTGTAACCAGGCTCCTGGGAGGAGGGGAGCTCAAAGCACTATGGCTTTCTCCTTAGCCTGCTTTTCTAGTGTTTACCCCATTTGCCCACATTTAAAGTACCAATATTGATTATTCCTTTTCCATCAGAATTGCAGGAAAATTGAAATTCACCGTTAGCACAAAGACTTGGGTTCCCCCCACCACCTACCTTTAAAAGTGGCTTCTTGTTACCTAATCTCAGAAGGATGAGAATAACAAATCCTAATACATGTATTTTCCCTTCTTAAAACTACTTCTTATAAAAAATTTTTTTCTTGCCCTGTGGCCTAAATTAACTTGAACCATTAAAAAGTGTATTCATTTTGTCACTAGACAATGTTGAACACAAATGACACTGGTAGTGGCTGGACCAAATTAAATGATTGTTTTAGAAATGACCTGTAAGTTCTGAGAAATGCCAAAGTTTATTGTACTTTCTCTTCTCACTAACAGTGGTGCGCCCCATTCTTCTGTTCTCACTGAGACCATTTCTATTTAGATTCCTCACTTGTGGCCCTCCCCATCTCCAATACACACATGTAATTAGTAGAGACTGCACTCTTAGAGATCAGTGCCTTCCCAAATTTTGTGGCCATTCCTTGGGCATCATCATTTCTCTTCAACGTTCTGGCATCTCTATTGAATTTGACTGCTGACACTCTATTTGTCTCCTTGTCTTACCCATAGTCCGCTCATAGTTGTTCTTCAAGGGTAGACTTTAGAAATCTTCTCTTCCACCTCCATTCCTATTTCATCTCTTACCCCTATGCTGATGAATATCATATCTATACTCAGGTCCTTTTCTCATCTGAGCTCTCACTTCCCCAAATGTCCATTGGACATTCATTTTCAGTTGTGTTATTGTCATTGCAAAGTCAAATCTGTGTATGACTGACCCTAGCTTCTCCCATGCCACAAACACTGACTTCTTTCCTTTAATCACAGTCTTTATCATGACATACTCCACTACTTTCTCACCAGCAGAATCTGTTGGTACTAACTTCTGAGCTTGTGCAGAACCTGAGCATGTTCCACACTGTCCCTGCCTCCACTGCCACACTTGTACACCTTTGGTCATCTTTTATTTGTGTTACTTTAAAAAAATAACCCAAAGTAATTCTTTTAAATACCAAGTCAGATCAAGTTACTCCTATGGCAAAACTCTCCAGACTTCATATCTCAGAAAAAAAGTTCCTGCAATGGCCATCAAGCTCCTGTACAGCTCCTTTAAACTCTATGATGTTATCTCTTACCCTCTCCCTTGCTCAACCACTCCAGCAATACTAGACTCCTTGCTCTTTGTAGAGCAGAACTGTCCGACAGAACTTTCCATGATGATGGACACATTCTCTATATATCTTTATATCAGCACTGTCCAACATGGTGGCCAATAAGCATTTGAAATTCAATGAGTGCAAACTGAGGAACTGAAGTTTTAACTTCATGAAGTCTAGTTTGAATTCCACTAGTCACATATGACCAGTGGCGACTGTATTGGACTGAGCAGCCACCCTCACCCCTGGAAACACTGTGCCCCTTCTCTGCTTTATTTCTTCCATAATATCCTTCTCCATCCATAGTGTCTACCCCTTCTAATTTTTACTGATTTACTCTTTTATTTTGTTGATTAGTTTTCCTCCCCTTCCCCAACACACCCTAAAAGGTAAGCTCCAGATAGCAGAGATTTCCGTTTCATTCCACTTTTGGCCCCTAGTGGTTGCTCAATAAATCATGACTGGCTGAATGCCACCACCTTTCTCCCAGACACCCAGTTCCTTGCACTCATTTCTGACAAACCTCATATTCAGTGTAAAATTAGAAATGATCCCTGTGCGTGCCTTGTATGTTCAGTTGCTTCAGTCGTGTTCAACTCTTTGTGACCCTATGGACCATAGCCCACTAGGCTCCTCTGTCCATGGGGTTCTCCAGGCAAGAATATTGAAGTGGGTTGCCATGTTCTCCTCCAGAGGATCTTCCTGATGCAGGGATCGAACTGGAGTCTCCTGCATCTCCTGCATTGCTGGCAGATTCTTTATACCTGAACCGGCAGGGAAGCCCAGAAATGATCCCCAAATATCTTTAATTCAACTTTTCTTAAAATTGAAACCAGAAGCCAGGATTAATGATCAGGAGCACAAGTGAAAGGGTGCAAGCATTCTGAACAGTGTGTGTGTGTGTGTGTGTGGAGGGTGGCGGAGGCGTGGTGCTAAAAAATGACAATGAGAAAATCTCTTTACAGCACCTACCAACATTTAGGTTACATTGAGACTTATTCAACATCTTGTCATCTACAGTTTGAGTTTCAGTCAATTGCTAAGAGTTTTCCTGTAATGCTGCAATGTTATTTTATTAGTTCCAAAGACTTTGGCCTTGAATCCTTAAGATGAAGAGTATTTATTGTAGCAAATTATATTTATTAAAATATTGGTTGTAGAGAGCTATGTTTTTTCCTTAAAAGCTTCAAATTATGTTTGCTATGGAAGGCTGGCTTTTCTGACTGTGACCACATTAATTGAGTTCTGATAAACTCAAACAAAAGAAAAGACCGTATATATTCCTCTAAAATTAGGAACATGGTTAAAGTTAGTCCTCTGGGAAAAGCTATTTTCAAGTGAAATAGATAAATAACTTGAACAGATTAATTCTAAAACACAGTGCAGAATTTTGATTGTTTTCCAAACTAGCCATCATTTGGATTAACAATTAGATCCTATTTAGTTTTTCTTCTTAATTTCTCTAATATAATTTCCTTCTTTATCCATTCCTATCCCCTCTGCCTTTATCTGGCCATCATCACCATCTCATACACAGCCTGTTTCCTTGATTCCTACATTGTCAGAAACAGTAAGTTCTTTTAAAATATAATTTTCTGCCCTGAAGCCTTTGTTTTTTATCTTTTGGCTTGTTTTTAATCTTACAACATCTACCAATCTTCTGGGCCTTTGGCAAAACTGCTTCTTGCTTGATTTTATTTTTTAAAGTTATATTTATCTTATCTTCAGGAAGAAATATTTTCCAACCTACTCCCCTCCCAGAGAAGCAAGTCCTAAAACAACAGCAAACAGCACCACCTCATTTTCTTTTAGTTATTAAAGAGATGCTGAATTATTGCATTACTTGGTCTTTAAAACTTGGACTCCACTGGAGACTCAGGGATGGGTTGTGGTAAACACATGAATTGCAGAGCTAGTTTTCCTCCTTTGTGGTTATTGAGAATGTTAGTGGAACAGCCAAAGAGAATTCCTTCTTATTCAACCAATAACTGAGCCAAGTATTAAGAGTTTCAGAATTAATTGAACAAATGGTTACTTACCTCCTGGTATGTATAAAAGTTTGGGTGAGATACTCTATATTCACACTTTTTCTGCAGTGTACACTTATTCCTCAGACAAATTTTTTTTTTACACTATGTCTGTCTATGCTAGGTGCTGGGAATAAAAATATCAGCTGCATCTTAGTGATGAAATTCTAGCTGGAGAAGAGGACAAGGGAGAGAGGAAAGGAAGCTGGGAAGCATGAAAAAGCTAGCGTGTCTCGGGGGACTGGGAATACTTCCAGACAGGGAGTGGACATGAGATAAAGCTAAGGAGATGGGGTGGTGGGGGCCAGGGGACGGGTGTCTTGGGTGGTGTGTTATGGAGTTTGGACTTTATCCTGAGGGCAGTGGGAAGAAACTAAAAGTATTATATAGGGAGGTAATGCTTCTCTTGCATTACTCTCCCCTTGTGCTACAGAATTCTGTACTAACAAGTGTAAACAACATATTAAATATCAGCACATAAAAACGAGCTCTTAAAGAGATGTCCTCTGTTTGTTTTAGAATAATCTCTGTGATTGAAATAGAACCTGCTTTTAGGCCCAAACATGCCTGATTCTAAGTACAAAAGTGAAAGGTTGCTACTGCGAGCTGTGTGTTACGCCAGGATTCGTGACCTCTGGAAGAGAGGATTTTGATCCAGGGTCAGAGACGAGACTTGATTACTTGGAGCCTTTTGTGTAGCAAAGTTTTAATAAAGTATAGCAGATATAGGGAAAGCTTCTAACATAGACATCAGAAGGGAACATAAAGAGTGCCAAGGCATTTTATGTCTGTTAGCTAGCTTCTAATCAGATAAAGAAACACCTCAAGGCTGAGGGAGTTTCACCAGGCCCTTCTCCCACAATATGCATTTTTGAGAGGATGGCCAAGGTGTGTCATCCCCAGCCATAAAACAATTAATATGAGTACTGGTTTGCTGAGCCATTATCAGCCCAAGGTTTGAGAAAAGAAAAAAGAGGTTGGTCTTAGGCAGAACTGGTTTATTCAACACAGAAGGGAAAAAAAATCTGTCTCTTGAAGTTTATTTCCTCCTGCCGCCTAGGGACCTCTACCCTCCCTACCTGTTACTCTCTCAAAATGTTGTTGTCATTGCTATGGTGTCTTCAAACAGATTCCCTAACTCCCCTTCACTCCTCCCCTTCTACATTCTTGAGGCTTCAACTAGTTATTAAATTCATAGAGAACGCTTTTCTTCCCTTCAGGACCTTTATCTCCAGTTCAGTTCAGTCGCTCAGTTGTGTCCGACTCTTTGTGACCCCATGGACTGCAGCACGTCAGGCTTCCCTGTCCATCAACAACTCCCAGAGCTTGCTCAAACTCATGTCTGTCGAGTCGGTGATGCCATCCAACCATCTCATCCTCTATCGTCCCCTTCTCCTCCCGCCTTCAATCTTTCTCAGCATCAGGGTCTTTTCAAATGAGTCAGATCTTCGCATCAGGTGGCCAAAGTATTGAAGTTTCAGCTTCAACATCAGTCCTTTCAATGAATATTCAGGACTGATTTCCTTTAGGATGGACTGGTTTGATCTCCTTGCAGGCCAAGGGACTCTCAAGAGTTTTCTCCAACACCACAGTTCAGAAGCATTAATTCTTTGGTGCTCAGCTTTATAGTCCAACTCTCACATCCATGCATGACTACTGGAAAAACTATAGCCCTGACTAGACAGACCTTTGTTGGCAAAATAATGTCTCTGTTTTTTAGTATGCTGTCTAGGTTGGTCATAGCTTTTCTTCCAAGGAGCAAGTGTCTTAATTTCATGGTTGCAGCCACCATCTGCAGTGATTCACTGGCCAATAATGAATAAATGCCAAACCTTAGTGTCTTGACAGAGCAGAGATTTCTTTCCCATTCATGCAAAGTCTGATGGTAGCTCTTGTCTGTCACTGGCTCAGTTTCAGGTGCCCTCCAGCAGATGGAGCAGCCATCTCATTACTGGACCTTGAAGGTTCTGCAAGGGGAATAGAGGGAGTGGAGAACTTGCCCTGCTCCTACATCATACACAGCCCTTGACTCATTGTCCCTTGGGCAGACTTAGTTGTGTGGCTGCTGTCTAACTGTAAGGGAGCCCGAGAAATGTGGAAAAGCACGCGGAATATTTAATGGGTACCACCGCTTCTGCCACAGTTACTAATGATAAATTCATGGCTACAAAAGAATTGACAAATAGTTAAGGAAGCCTATTTTCTTTTTAACAGAGTCTACCAACTTTTAAATTTGATTCTCTGTATTTTCATCTTGGACAAACTGGTTTATGTAAACATCACCATTGTTTAATGTTAAAGGAGAAGAAGTAACAAAATAAATCCAGTAGGAATATTAATTATGGATCAAGACACTAAAATCCAGTGTGTGCATGCTCAGTTGCTTCAGTCATGTCTGACTCTTTGCGACCCCGTGGACTATAGCCTGCCAGACTTCTCTGTCCATGGTATTTTCCTGGCAAGAATACTGGAATGGGTTGCCATGCCTGCCTCCAAAATCCAGTGGGAAAGCCTAAACAGAAGCTCTTCCTAAATTGTTGAGGTATAATCCTCCTCTTTCTGTATCTAAAATTCAGAAAAAAAATAGATATGCAACAAGCAACAGAGGTTAACTCTATAGCACTGGAAACTATAGTCAATATTTTGTAATAACCTATAATGGAAAATAATCTGAAAAATAATATAAACAATGTATATGTACAACTGAATTACCTTGCTGTGCACCTAAAACACTGTAAGTCAACTATACTTCAATAAAATATATATATTAAGAAAAAAATAAAATAAAATTTAGGATTTCAGTTTAAAAACTTTGTTGTGGAGGCAGTGAGTGTGTGGCAGGGTCAGCCTCAATGATGTAGAACAGAGAGTTGATATTGAAGCAGAGCCGCTTGAAAGGCTGCCCACAGATGGGCACCTTTCTAGAAGCAGTTATGGCCTGTTATAACCAGCATTTCTACTTTTACTTTGCAGAGGACTTCATTTAAAAGAATTTTTTAAGGTATAGTTGATGTATAGTGTTATATAAGTTTCAGGTGTACAACATAGTAATTCACAATTTTTGAAGTCTATTCTCTATTTATAATTATTGAATATTGGCTATATTCCCCATGCTGTACATAATATCCTTGTAGCTTATTTATTTTTGATATTTTTTAATTGGAGGATAATTGCTTTACAATATTGTGTTGGTTTCTACCATACATCAACATGAGTCAGTCACAGGTATACATATGTCCCCTCTCCCATCTCTGTCCCCATCTGGCACTATTGGTGGGAATATAAATTGATACAGCCACCATGGAGAACAATATGGAGATTCCTTAAAAAACTAAGAATAGAACTGCCATATGACCCAACAATCCCACTACTGGCATATACCCTGAGAAAACCATAATTGAAACAGATGCATGTACCCCAATGTTTGTTGCAGTACAATGTCTATTTTATTAGCAGTTTATTCATAGTAAGTAAGTAAGTGTTAGTCACTCAGTCGTGCCCGATTCTTTGCGACCCCATGGACTACAGCTCACCAGGCTCCTCTGTCCATGAGATTTTCCAGGCAATGATACTGGAGT
This sequence comes from Cephalophus harveyi, assembly GCA_006410635.1. NCBI lineage: Eukaryota > Metazoa > Chordata > Mammalia > Artiodactyla > Bovidae > Cephalophus > Cephalophus harveyi. The sequence goes on from SJYT01033561.1 coordinate 11,065, forward strand.
GGGTTGCCATTTCCTTCTCCAGGGGATCTTCCCAAACCAGGGATTGAACCCAGGTCTCCTGCACTGCAGGCAGATTCTTTACCGAATGAGCTACAATAGTAGTACCTCTTAATCCCTTAAAATGAGTGTTTAAAGAGTTCTTGAAAGCCCTTAAAGCATTCTTCATGCATTATTGCCTTTAAGCTTTAGAAGAACCTATGAAATAGCAGGCTTTATTTTCTGTATTTTACGCATGAGAAAACCAAATCCGAGGAGGGCAGCTTGCTTGCCCAAGGCCACTCCACTTTATAACTTGGTTTTGAACCTAGCTCTTTTGCTTGTCAAGTCCAT
>SJYT01033562.1:0-17443 GCA_006410635.1 Cephalophus harveyi
ACTCCAGTACTTTGGCCACCTCATGCGAAGAGTTGACTCATTGGAAAAGACTCTGATGCTGGGAGGGATTGGGGGCAGGAGGAGAAGGGGACGACCGAGGATGAGATGGCTGGATGGCATCACTGACTCGATGGATGTGAGTCTGAGTGAACTCCGAGAGATGGTGATGAACAGGGAGGCCTGGCGTGCTGCGATTCATGGGGTCACAAAGAGTCGGACACGACTGAGCGACTGAACTGAACTGAACTGAATCGGTAAATACTAAATCCACTGCCAGTGAACTTTGATGGATATGGGAGTCCTTATGAGAACACAGACAACAAATATTTATCAAGAACCACTGTCTGCCAGGCACTGATCTAAGTACTTCACAGATATTAAGTTAATCTCCGAACCACCTCCTGAGAGGTAAGAACTGTGAATCCCCGCTTAGAGCTCAGGACACCAGCTCACGAGGAGAACTGGCAGGCAGCCCCAGCCAGTGCCTGGAGGAGCTGGATCTGCATGCCAGCAGAACAAGTCAAGGTCCAGGAACCGCACTCGGTCGCTTGGAACAAGGCCGTGTTCACAGTGAAATTCAGAAGGTGATCACTGCTTCCTCAAGCAAGTAAAGAAACAAGTAGTATTTGATTAAGGATGGGAGGAAAACAGCTTGATCGTTAAGAGCACAGCTTGGGGGCCAGACTGCCTGGGTCCAAATGCTCAACTGTTTCGTTAGCTTTAACATCCCGGGCAAGTCCCTGACTTCTCTGGGTCTGCTTTCCTGTCTGTAAGATACTATCTCATGGGTTTGTTGCTGTGGTTCCGTCACTCAGTCATGTCCGACTCTTTGCGACCCCACAGGCTGCAGCACACCAGGCTTCCCTGTCCTTCACCATCTCCCGGAGCTTGCTCGAACTCATGTCCATTGAGTCAGTGATGCCATCATCATCTCATCCTCTGTCGTCCCTTTCTCCTCCTGCCTTCAATCTTTCCCAGAATCAGGTCTTTTCTAATGAGTCAGCTCTTCACATCAGGTGGCCAGAGTATTGGAGCTTCAGCTTCATCATCAGTTCTTTCAATGATGTTCAGGATTGATTTTTTTAGGATTAACTGGTTTGATCTCCTTGCAGTCCAAGGGACTCTCAAGAGTGTTCTCCAACACCACAGTTCATAAGTTTGCTATGAGTATTAAAATTGTTCTTACTTGAATAGCACTTAGAACGTTGCCTGGCACATAGGCAACAATATGTGTTAGTTCAAAAAAGTTCTTTTGAGATCTTTCCTGCTAATAAACACTACTTGACACCATATACATACCTAGACACATGTGGACTTCTATCCTGTAGGAGCTTGATTCAATGTGACTTATTATGTTCATCATATAACATCCTGGGCATTGAGAACGCATATTCTCAAACTGATTAATACTCTGTGGATATTGTGAAAAGCTGCATTGTCTCTGGATGCACTGTGGTCTGACTCCTCTATTTCAGTGAGTACCATTACCCTAATACCCACTACCCAGGCCAAAGCCTTGTTATTTTGACTCAGCTCCCCTCTTTGTGCCCTGCCCTCGGTTGCTCATCATACATAACCTGTGGATCTTGCTGCCGACAGTACTATTGTATCAAACCCTTCTTTCCATTCCCATTGCCACTGCTAGATATAGCCCTTATTGGGATGCCTTCAAAATGCTGAACCAGCCTCCTAACTGGTCTCCCCAGTCTAACCTCTTTCTTGCTCTTCTCGCAAGCCTACCAGCACCAGGTCAACCCTCCCACAATCCCTCTTGCACTGCACAGCTCACCTGCTCAAAACCCTACAGTGCTTCTCCATTGCCCATTGGATAAAGTCTCCTGAGCCTCAGCCTCTACAATCTAGTCCTGGTTAATCTATCTAGATTCATTTCCTACTGTTTGCCAACAAGACCCTCTGAGTTTTCTCAGTCTCCCAAAATATCATGCTCATTCCTACCTCCCAGTCTTTGTTCATGCTTTTTATCAATCAATGTTTTCCTCTCATCAGCTATCAATCGATGTCTTCCTCTCATCAGCTCCTTCATCCATTCTACCTCACTCACTCATTAATTTAACAAGTACTTGCTGAGACGTAGGATGTAAGGGAGTGCTATAATGCATAATATTTTAGCCCTTCTCCTGATAACCCACCCATATTATTCTACCATCTTTAGAAACCTATTTTCTCTTAAAGTCTTCCCAGACCAAGCTTTCCAGGCTGGTCCAGAACACAATGATCTTCTGATACTCACTTTTTTCTACTATCTTACATTTTGAATTGTTTTATTCCCTCCTGTAAGACTATAATCTCCTTGAGAAAGGGAGCAGATTTTAGTATTATTACCTCTCACTGCTCTTGTATCCCTTACCTACACACAGTAGGCATATCCTACTAATGATTTGGCCCTTTTGACTAAATTCATATTGCCTGATATAACCTAGTATTTATTTCCCTTAGCTTAATCCCTAAGCTGATGCTTTGAAATATCACATTTCCATCAAAGTTCATCCCTAAGATAATTTTAAGAGGGTCATGAGTTCTTGGGTGGCAGCTTTAACAATCATGTCACACTCACTCTCAGCCTCTGTATTCTCACCTAATGGTGGATCAAGTCAAAATGGTCAAACCAGTGGCACATGGAGACACAGTCTTGGTTGTCCATACTCAAAATTTCATGCACTTCTGATTATCTCAACTGACTAGCAACTCTGAATTACTCAGGACTCATCTGTGAACTAGTGAACTAGACAGAGAAAGAGTTCTAATTTTATATGGGAAGAGGGCAGGTGAGACCATGAAACCATATATATGAAACCATATATATATGAAACCATGAGATGGTTTCAAGAGCATGTCCATTAGGCTATCAGGGAAAACAAGTTTACACATCAGACTAAGTAGAGAGAATTCCTAAAGAAAATATGTTGGCCTACAGAGGTGTGCAGGTATTATGTATAAGTGTGTGTGTGTGTGTGTGTGTGTGTGTGTGTGTGTGTGTGTGTACGGTTTAAGTGCAAAGCAAATATATTCACTGTCATTAGCATAAAAATGAAAATTTAATGGAATTCATATATACATTTGAGGCTGTATTGCCCCTAACTTTACCAACTGAAAAGTTCTTTAAAAAAGGAATTTGGGGGCTTCCCTGGTGGTCCACTGCTTAAGAATCTGCCTTGTAATACAAGGGACACCAGTGCGATCCCTGGTCCAGGAAGATTCCACGTGCTGCAGAGCATGCGGTAAGCGCCTGTGCCACAGCTACTGAGCCCACAAGCTGCAACTCCTTAGAGCCCACGCTCTGCAATGAGAGAAGCCACCGCAATGAGAAGCCTGTGCACCGCAGCTAGAGACGCAGACCCTACTCACCCACTGCGACTGCAGAAAGCCCGCACACAGCAGTGAAGGCCCACCATGGCCAGAAAAGAAACATAGACACACCTTTTTTTTTTTTTTTTAAAAAAAAAGGGAATTTTTACAGACTCCAGTTGAAATCTTCAATCTAGTAACAAGAGTGATTGATAGTTCATGTTTTCCTGGTGACATACCTTTTATTCTGGAAATACTCTAAGTGAATGAAATGACTTCAATTTATAGAAGTATCATTATACTTTACAAAATCCTATAAGGCAATAATCCATCCCCTCTTAACTTACCCTTTGTCCTTTTATCCACCACAAAACTCCAAAACCAAAGTGATAAGAATATTAAGTAACTTGTTTTAACTGGAATGATCAAAGTATCCTCTGGAACTTTTGCATAATTGTTTTAAAATTATTAATCACTTAAATAAGTCATTGTTAACAAGTAATAAGACTTCCCCCAGTGGCTCACACAGTAAGAATCTGCCTGAGACCTGGGTTTGATCCTTGGGTGGGGAAGATCCCCTGGAGAAAGGAATGCCAGCCCACTCCAGTGCTCTTGCCTAGAGAATTCCGAGGACAGAGAAGCCTGGTGGGCTACAGTTCATGGGGTCACAAAGAGTGAGACACAACTGAGTGACTTTCATTTATAAGTAATGAATCACTCTCACCTTCTTCAGTCATATACTTTATCAGTTCGTCCTTAGAAAGAAATCCACGTTTAGCTGGATCTAATACCTAGGGGGAAGGAAAAGATAGGTATTCTATTTTTTTATGAAAATTCCACATGATGATTTTTTTCACATAAATATAAATAAATGTAAAATTTGTGGCTTACATACCTCAAAAGCTCGAAGAAGGATATCTTCCGGAATTGGTCTATATCTAATTATGCAATAAAAGGAGTAAACACCACAGTATTTAGCTCAATCTCCAAATAGCAAATGATCACATTTTAAAAAATAAAGCTGCTAGCATACTAGGATAATAATTCATCCCTCACTGAAATATTTTTCTATTTCTAGATAATAAAGTTGAAAGTACTCCATACCCACAAGGAATACTTAGTTAAATGTTATCTGTTAGCTTTTTTCATCATTATGGAAACAAAATTTCTACAGTAAACAAACTATGGTAAGCTAATGCTACACTTTCTTTAGAAAAATAATTAGGGTTAATTCTTATTTATCATTGATAATTCAAACAGAAGTTAATAAGAATGTTGTTGATTTATGCTTTTTGCAGCTTCTTTGCCCTTTAATTACACTTTGCTTATTAGATTAATACTGAAGTGGTGGATATTTCTGAGAACATACCAACTGGCCATTCAGAAGTGTAGAGAAAAACTAGGAGGAAGCTATTCTGTGATAAACATTGGCTGAGTATAACATACAATGTGAAAAGGTCAAGTGTTTTGAAATTAATGCAATTCTAATCATTACTTCAACAATTGTATTTACTTTCTTACCTTCTTTCCAGTAGCACTTCAGTCATCATTGGTAGAAATTTTTCAAATCGAATGTATCCAGTGGGTTCTTCTTCCTCTACCTGGCAATCAGTAAAAAACAACCTCTTATTCATTCAGCAAATGTAATGAGCAACAACTTTTTCCAAGCACTGTGCCAAGTACTGGGGATTTGATAATGGGGAACATTTCATGCAAAGATGGGCTCAATAAAGGGCAGATATGGTAGGGACCTAACAGAAGCAGAAGATATTAAGAAGAGGTGGCAAGAATACACAGAACTGTACAAAAAAGATCTTCACGACCCAGATAATTACGATGGTGTGATCACTCACCTAGAGCCAGACATCCTGGAATGTGAAGTCAAGTGGGCCTTAGAAAGCATCACTACAAACAAAGCTAGTGGAGGTGATGGAATTCCAGTTGAGCTATTTCAAATCCTGAAAGATGATGCTGTGAAAGTGCTGCACTCAATATGCCAGCAAATTTGGACATGGCAAATAGATGGGGAAACAGTGGAAACAGTGTCAGATTTTATTTTGGGGGGCTCCAAAATCACTGCAGATGGTGACTGCAGCCATGAAATTAAAAGGCGCTTGCTCCTTGGAAGAAAAGTTATGACCAATCTAGACAGCATATTCAAAAGCAGAGACATTACTTTGCCAACAAAGGTCCGTCTAGTCAAGACTCTGGTTTTCCCAGTGGTCATGTATGGATGTGAGAGTTGTACTGTGAAGAAAGCTGAGCACCGAAGAATTGATGCTTTTGAACTGTGGTGGTGAAGACTCTTGAGAGTCCCTTGGACTGCAAGGAGATCCAACCAGTCCATTCTAAAGGAGATCAGTCCTGTTCATTGGAAGGACTGATGCTAAAGCTGAAACTCCAGTACTTTGGCCACCTCATGCGAAGAGTTGACTCACTGGAAAAGACCCCTGGGAGGGATTGGGGGCAGGAGGAGAAGGGGATGACAGAGGATGAGATGGCTGGATGGCATCACCGACTCGATGGACATGAGTTTGAGTGAACTCTGGGAGCTGGTGATGGACAGGGAGGCCTGGTGTGCTGCGATTCATGGGGTCGCAAAGAGTCGGACACAACTGAGCAACTGAACTGACTGACTGACTGACTGATACTTGGACATGGCCCTCACTCACAGGGTTTATATTCTGGAAGTGAAGACATAAATCCATCAAAAAAAACAACAAAGCTGAGTGTCTAATTATAAGTTTATGTAAGAAACAATGGAGTAAAGGAGCAAAGGCCTATTAGAGTATAGAAAAAAGAAAACTTTTCTTGGCCAAATTATCAGGAAATGCATTCATAAAGAAATCACACTTGAGTTGATTATTATAAAGGATGAGTAAAAGGTAATCAAAAACAGCAAGGAAAGACACTCCCAGGTAGATGAAATTACAGGCACTAAGACCTCGTGGGATGCACCGGAGGCCAGGAGGCTGAAGCATGTGGAGCAAGGAGGAGAATGTTTCCAGATGAGGCTGGAGAGATAAATGGGGACTAGACCATGCAAGGTATTACCATCCATGTACATGACTTTGGTTGCTATCTCAAGACACTGTTACCCTAAATCACTGAAGGTCTCATAGATGTGTGTCTAAAAAATCACACTGGTGGTGGCTAAGGCAGCTTCTGCAGTAGTCTAAGCAGATGACAAGGGCTTGGATTAGAGAGCAGTGGCCACGGAGAGAGAAGTGGGTGTTTTCAAGAAACACTTAAGATATAAAACCAAGAAAACCTGGTACTGTATCTATTACAGGCAAGGATGAGGAAAAAAAAAAGAGGGCCAAGGACAACTCCCAGGATTCTGACTTGCACAAATGAGATGGACTAATGCTTCCCCTGACATAAGGAACACTGGCTAAGAGACCAGATTAGGGAACCAATCAATCTCAAGGACTGTACTATTCATTAAATAACTAGATGCTCTGTGGAACACTGTTACACCACCGCTAATTAAGAGAAGACAACACCTAACAATTTTGGTACCCAGAACTATTAGATGAGAATGAGGAAGACTCAAGCTCAAAAGGTTCAGCTTTGATGGTGTGGCTGAACAGTACTCTATCGATTTTAAATTTCATGTCAGGCTATGTATGAGAAGTTGTAAATTTTCCACTCCCTTTCAAAAATCCTATTAAAAGGCTCACACATTCCGATTCAACAGTGGCGATTTTAAAAGATTTATTCTTTGAGCAAAAGATAAGAAATCTATAGGTGCTGCTAAGTGGAACACACTGTCATCAAACGACAACTATTTTTTAATGTTTATACTAGATTCTCACTTAGTGTGAGGCAAGCCCTTGAACTCCACGATCAGTAAGAAATGTCATCCATCTAATGACAGAATGATGTGTTTCAGAATTTCTGAGGCCATCGATACATGAGCAATTGTTTTCAGCTGCCTCTAGATCCAAGGCAAGCAATTTGCAAATCAGTCTTCATGTGGTTGTGGTTTGTGGCTGTGGTTCAGACGTGCTTAAGTAGCACTCTAACTCTCAGCCCCACAAACTGCTTAAAACTAAAATGCCAATCTCTGAGACTGCCTTCAGAGGGATAATTTTTAAATTAAAATGTTGTGTTTCTACTCTGATTAATCCAGAAATCTGTTCCAGAAGCTGGACCTATAGTTTGTTTCCCTTTCCCTGTACCCTCAACAAACTGCAGAGCCAACAGTCTTGACCATGGAAGATCAAAAATCCTATGTTATGAGCATCCTCATCAATCCACAAACGCTTCATAGTTTTTCCAAAGGGAGTTCAACTCTACAGCATGCTCTCCATCATGTGAGAAGTCACAGACACATCCTATGTCCCTCATAATGCCTACCCCACCATGGTCATGCTCCTGGACAACCTCCAGAAGCCCTTGGTGCTCTGAACACACACGAAACGCTATTCTTTGTACAGCCAAATGGCCTGATGGATCTGTGTAGACCTAAAACTTCACAAAAATAATAAGTTAAAGCAAAACTCCAATGAATCAGGATAGCAGATGAGGCATATATTTTCCTTGATTTTTTTAAAGAGAGATAATGAACAAATAAAGGCCTTGGGGTTAAAAAAGTAAGAAGAAAAATATGTAAGTCCATCTTCAAGTTGGACAGATTGAGAAAATCTTTCTATGACTCAACACTGTCCTAGAGGCCACATCTAATCTGCTCTTTTTGTATTAAGAGATATATAAGCAATGGCATAAAAATAGTATAATTATATAATATTTCTAAATACAGTATTAATGAACTGTATAACATATACTAGACACTGCTGCTGCTGCTGCTGCTAAGTCGCTTCAGTCGTGTCCGACTCTGTGCGACCCCACAGATGGCAGCCCATTGGGCTCCGCCATCCCTGGGATTCTCCAGGCAAGAACACTGGAGTGGGTTGCCATTTCCTTCTCCAATGCATGAAAGTGAAAAGTGAAAGGGAAGTCACTCAGTCGTGTCTGACTCAGCGACCCCATGGACTGCAGCCTACCAGGCTCCTCCGTCCATGGGAGTTTCCAGGCAAGAGTACTGGAGTGGGATGCCATTGCCTTCTCCAATACTAGACACTACCTTATATTATTAAAAGCTTTTATTATATAAACATACTTTAGAATAGATTTAGATTTACAGATAGCAGAGAGTTCTCATATACCTGTCAGTTTCCTCTATTGTTTACCCTTGCATTATTATGGTACAACTATACTTGATTCTTGGAAGAAAAGTTATGACCAACCTAGATAGCATATACAAAAGCAGAGACATTACTTTGCCAACAAAGGTCCGTCTAGTCAAGGCTATGGTTTTTCCAGTGGTTGTGTATGGATGCGAGAGTTGGACTGTGAAGAAAGCTGAGCACCGAAGAATTGATGCTTTTGAACTGTGGTGTTGGAGAAGACTCTTGAGAGTCCCTTGGACTGCAAGGAGATCCAATCAGTGCATTCTGAAGGAGATCAGCCCTGGGATTTCTTTGGAGAGAATGATGCTGAAGCTGAAACTCCAGTACTTTGGCTACCTCATGTGAAGAGTTGACTCATTGGAAAAGACTCTGATGCTGGGAGGGATTGGGGGCAGGAGGAGAAGGGGATGACAGAGGATGAGATGGCTGGATGGCATCACTGACACGATGAGTCTGAGTGAACTCCGGGAGTTGGTGATGGACAGGGAGGCCTGGTGTGCTGCGATTCATAGGGTCCCAAAGAGTCGGACATGACTGAGCGACTGAACTGAACTGAACTGATACTTGGTTCATTGTAACATCCATTGTAACATCCATTGAACCTTTTAAAAGGCATTTTAAAAATATGGTACATTTCTCTATCATAGAAGAGAAGCAAGAAAAGCAGAACAGAACAACCTGCCTGACAATCTGGAAATGGGTGGACAGAGGGGAGGATAATAAGTGCTTCTATTACTTCTGGTGCAGGACAAACTAGCTGACTTTATGAGGACATGAGTAAGATAGGACAAAAACACTACTTTCTATAAATGTTACGCAATAATGGTTCAATGATTATTTAAATGCCTTTAAAACTTAAGAGAAATATATCAAATATTGAACCACAATTTATCATATATTGTATGTAAACACATATAGATAGTTATGGGTTGAGTTATATCTTCCCCAAGTTCATATGTTGGAGTCCTAATCTCTGGTACACCTCAGAATGTGACTTCTTTGGAGACAGGGTAATCAAGTTTATCCTCAGTGAGGTAATCAAGTTAAAATGAGGTCATTAACCCTGTATGCAAGATCGCAAAAGAGACACAGATGTATAGAACAGAATTTTGGGCTCTGAGGGAGAGGGAGAGGGATGATTTGGGAGAATGGCATTGAAACATGTATACTATCATGTAAGAAATGAAGCGCGAATCTATGTTGGATACAGGATACAGGATGCTTTGGGCTGGTGCACGGGGATGATCCAGAGAGAGGATATGGGAGGGTGGGATGATGCACAGGGGATGCACGGGGATGATCGGGAGAGGGTGGGAGGTGGGAGGGGGGTTCAGGATTGGGAGCTCATATACACCTGTGGTGGATTCATGTCAATGTATGGCAAAACCAGTACAGTATTGTAAAGTAAAATAAAGTAAAAATAAAATTTAAAAATAAAAAATAAATGAAGTCATTAGGGTGGGCCCTACTCCAATATAATTGATGTCCTAATAAAAAGAAGAAATCTGGACACAGAGAGATGCACACAGGGAGAATGTCATGTGAACCTGAAGATAAGCTCTACAAGCCAAGAAGAAAGGCCTAAAACAGATTCTTCTCTCCTAACCAACAGAAGGAACCAACTCTGCTAACACCCTAATTCTGTCCTTCTAGCTTCCAGAACTGTAAAACAATAAATTTCTGTTGTTTAAGACACTGTCTGTTGTACTTTGTTACAGCAGTTCTACTAAACCTTATACACTTGCACACAAACGTTGTGAGAGATATGACATAAAGGTGTTTTGTAAACCTTGAATTATTATGATTATTATTATTTTAATCAGTAGTGTACACACTTCTGGTTCTATATTCTGCAATGACACCTCCTCCTAAAAGACTCGATCTCTGGTGCTAAAATTTCAGACACAGCCTCCTTGACCCACCATAGGGAACTGCTTTTTACAGAAGTCTGATCCTGACTCCTCTCTGTAAAATGCCATGTGGAAAGTGGCACGAATGTATTAAACTGCTAGGCATGTCTAATCCCTTGTCCCTCGGCCCTGAACCCTGGCCTAGAGGAGAGGGTTTGCAGATCAGCAGCCACAATGTCTCCACTCTGCTGCTCCCTTACTTGCTTCCTGGGCTGAAAGAAGAGAGTAACAGGCATCTGTCACATCTTCCTCCTCTTCAAAAGACAAAAACAAAACAAATATATCTTGTTATTGTGTACGTGAATGAGTTCTAAAGTAAGTTCTAATCTGGTCTGTTTCATCTAAGAGAAAGGCTAATGTGCTAGAAAAGAGGCAAAAATTAGAAAGCAAGCTCGGGAGCATGTATGAATGCAGAGGAAAGAAAACCTCCCTGTAGGAAGACCTCCAGCTTAGCCTCCAAGTACCATTTATAGGAGGAGCTCATCTTAATAGCCAGCAGGTGTCTACCTGGAAGAAGACTGAGGCCCCAACACACCTGGCTTCTCCTCCTCCAAAGAACTACGGTGGCAGAGGCAATCTGAAGAAAATAGCCTGCTTCCCTGACGCACGAAGGGGCCCGCCTCCATAGGCGAGCAAGGGCCTCCAGCCACTCCACAGCCTCTTTGCATCCTCCGGCCCAATAAGGAGCCATCTCAAGAAATATGTAAGTACTGTGGGATTATTTTTAAATCAACATTTATCTAAGTTCAAAGCATGCGGCAAATACTCTTTCTCACTCTACCGTGGTAAAACACAATGTTTTTCACCTGTTTTGCACCTGAGGCCATTCTAGCACAGAGAGGTCAAGCGCCCCTCATGGTCCTCAAGGGCAGTCAGGTGCTGTGATGAGACCACAGCCCAGAGTTCTTTCTCCCATTCCCACAGTGAAGTCATCAGGCCATCTCTTTTCTCATTAAAGCATTATTTATTTTAATACTGAATTCTCTGAATAGGCACAATAAAACACACTGAAAATTCATTTCTCCCCAGGGACATACAATCCATCAATAAACTGAACTATTTCACACTTCACAAAAGCAAGATAATACCAGTAGTTTAGATGGTTTATAAAGCACCTACATTTCATCTAGTTCCAGGTCACCAAATAAGACATACATATGAATTTTTTAACTATTTGTAGTAAAAATATAAAAACAATGAGATATTTCAAGTTAGACTTGAATATCACATATGCAAATTTTGACATAAATTGTGTTTCAAAACCAAAGCACTAATACAATTTAGAAAATACTTCTCTGCCTTGGATAGAATAAAATGATAACAAAAATTCACTGGCATTCACCAATTAGTCTTACAAAGGAAAAATCCTAAAGTTACTTGCTTTAGAAAAATTATTTACTCCAAACATCCCAGATGCTGTTGTGTAAAAATTGGGATAAGTACTTCTTTGGGGTTATAAGTCCTTTTCTTATTATAAGAGGTAACAAAAAAGACTAACTCATCTTTTGGGTGGACTATCAGAGAGTCGAAGAATCAACAGGTGGCTGGACCATGTAATCAAAAAGGTCCTTTTTGATTTGAAGTTTCCATAATTTGAAGCAATGGGAGTCAGTTTCTGTCAAGCTATGAATCCCCCCAATATACCCTCAGGCCGCAGTAGGGGCAGGGAGAGCAAGGGGCTCCACTTACACTAATTTGTTTCACCCCCTTCATTTTCAGTTTCTCACCACCCCTAGTAGACAGAGGCAGTAAGTGTTGAAGCAATTGTTCCCCCAAGGTAATCTACTATTTATATCAAAAGTAACTGTTTAAAATTGTGTTGCAATAAGATTCAAGGAAAAGCTCTATCCTGGGTTGAGACTTGGTTAGCATAATAAATATCCAATATCACATAAGCTTTATTAGGTCCACAGACAGTTCTAAAATCACATTTATAAGAACATGTTAGTTTAAAGTATTACTTATTCTTACATTTCATGAAGCAATGAACTCTCAAATATCTTTAACAACAGACTTTCTAAGAGTTCAACTACTTCAGATACCTCAAGTAAGTGGAGTCATGAAGTATTGGTCTATTTTGTGACTAGAATTTTCACATAATATCTTCAAGTTTCATCCATGTTACAGTATATGACAGGATTTCCTTCTTAAAATGTTATTTTCCTTAAATTAAATAACAGTATGAAAGAATCACTTTGATGTAATATTGAGTAAAAAGGTAAAATATTCTGGTTGTGTTTGAGTGATGGAAACAAGAGAAATCACTGCTCTATTTTTTGAGCATCTAATTTTAATCAGCATGCATTTTTTAAAGAATGAAATTTTTATAATAACATTGGAAATGATTGTGATATATAACTAGCAAAAAAAAGCAAGGTTGAAATTGTACATACTAAATTGTACTATAAGATTACTATTATGCTAAAAACATGTATAGGAAAATAATATGGGAGGAAGTGCACTAAATTACTAATACTGATTATATTAAGGTGATGGATTGGGGATGTAACCAAGATGGCAGAGTAGGAAGACCCCATGCTCCCATCTTCCCACAGGCACATCAAAATCCCAACTACTTGTAAAGCAACTCTCTATGATAATAATTTGAAGACTATCAGGAAAGATTTTCCACAACTAAAGATAAAGAAGTAACCATAACAAGGAGGCTTCCAAGGTGGTGCTGGTGATAAAGAACCTGCCATAACAAGACAGGTAGGAGGACTGGAGACACTGTATTGCCAGGACCCACACTCCCAGGTGTATGACACTCTCCTAGGTATATATATGCCAAACCTAGACAGAGGGAAATTGGAAGTGGTCAAACAGGAGATGGCAAGAGTGAACGTCTACATTTTAGGTGAACTAAAATGGACTGGAATGGGTGAATTTAAATCAGATGACCATTATATCTACTACTGTGGGCAAGAATCCCTTAGAAGAAATGGAGTAGCCATCATAGTCAACAAAAGAGTGAAATGCAATACTTGGATGCAATCTCAAAAACGACAGAATGATCTCTATTCATTTCCAAGGCAAACCATTCCATATCACAGTAGTCCAAATCTATGTCTCGACCAGTAATCCTGAAGAAGCTGAAGTTGAATGGTTCTATAAAGACCGACAAGACCTTCTAGAACTACACCCAAAAAAGATGTTCTTTTCATTACAGGGGACTGGAATGCAGAAGTAGGAAGTCAAGAAACACCTGGAGTAACAGGCAAATTTGGCCTTGGAATGCAGAATGAAGCAGGGCAAAGACTAACAGAATTTTGCCAAGGGAATGCACTGGTCATAGCAAACACCCTCTTCCAACAACACAAGAGAAGACTCTACACATGGACATCACCAGATGGTCAACACCAAAAACAGATTGATTATATTATTTGTGGCCATAGATGGAGAAGCTCTATACAGTCAGCAAAAATAAGACCAGGAGCTGACTGTGGCTCAGATCATGAACTCCTTATTGCCAAATTCAAACTTAGATTGAAGAAAGTAGGGGAAACCACTAGAACACTCAGGTATGACCTAAATCAAATCCCTTAGGATTATACAGTGGAAGTGAGAAATAGATTCAAGGGATTAGACCTGATAGAGTACCTGAAGAACTATGGATGGAGGTTTATGATATGGTACAGGAGACAGGGGTCAAGACCATCCCCACGAAAAAGAAATGTAAAAAGGCAAAATGGCTGTCTGAGGAGGCCTTACAAATAGCTGTGAAAAGAAAAGAAGTGAAAAGCAAAGGAGAAACGGAAAGATATACCCATCTGAATGCAGAGTTCCAAAGAATAGCAAGAAGAGAAAAGAAAGCCTTCCTCAGTGATCAACACAAAGAAATAGAGGAAAACAATAGAATGGGAAAGACTAGAGATCTCTTCAAAGAATTAGAGACACCAAGGGAACATTTCATGCAAAGATGGGCTCGATAAAGGACAGACATGGTATGGACCTAACAGAAGCAGAAGATATTAAGAAGTGGTGGCAAGAACACACAGAAGAACTATACAAAAAAGATCCTCATGACCCAGATAATCATGATGGTGTGATCACTCATCTGAGCCAGACATCCTGGAATGTGAAGTCAAGTGGGCCTTAGAAAGCATCACTAAGAACAAAGCTAGTGGAGGTGATGGAATTCCAGTTGAGCTATTTCAAATCCTAAAAGATGATGCTGTGAAAGTGCTGCACTCAATATGACAGCAAATTTGGAAAACTCAGCAGCACCCACTGGACTGGAAAATGGCAGTTTTCATTCCAATCCCTAAGAAAGGCAATGCAAAAGAATGCTCAAACTACCGCAAAATGGCACTAATCTCACACGCTAGCAAAGTAGTGCTCAAAATTCTCCAAGCCAGGCTTCAACAGTACATGAACTGTGAACTTCCAGATGTTCAAGCTTTAGAAAAGACAGAGAAACCAGAGAACAAATTGCCAATATCCGTTGGATCACCAAAAAAGCAAGAGAGTTCCAGAAAAACATCTGTTTCTGTTTTATTGACTATGTCAAAGCCTTTGACTGTGTGGATCACAATAAACTGTGGAAAATTCTGAAAGAGATGGGAATACCAGACCACCTGACCTGCCTCTTGAGAAATCTGTAATGCAGGTCAGGAAGCAACAGTTACAACTGGCCATAGAACAACAGACTGGTTCCAAATCAGGAATGGAGTACGTCAAGGCTGCATGTTGTCACCCTGCTTATTCAACTTATATTCAGAGTACATCATGAGAAACCTTGCACTGGATGAAGCACAAGCTGGAATCAAGATTGCCAGAAGAATATTAATAACCCTCAGATATGCAGATGATACCACCCTTATGGCAGAAAGCAAGGAGAACTAAAGAGTCTCTTGATGAGAGTGAAAAAGGAGAGTGAAAAAGTTGGCTTAAAACTCAACATTCAGAAAACGAAGATCATGGCATCCGGTCCCATCACTTCATGGCAAATAGATAGGGAAACAGTGGAAACAGTGTCAGACTTTATTTTCTGGGGCTCCCAAATCACTGCAGATGGTAACTGCAGCCATGAAATTAAAAGATGCTTGCTCCTTGGAAGAAAAGTTATGACCAACCTAGACAGCATATTAAAAAGCAGCGACATTACTTTGCCAACAAAGGTCCATCTAGTCAAAGCTATGGTTTTTCCAGTAGTCATGTATGGATGTGAGAGTTGGACTTAAAAGAAAGCTGAGTGCCAAAGAATTGATGCTTTTGAACTGTGGTGTTGGAGAAGACTCTTGAGAGTCCCTTGGACTGCAAGGAGATCCAACCCTGTCTCTTATACACATCTCTTTTCTTCCAAAGGCTAACCTCCTTAGAATGGACACTTGGGCTTCTTCCCCTACCTGTCCCTGTGAGATCATCACCCCCTCTTCCCTAGAAGCCCCTGCTATGGTCATGCGTTTTCTCATGGCTTATTTTTTCTTTGGTTGCTAGTGTCATGGGAGACAGAGTCTATGAAATATTAGCTGTTATATGCATGTTGTCATATTCAATAAGGTTGAGGATCACAAAACATTACTCTTTATTTGCTGTATAATTTTTCCCTTCTGTAGTGATTTTAACCTTCTAAGGTTCTGTCTAGTCTGTTCAACCGTGTTGACATTCCTGTAATGTTTGGGATCCTAGCCATGGAGCCCACACTGGGAGGCTTCTATGCATACACACGTGAGAATGATCTGTCCTCAGCCTGTACTGACTGTACCTTCTGTAACCTACTGAAATTCCTACTGGAATCAGAACTGAGATACCAAACGCTTGAAGCCTTCAATAAGTTCTGTCCTTTGAAGCATGGACCTCTCAGAGATGTGAAGCTTTGTACCAGAATCCTTGTTTAACTTGGCAATGTAAAGTCTGGGACTGGACACAAACACTTATCTTGGGCTAAAGTTGCTTCATGGAAAGAAGTTAACAGTGGGGTTCCACTGTGTGTAATTTAACCACTGAAAGTGATCTGTGGTACTTGTTCATTGATATAAATTATGCAGAACAATCACCATTCTTAAGGGATGAACCCTGATGGGTGGGTTCTAGGGGTCCACAGCCCTCCCATGCATGCAGCCTGGAGGTGCTCCTGTTGCGGGTAGCAAATACTGGATTCCGGGTCCCAGGAGCCCTTAGCTCTCCTCACTCACAGAACTGCATGCTGCTTACAGGTCTCCGTTAGTTCTGGGAAGTGAGTTGAGGGGGCTGTTCCACCAGCATCTCGCATGCTCTCCTGGAGTTCAGGGGTGCCCAGCAACGAGAAATACTGAGGTGCCCACGTTCAGGAAGGGAACAAAGAATAGCCTGTGTCAAAGTGACGTGGAATTTCAGAGCAGAAAGAGACCTTCCTGTCCTGCTGTAATGAGGAACACACACAAAAAAGTGGCATTCTCAAAAATTCTTGCTCTTTCCCAAGCTCTGCAGGACCTTTGAGTTCAGGAATGCTGGATGTTCGGTAATTCCAGTATGGAGCCTGCAGCCCCTCCATAAAATTCTAAATTGCTTGTGTTTGTTCCATTAATAAGTAGCTGAGTCATTAACAGGTGGGAGTCTGTGCATTTGCATGTGTGTGTATGTGTTAGAAGGATTTCTGGCTACTATTGGTGATACTGTCCAAATTGCAAGTACTAAAGCAAAATGGCTGTCTGAGGAGGCCTTACAAATAGCTGTGAAAAGAAGAGAAGCGAAAAGCAAAGGAGAAAAGGAAAGATATAAGCATCTGAATTCAGAGTTCCAAAGAATAGCAAGAAGAGATAAGAAAGCCTTCTTCAGTGATCAATGCAAAGAAATAGAGGAAAACAACAGAATGGGAAAGACTAGAGATCTCTTCAAGAAAATTAGAGATACCAAGGGAACATTTCATGCAAGGATGGGCTCGATAAAGGACAGAAATGGTATGGACCTAACAGAAGCAGAAGATATTAAGAAGAGGTGGCAAGAATACACGGAAGAACTGTACAAAAAAGATCTTCATGACCCAGATAATCATGATGATGTGATCACTAATCTAGAGCCAGACATCTTGGAATGTGAAGTCAAGTGGGC
>SJYT01033562.1:32221-91769 GCA_006410635.1 Cephalophus harveyi
CTTCCCTCCAAGGAGGCCCTCAATGTTTAGATTATCCTGGATACAAGAGAACTCTTCATCTTTTTCCTCAATTAGTCTTCCCAAGATTAATTCCAGTTTATCCTGCCTCAAGGGCTTCAGGAGAGAGAGTTCTTAACATTGCCAGAGGACAGGTAAAGAAGAGAATGCTCTTCAAAGGTCTAGGTCCATGAGAGGTTAGCAAAGTACCATATTGGTGGATAAAGGCCCAGCCTGTGGACTTAGCAGCTTAAACTCCTGAAGTTGAAATGTTAACTAACTCCCATGGAATGGAATAGGGATCACTGAAGCAACTCCTACAGGCCAGAGGGTTACTAGATTTTAAATTGCTAAAGCGGTCCAAATTTCTGCCTAGAAAACAGAAAACCAGATTACACAGAACCAACCCAAGGACACACTCTGCTTCCTTGAACCCCTCTTATCATCTCACTTCCCATCGTTTCTAACATTCTTCTTTCCTCCAGGGTCCTCTCTTGACCAATTCCTTCAGCTCACAAAATGTGAAAAGGACACTCTTGGAGAATTGGGGTAGAAAAAATATATTCAGACAGAATAACCAGCAAAGGCGTCTCAGTCCTCCTCCATTAAATATTTGCCATTTAAAGTATGTGAGTGATCACGTCACATGTTGCGTTTGCTCCTGCCTCATTTCGCCCCACCCATCATAACAGGGAAGGACCTTGCTCCAGCCTAGATGCTCAGCCATCACCTTCATCTATGCTTCTATTTATTTTATTGTTATTTGGGGGGCAGCCAAGCTGCGAGGCTTGTGGTACCTTACTCCTCCAGCCAGGGGTTGAAACTGTGGCCCCTGCAGTGGAAGCATGGAGTCTTTTAACCACTGGACCACCAGTTTCCAGGATCCAGTTTTAACAAGGAATTCTGGGAGAGTGAAACTGACCACTAAATTATCCAGTGATGAGCCAGAGTATTTTTTTTTTTTTGCTTTCAGGTAGACTTGGTTTTATCCAGTGAGCCATCACTCTGTGCGGTTAAGTCTCAAAGGAGCCAGTTCAAAGAGATAAAAGGCCAGGTAAAACGGAATTGCACAGGGGCTACAGACAGGAGGAGAAGCACTTGAACTCGATGATCTTCAAGTGGTTTCCATACTTGTTTCTGCACTATGGGATCCATTACTCAAACAAAATGTTACTCGGAATTTCATATATAGGAAAATGAAATAGTCTGTCCATGGCTTACTCGTGTCCCTATTGGCAGATCCTGGGGCATCTCTAAAGGCTCCTTGGGACACAGGAAGCCCGTGGTCCAGTCTAATCACATTTTTTTTTTTTTTTTTGCTTTCAGGTAGACTTGGTTTTATCCAGTGAGCCATCACTCTGTGTGGTTAAGTCTCAAAGGAACCAGTTCAAAGAGATAAAAGGCCAGGTAAAACGGAATTGCACAGGGGCTACAGACAGGAGGAGAAGCACTTGAACTCGATGATCTTCAAGTGGTTTCCATACTTGTTTCTGCACTATGGGATCCATTACTCAAACAAAATGTTACTCGGAATTTCATATATAGAAAAATGAAATAGTCTGTCCATGGCTTAGTCGTGTCCCTATTGGCAGATCCTGGGGCA
Source organism: Cephalophus harveyi (assembly GCA_006410635.1). Taxonomy (NCBI): domain Eukaryota; kingdom Metazoa; phylum Chordata; class Mammalia; order Artiodactyla; family Bovidae; genus Cephalophus; species Cephalophus harveyi. The sequence goes on from SJYT01033562.1 coordinate 33,822, forward strand.
TCTCTAAAGGCTCCTTGGGACACAGGAAGCCCGTGGTCCAGTCTAATCACCTCATTTTACAGGTGACAGAGAAGTTAAGTGTCCTCCTCAAAATCAAAAGCCTAGGAGTAGACATTTGCTTACCACCTGTGTCACACCCCGCTCTAGCCCTTCCATGAGGGTGGATGCCAGGAACAGCTGGAAACAGAAACCCAGGACATCATGCCTCACACATGTCTGTCCCAGCATTGTTCATATCACCACCCAAGGGTTAAAGGATCTGCCACCCAAGTTTGAGCCGAAATGTAATGTAAATGGTACTGCCACAAAAATAGACCTTTGAATCTCCTTCATTGAAAAAAGCAGAGAAAGAAGTCAGGCCAAATTCACAGAAATTGTTGTTCTCAATGGGAAAAGAAAGATAGAGGTAACTTTAGCAGAGCTGAAATCTCAGCTCTGTGCAAAGGGGCCTGGCTGTGTCTCAGTACACAGATGTTTGGGTCATACTCAAAATATGAGAACGGCCTGTTCCCTCCACCCTCAAGACACCACCTCACCCTGGGACCTTGGCGGCCTCATATTAGTTTCAAGACAAGCAAACACAAAGCCTGCTAGGATTTAGTAAACAGCAAGGAAGCGGCAAAGAGATGGTTCCTTGATGCAGTAAAAGAGAAATACGTTTTAAATTGGGAATAAATGTTGAGCTCAGATGCCCCCTTCAGCATGTTGCCCTCCAGACCTGGAAATATCCAAGAATCTTTGAACCTGAAAGTCTTGGAAACTACAGGGCAAAGTGCAGCAGTGAGGAAAGGGGGGAAATTTAAACAATCTGGTTCTTTGTAGTCGGCCCATCATCACCACCACGTGGGATCTTAGTTCCCCAGTCAGGGATTGAACCCAGGGCCTCTGCCTTGGCAGATGCAGTCTTAACCACTGGACTGCCAAGGAGGTCCCCTTAACTTCTAACTTTGATAGGCTATGAAGTTATGCTAGTACTTGTGGTTTGTAAAATGGAAATCCACAAACAGAAAGGCCCCAAATGAATTTTAGATGCAAACCAAGAAGAATTTAATCAAAGGCAGATAATGACACAAATACCTATAAGGTGTTCCCTCCACATGAATCCCAAGGCCACTGATTATAAGGAGAAAGATGTCTAATTGTTTGAAGAGCTATTTAAAGAATAATGGAAAGAATTAAAAGGACTTTTATAAGAAGAGAATGGTATTACTAGTGCAGACAAATAATACTGCTTATGCCTTGTACCTGTGACTCTTCAGGTAGTCAGAAGAAAGGAGCAGAGACTGATTCACCTTTGTAAATGCCCCTCCCCAACAACAAAACCAGGAATCTTCCATCTCAGCCAGGATAATTACTGAGGCAATACCATTCACACAGGCACTCACATACATCCTATGAACACTCATTTTGAAAAGTCACCTACTCACAGACATAAAGAACAGACTTGTGGTTACCTGGGGAAGGGAGGTGGGAAAGGGAAGAATTGGGACTTTGGGATTAGCAGATCCAAACTCTAATGTATAGAATAAACACCAAGGTCCTACTGGGTAATGCAGGGAGCTATCCTCAATATCCTGGGATAAACTATAATAGAAAAGAATATGGTAAAAGAATGTAAAAAAAAATCACCCACAGAACTTACCCACACATGTTCCCGCCTCTGAAAACTGGTAGCCCTCCACACACTCACAGCGGAAGGTTCCTGGGTGGTTATTGCAGACTGCGTGATTGCCACACACCGAGGGCTGCTCTGAACATTCGTCGATATCTAAAGCAAAATTTTGTTTTAAATGCAGACTTAAAAAAATCACCTCTCCCAACATCACTATACATAATAGAATATAAAGTATTTTGGCCTGCAAATGGATCCATTTTAAAACACATTTTTAGTATTCCAAAAGTATCGCTAAATATTTTCTTCTGTGAATAACTGGAGATAGTGATCCCAAGGCCTTCCTCATAAATAAAACTGTGCTTCTCCCACCTCTCCCCAACCCTTCTCATCTTCCATCTCCTGGAGTTAGTTGTTGACCCAGGGACCACTAACATCAGATGGGCACATCTATGTTAGAAAGATGAGCAGACAAGTCTCCCAACTCTGAATAAGGTTCCTAAGCTAAAAACTGTAATTAAATATGGTCTGGTGGCGCTAGTGGTAAAGACCCAGCCTTCAATGCAGGAGACATAAGAGATGCAGGCTCGTCCTTGGGTGGGGAAGATCCCCTGGAAGAAGGTATGTAGTTTTGCCTGGAGAATCCCATGGACAGAGGAGTCTGGTGGGCTACAGTCCATGAGGTTGCAGAGTCAGACATGACTGATCACGCATGTGCCACCATCCTGAGTTTAATACACTAAAAGGCAAACCATTAACTCATAAGATTAAAAGTGATATTCTCTCATAGGACAATTCTGCGGTCATCGAGTGGTATGACGGGAACAAAGAAATACACATTTCAAAGCTGAACAAACACATACATATACATGTGTTAGTCGCTCAGTCGTGTCCGACTCTTTGCGACCCCGTGGACTGTAGCCCGCCAGGCTCCTCTGTCCGTGGAATTCTCCAGACAAGAATACTGGAGCTGAACATGGCTAGGTTCAAATCCTGCTTCCTTTGGTGACTAGCTTGCGTGGTCCTGGAGAAGCTGCCAACTACTCTGCCTCAGTTTCCCTGTTAGTAAGTACATACACTACTATTCTTGAGAAGTCCTTCTGAAGATTACAGAAAATAGATGCAAGCCTAACCTGCTCAAGAAATGTACCTATTGGGACTTGCCTAGTGGTCCAGTGGTTAAGACTTCACGCTTCCAGTGCATGGGCATGGGTTTGATCCCTGGTTGGAAAACTAAGATTTCTCATGTCATGTGGTATGGCCAAAAAAAAGAAAAAAAATTAAAAATAAAAGAAATGTGCCTATTATTAAGTATAATACCTATACCACCAGCATGGGGCTGTTCCATTTCTAGAAACACAGCCCTTGGATGGCCACGGCATTGGGAGGCCAGTCTGTAGTCACCACTACAGTAAGGCTGGTTGGCCCAGACAACAAATCAAGCTGATCTGTCATCACCTCGGTTACCTGCCCACTGATGATCTGAAATAAACACAGTCACACAAGATCCCTCTGTGCCAACCTCATTCTCAGGGTGTAGTTACTTCTGGCATTTTTCAAATTCTTGGAGATGCGTGTGAGGAAGAGTTCATAATGGCTGAGACCACACAACTCCCCTCCCCTCTCAACCTCCCCTCCTCAATTCCATAACATGAATCTTGCTCGTGCATCCACCTCTAATGGCCTGTCTAGCCAGTTTCTTTCCTGATGAGGCAAAAGTCCTGTTGGCTTATTAGACATGTCACAGAACACAAGCATTTTTCCCACTTCAGCCCCATAGTTGGACCTACACTCAGACAAAAACAAACCATATGGCATTCAGCTTTTTGAAACTATACTGCAACATACATTTCTGTGACATGCTTAAGATATAAAATCTCATATCACTTATATGTGGAATCTAAACTATGGCACAAATGAACCTAGCCACAAAACAGATCAAACCAGTCCATCCTAAAGGAAATCAATCCTGAATATTCATTGAAAGGACTGATGCTGAAGCTGACGCTCCAATACTCTGGCCACCTGATGTGAAGAGCCGACTCACTGAGAAAGATTCTGATACTGGGAAAAACTGAGGGCAGGAGGAAAAGGGGGTGACAGAGGATGAGATGGTTGGATGACATCACTGACTCAATGGACATGAGTTTAAGCAAACTCCGGGAGATGGTGAAGGACAGGGAAACTGGTGTGCTGCAGATCATCGGGTTACAAAGAGTTGGACACGACTTAACAACAAAACAACAAGAAAAACAACAAAACAGAAACTGACTCATAGACATAAAGAACAGACTTGTGGTTGCCAAGAGGCAGGATGGGAGGAATGGACTGGGAGTCTGGGTTTGTTACATGCAAACTATTACATTTAGAATGGATAAAAACCAAGGTCCTACTGTATAGCACAGGAAACTACATTCAATATCCTGAGATAAACCATAATGGAAAAGAATATTAAAAAAGCAAAGTATTTATGTGTATAACTGAGTTCTTTACTGTATAGCAGAGACTGGCACAACACTGTAAGTCAACTATACTTCAATTAAAAAAAAAAGCTACAAGATGTCAGACCAGGGGACAAGTCCAAGCACTGCTGGAAGGTTACAGAACAAAGCCCCACCAAAGCCCCCTTTTAAGAAGCTGGAGCTGGACTAGGGTAGAAGGATATTCAGCAAGTGTGGCTTCCCGGCTCTATCCACCAGCTGCTGCCTCAGCAACATGGGAGGAAAAGCTCATTCTGGCTTCACGGTCTCTGCTCTGCAGCTCTCAGAGGACACCCCAGGCCCAGATGTCTGGACACCCCGTGCAGACTGCAGGGCTCCACAGCTGAGACTGAGCTGCCAGAACGCAGAGCAGCAGTTTTCAATCACAGGGACAGAACACAATCACCAGGGGAAATTTTCCAAGCTTCATTTCCCCCCAGCAGGTTTTTTAAAAATTATTTATTTATTTGGCTGTGCTGGGTCTTAGTTGTGGCATGTGGGATCTTTAGTTGCAGTATGTGAGAACCTTAGTTCCTTGACCAGGGACGGAACTCAGACTCCCTGCATTGGGAGTGCAGAGTCTTATCCACTGGATCACCAGGGAGGCCTGCCCCTGGAAGGTTTATGGAAAGGGAGACTGCATGTTTCAAGGGAGAACCACTGGCAAATAGGATCTGGGGGCTCCTGGGATGAGGGAGGGAATGGTCCCCCAGCATTCCCACCTCCATGCAGGTCTACACATAAAAGCCAAGCTGGGTGATGCCTTTTTTTTTTTTTAACAAAAAACCCCTAGCAATCTCCCTGCTGATATCTCACGGTCATTATAGTTTGGAAATTCTTTGAATGCCTGATTGAAACCCTCTCTTCTGTAAATGGAGGCTAGGACTCTAATCCATTCTTCAGTAGAAAGAATGAACTAGTGACAACTGTTCCTTATAGAATATCACAATATCTCCTTGAAGATTATTGTTCTTGTTTGTCTGTGTGTGTGTGTGTGCATATGCTCTCAGTTGTGTCCAACTCTTTGCAACCCTGTGGACTATAGCCCTCCAGGCTCTTCTGTCCATGGAATTTTCCAGGCAAGAAAACTGGAGTGGGTTGCCATTTCCTACTCCAGGGATCTTCCTGACTCAGGAATGGAACCTGCATCTCTCCTGTCTCCTGGATTGGCAGGCGGGTTCCTTACCACTGAGCCACCTTGGAAGCCCATTACTGTTCTTACTGGTCAATATCTGGACAACATTTTCTCTAGGAAGAGACTTCCTCTCAAATAAATCATTCCCTAACTCAACAGGAAGACCCTGAATTATTCTTGCAATCACTGCTTCCATTTTGACTTTTTTTCTGAGTGGCTACTTTTCACATATTTTCAAAAACTCCAACAAATAATAGTTTCTCCAGTGTGTCCTCCTCATAAACGCCAGGCTCTGGGAGGAGAATTGTCTCAGGACAGATTTGTTAAATGCCTTGAGTGCACTCAAAATTACTCAATGGGAGATTGTCCAAAACTTTCTCCTATAGTCTCCCAACTGAGAAATACAGGGAAGTCGTCCTACCAGGCACCAGAGCTCTGATTCAACTGGAAATCTTCTCCAAATTACCCTGAACGGTCACCCTGCAGTGTCCAACCAACCTCATCCTTGTTCTGGATGTCATCTATCGTTACATCAAGGTGACACACGCTGAATGACAAAGGCTCATCCTCATTCTTCTCTTCTGAGGCACTTTCCAGGTCAAAATAATATGTGAAGTGATCTGCTTAATGCAATTTCCTACCAACAGCCTGGTGTCTCAATGCATTAATACTATGAGGCTTATTCTCGTGACTCAGAACAAACAGTAGCAGGACTGGGAACAGACCCGCATTCCATGGTGCAAATCTGCCTCGTTGAGGGCTAATCACAGGGCAAAGCCAAGTACACATGAACATGTCTTCATGGGTGAGGACATAAGAAGGGTTTCCAGGACAGCAACACATCAATCCATAAAGCATGGCTGGCTGTGCCTTGGGAGATGAAGCAGCCAGCCAAAGCAGGATTAGCCAAAGGTTATGGCTTCAGCGAGGCGGGCCCAGCGACCCACTCCAGTATTCCTGCCTGGAGACTCCCTTGGACAGAGGAGGCTGGTGGGCTACAGTCCATAGGGTCGCAAAGAGCTGGACACGACTGGAGCCACCAAGCACTCATGCACATATGGCTTCAGCAGTTGGAGAAGATGGCTCCACGTTTTATTAATGTTCAATTTGCTCAGGAAGCTGAAGCTGGGCTGCAGAAAGACTACAGAGTTGGAGGCTTCTGCTGGAGGAATGGGGTCACTCCATCTCTATGTATTGTCTGGCAGGACTCTGCTCACGGGATTATGCTGCTCTAAACCGGCCTGAGCCAATTCAGCCATTCAAGACTGGTGGGCTCTCTGGGGAAATACTGGGAAACTCTGAAGATCAGAGGTGAGTAGGAACTATGTCCCCTATGCAGTGGTATGTTACAAGGGAAACAAGTCTCAGACTGAATTTTATCACTCAGACAAAGTTATCAGCAAGCTGGCTGAACAATCGTACAAGCTGTCCCCGTAAGCCTAGTTTCTGTTCTTCATCCTTTCAGACGTTCCAGTGAACACTGTTCATAAATTTCACTCTGAAGCAAATGCAGCATGATCAGCTAACTTTCACATTAAATTAGCACACTAAAGCTGCCGTTAATTGAAGGCATTCAGTGGATTCAATCCAGTGGATTCCAGACCAGAGGCATCATTCCCATACTCCAAATTCTGCTGGGCTCCCCAGATTATTTTGGCTACAGTCATTCAAGGGGGCTGCTCATCATTCTAACCAAACAGACATGTGCACACTACCTATTTCACTAGGGAAGCTTACCTCTAGCATTCCTTACATTTATTGGTGAGCCTACCATGGCAGGTTAAGGAAGCATTCAACATTGTGGGTTTTTGGCCATAAAACTCAGCTTGTGGGATCTAAGTCCCCCAGTCAGGGATCAAACCTGTGCCCCTTGCAGGAGGAGCTCAGAGTCCTAACCACTGGACCACCAGGGCATTCCTAGCATTTGATATTCTTACACTAGTTGCATCTGTGTGGATTTTTCATCGAGACAGGAGTCAACTAACTGTCTTTTGGTGGCGAATTAAAATTTAGTAACAAACATAAACATCAAGCTGTTTATATGCAAGTATTCAAAGTGAAACTATAAGTAATAAGTATTATACAATGAAGACAGTGGAACAGAGGCACTTGAGTCAGGTACTCAAGGTCCAGCATTCTAATATCCTTGATTAAAGTTTCTCATCTGTAAAAACAGGAGTAAACTTCCCACCCATTAGGGTGGCCACTATCAAAAAAACAAAACAAGTGTTGGCAAGGATGTGCAGAAATTGCAGCCCTTGTGTACTGGTGGTGGGATATAAAATGATGCAGCTGCTGTGGAAAACAACGTGACGGTTCTTCAAAAACATCAAACACAGACTTGATGTAATCCAGTAATTTTACATCTGGGTATATCCCCAGAAGAGTTGAAAGCAGAGTCTTAAACAGATATTTGTACCCCCATGTTCACAGCAGAAATATTCACAAGAGCCCAAGAAGTGAAGCAACCCAACTGTCCACAGACAAATGAATGGTTTTTGCAAAAAAGGAATATATGCATACCATGGACTATTTCTCAGTTTTAAAAAGGAGGGAAGGGGGGAAGAGGGAAGAGACAAACTGGAAGATCAGGATAACACAAACACACTACTATATATAAAATAGATAACTAATAAGGGCCTACTGTTTCGCACAGGGAACCCTACTCAATACTCTGTAATGGCCTATAAGGGCAAAGAATCTAAAAAAGAGTAGATATATGTATATGTATCACATATTCACTTTGCTATACAGCTGAAACTAATACCACATTGTAAATCGACTATAGTCCAATAAAATTTTTTTTTTTTAAGTAAGGAAATTGTGACATAGGCTACAATATGTATGAAGCTTGAGGATATGATGCTATGTGAAACAAGCCAGTCACAAAAGGACAAATAGTGCATGATTCCACTTACATGAGTTACCTAGAGTCCTGGAATTTGTAGAAAGTAGAATGGTGGTTGCCAGGGTCTGGGGCCAGGGGCTATGGAAAGTCATTATTTAATGGCAACAGGGTTTCAATTTTGCAAATGAAAAGAGATCTGGACATGGACGGTGGTGATGGTCACACAACGTGAAAGTACTTAATGCCACTGAACTGTACACTTAAAAATGGTTAGAATGATCAATTTTATATTATGTGCACTTTACCACAATTAAAAATGATCTTTAAAAGACAGAAATGAAAACACCTATCTCATCAGAGTTGCTGAATTAGATGAGATGGTGTTTGTGAAGCGCCTAACACAACAATGTTACTAACAGTTATGGTCACATGCTAAGTCACTTCAGTCATGTCAGACTCTTTGTAACCCCATGGACTGCAGCCCACCAGGCTCCTCTGTCCTTGGAATTTTCCAGACAAGTATACGGGAGTGGGTTGCCATTTCCTGCTCCATATGGTCCTATTATGTGTAGTTATTAGCAGCCCTGACTTTCTCTTTCCTTTAAACCTGCGTATTCTCAAGATGAAGTGGTGTGTGGCCTTATAAATTCTGCTCTGCTGCTCAGAGTCGGGGCATCTGAGCAGATGATGAAGGGGCCAGGACCCTTAACATCGTGGGAAAACACCGAGTGTGGGGCTTAAACAATGGCATGCCCATCAGTATTTATCTCCCCTGTGTCTCCTTGCCTCTCCCAGCTCTCTGCTTTACAGTATCTGTTTGCCCCCTGCAAACCTTCCCACACACGTCAGAGTGAATGGCTGTACCGTAGCAGGTCCGTCCGTCTCCTTGGAAGCCGATGGAGCACTCACAGGTGAACTGGGTCCCTGGGCCAGGGCGACAGGCCGCGTTGGCGTCACACCCATGACTGCCAATGTAGCAAGGATTCTGAAGGGCATCAGGGGAGCCATCTGCGAAGGCGGAGACATTGAAACCGCATGAGGATTCAGAAACGCTTACAGGTTACCTCCTCCCCCAGAAAGTAGGACAGGATTGATGACCAGGAAACCTGCCGACTCCTGCTCTCTTGAAGTGGGATCAGCAAACTACATCCCTTTGGACTCATGTCTATTTTTATAAAGTTTTATTGGAAACCGGCCACATGCATTCACTTGCAAGTGGTCTATGGCTGTTTTTATGCTACAGTTGTAGAACTGCACTCATGACAGAAACTGCGTGATGAGCAAAGCCTCCAATATTTGCTTTTTGGCCTTTTAAGAAAAAATATGCCAACCCCTGATGCCTGGAGCTACAGCGGTCAAAGGAGGGCGAGAAACACCTGCCCTCTTCTGGTGTATGGAGAGCCAAGGGCCAATCTGACCAGCTGGAGAAGTGACCTGGGTATGGAGGGAGAACCAAAAATAACTGAGATAGAGAAATACCACAACCAGACACCAAATATACAGAACCTCTAGGGCTTATAGATTTGGACTATGTGAGACCTTGAGGCTGGGCTGTCACACTAGCTCTAGCTTCTTCCGCAACCAGAAGCACCCCAGACCAGACCCCAGCTCCACACTGTGCTGTCCCGGGGCAGAGGGCTCGCTGTAGGCTCTGGGCCTGACTTTTAGCAGATTTGAATTGGATTTCCCCAAGCCCTGAGTACACATTCCTTTCACAGTGAGTGTCAGAGTTTTTTAAAATAGGCACATGAAAAGATGCTCAATATCACTAATTATTAGGTAAATGCAAATAAAAACTACAAGGGGTACTACCTTTCACCAGTCAGAATGGCCATCATTAAAAAGTCTACACATATACACCCATGGTGGATTCATGTCAATGTATGGCAAAACCAATACGGTATTGTAAAGTAAAATAAAGTAAAAATAAAATTAAAAAAATAATAATAATAAATTGAAATAAACTGTACATTTCAAGAAAAAAAAAAAAAATCTACACATAACAATGCTGGAGAGGGTGTGGAGAAAATGGAACCCTCCTGCACTGTGGCGGGAATGTAAATTTGTGTAGTTACTATGGAAAATGGTATGGAGCTTCCTCAAAAAGCTAAAAACCAGAGTTGCAATATGATCCAGCAATCCCACTCCTGAGCATATATCCAGACAAAACTACAAGAAGATAAATGTTCCTATGTTCAAAGCAGCACTATTCACAACAGCCAAGACAGGGAAGAACCTCAACGCCCATTGACAGATGAATGGATAAAGATGTGGTACATACAACAGAATATTACTCAGCCAGAAGAGGGAAATAGGAATGAAATAATGTCATTTTGCAGCTACATGGATGAACCTAGAGACTACCATACTAACTGAAGAAGTCAGAAAGACAAATACCTATGTTATCATTTATATGTGTGACCTAAAATATGACACAAATGAACTTATTTACAAACAGAAACAGACTCACAGATATAGACAACAGACCTGTGTTGTCAAGTGATGGGGGCAGGGGTCGGGGAGAAGGGGAGGGTAGGACTGGGGAGTTTGGGATTAGCAGATACAGACTATTCCATACAGAATGGTATAGAACGGATAGAGAACAAGGCCCTAGTGTATAGCACAGGGAACTATATTCAATACCCTGTAATAAAGCATAATGGAAACGAGTAGAAAATAAGTACATAAATAAAAATAAATGCCCGGCTGCAGGCAGGTGCAGCCCTTGAATGGTCTACTCTTTACTTTAGGTTTTCTAAGAATCATAGATGAGAAGATGTTTATTTTTGTCAGGAGCTATTTTAGCATGACTTTCTTCTTACCGAGAATGAGATGAAGAACAACACGTCAAAAACACAGAGAGGGCCATGCAGGTGGACACACACACACACAACGCCCAGTCTGAGCCGCCACCTCTTACCCCTCACAGGACCAATGGAGTTGCTGAGAGCATAGCGCAGGATCCTCTCCTCCTGGTTGTACAGGACAAACACGCTGTCCACGGAGAGCTGCTGGGTGCTGGGCAGGACCGGCCGGGAGTCGTCGTGGACGCACTCCTGGAAGGTGATGGTCTGGCGCCACTGGTAAGTGTGGACGTGCGAAGGGGCAGTGCCATGTTGCTCGGGCTCCGTCACCGTGTACTCGCGGGTGGAGGATGATGTGATCACTGGATATGGGCGGCAAGCAGGGAGACAGGAGAGAGCTTGAGGATGCAAGAGGCTTAGGACATGAAAATCATCAGCAGGGCTTCCCTGGCAGCTCAGTGGTAAAGAATCTGCCTGCCAATGCAGGGGACACGGGTTCAATCCCTGGTCCGGGAAGATACCACATGCTGTGGAGCAACTAAACCCCTGCGCCAAAACTATTGAGCTGGTGCTCTAGAGGCCAGGAGCTGCAACTACTGAAGCCCTGGGACCGTACAGCTGGTGTTCCATAACAAGCAAAGCCACTGCGATGAGAAGCCTGCCCACCACAACCAGAGAGCAGCCCCCACTGGCAGAAACTAGAGGGAAAGCCTGACCAGAAATGAAGACCCAGCAAAACCCAAAATAAATACATAAAATAATCAGCAGTATTCTCTGCTCATAATGTGGCCAGATGAGAGGTCAGAGGGAACAGGATAAATAAGACCATTTATTTCAGTGGTGAGATTCATTCTGCTACCTAGATTTCCTATTACTGCTGTTATTTGCATTAGGAATATTTATTGCTTTTTCTCATCAAGTGTTTCCCCAGGGACTAAGGCCTGATGGAAAGAGCACCAGCTTGGAAAGAGGTATGCGAGAATTCATAACTTGTACCTTCATTCACAAGGAGCATGATCACAGACCAGTTACTAACTTCTTTACTCTGTTTCCTTTACAACATGGACTGGGGTAAGGATGAGATAACGTATACAGAATTTCTGGAATCAAGCAGGCTAATACTCTATAAGACAAACTACCATTTGTGGAGCATTGACCACGTGACAAGCAGAGTGCTAACTGCTTTCTATGGGTTATCTCACTTAGGAGTCAATAAAGAGTGGCTGCTATAAATAACCCTAGATTAAACGGTTCTCTGATGTATAAAAATGAGACATTAATAGGTTGCAGTAGCCAATTTCTATAAATTACTAAAGAGCTGTGAGCAAATCTCAACAGAGAAGAGAGACAGTCTTCCCTACTCAGAAGAGAGCTAGTTTACTTTTGGCCCATGCAGTGAAAAATCTTGACTTCCTATTTTAAAAAAAGAAGTACAAAAGGTTCTTTATATTTGTGTGCTCTGCTGTAGTTGGTAATAAAAGCCAGAGGATAAATAAAAGATTGATGTAAGCTGCCTCTTGTCCAGCTCCCACATGCTGGACTGCCAGAAACACCATCTGGTCACAGCCTGACTTGCAGGTGGGGTCCTCCTGATACTCCTCCCACCTCCTACCCACCCTCTCATTTTCCCCAGCAGAGCCCGAGCAGGCCACGAAGTCATGGTAATTGGTACAACCCTTCTAGATGGCAATTTAATAAGAGACTTTAAAGAGTTTCCTTTGACTCATCACTTCTATTTCTAGGAATTCAGTCAGAAAAGAATCAGAAATTTAGTCAAAGTTTATGATGAAGATGATCATTGCAACTCATGGAGACATGAAAAATTGGAAATAATGTAAGCTTTAGAAAAGAGATTGGTTTAAATTGATAGCCATACAATAAAATGGTATAGATTCATTAAAAAGTGTTAGCAAAGCCTATTTAATGGCACTATCAAGCCGTCATGATTTGACCTAACCGGAAAAGTGAACGTACAATAATGTGGTATGATTGCAATTTAAATTGAAAGTATATACTTGACTGTAGCATATACAATAGTATTGCATCAATGTTAAACTTCCTGATTTTTATGATTGTACTGGGACCATGAGAGAATATTCTTGTCATTAGAAAAAACATGTGAAATATTGTAAAATATTTAGGAGATGCAGGATCATAGCATCTACAACTTACTCTCTTATATATAAGGAAGGGAGAGAACAATTAATAGAATGTAGCAAAATGTTAGCAATCAGTGAAGCTGGGGAAATGATATGTGGATACTGTGCTATTTTCAACTTTCTGTAAATTTGAAATAAAAAGTTTAAAAACTACATATAGATATATAATAAAATTATTTTATTCTGAAATTATATAATATGATGAGCTATTTATGTTGGGCTAGTATACATATTGATATATATGTGAATATATGTGTAATATACATATGTTGGGATACTTTTTATACATAAAGAGAAGTACATGATTTTTCATATATAAGGATAGATATGTAAATATATATATGTGAGATATATATATGTTGGGATATATTTTGTACATAAGGAAAAGGCTGAAAGAAATACACTTAATTTAATAATTGTGTCCTGGTTTTAGGTGTGTAAGTTATGCTTATTTTCTTTTCTGCACTGAAGTCTCTCCAATGAGCATGCTCAATGTCTGTAATTAAGGGAAGGTGATCTGAATAAGGTAACCCCTGCGTTTCCCTTTCTGGAGGCCGGGAGACAGCCCGTGTGCAGCACTGCCCTGGGATGCTGGCTGCGGGACGAGGCTCACCCTGCCGTGAGTAGTGGTAGAGCTCCGTGTAGGGTTCGATGTGCACCGAGGAGCCAAAGGCGATCTGCGGCACGCGGCCCTCCAGCTCCGTGTCAATGGTCAGATGTCCGTGCTCATCAATGCCGCTGAACTGCTGCTTAATGATCAGCTTGTCCGGGTGCCCCACAAAGGTCACCTCAGCCTGGCGGGTGAACTCCCCCCCTGCAAAGCAAGGTCAGTCTGTCACTTTGCTGTCAAAGAAATCACACTCATGCCTGCCCGGACTCATGGTGGGGACAGGTTCACACCTCCTCTACAGACGCTTTAGTCTGATAAGTAGAAATAGGGCCGGGGATGTTAAGGAAAGGACCATCCTCACAGCCCAACTCAGTCACGCACAAGAAACAAAAGCCAATTTCCATCCGAAAACCAGCATCTGAGACGGGTGGGCTGGGGATTTGTGCTAGAAAAAGCAGGGTATTGGGGTTTGTGCTCAGTACTGGTTGGGTGAACTTGAATGAGTTACTTAAACCCACTGAGCCTCCATTTCCTGATGATGAAAATGGTGTACAATATCTATCTTGAGGAAATTAGATAAGTATGTTAAAAAGTGTCTGCCAAGTGTCAAGTGCTCTAAGACATCAGTTAGGGGATGACTACTGTTCACAGCTAAGCCCCGACCAGGACAAACCATCACCAAATCCAGATACCATCCTAGGAGCATATACCATGGGTGCTGGCTCGGGACCTCCCCTTGGTCTATGCAGGACAGCAGCCCCAGACAAGCAGGAAAAAAATACTCCACCTTCTTCCAGCTTCCTCCCTTTTCCACGTTTGCAGTCTCCCCTGACAGCAGGCCTGGCAGCTATTTCATGATACGTGAAAATTATATAAAATTTACATTTCAGTGCCCATGAATAATTTCACTAGAACACAGTCATGCTCATTCATTTGTGTATTATCTATGCCTGGTTTCAACTGATAACAACAGAGCTGAATAGCTGCAACAGAGAATGAATAGCCTAAAATATTTAGGCAAAGCTTAAAGTATTTATTCTCTGGCCCTTTGCAGAAAAAGTCTGACAACTCCTGCTTTACAGTCCCCAGGTCCAGGCAGATATCCCGCTGATAACACATGTTCTGAGGCAGTTAAGAAGGACCACTGTAGAAACAAATATTTGCTGTTGTAGGGAATTTGTAAAGATTACCTTTGCCTCCCTGAAGTTGATGTAAGTTACAACGTAACTTCAATTTAAATCAACCCATATACAAAGCATCACCAATATGAAATTGCTCCCTGATCACAATGCAATTCTAGACAGTCTTGGGTAATGTATTATTGTTGATGTTCAGTCGCTTAGTCGTGTCCAGCTCTTTGTGACCCCATGAACTGCAGCACGCCTGGCTTCTCTGTCCTTCACCATCTCCCAGAGTTTGCTCCAACTTATGTCCATTGATGTCATCTAGCCATCTCATCATCTCCGGCCCCCTTCTCCTCTTGCCCTCAATCTTTCCCAGCATCAGATTCTTTTCCAATGAGTCGGTTCTTCGCTTTAAGTGGCCAAAGTAATGGAACTTCAGCATCAGTCCTCCCAATGAATATTCAGGGTTGATTTCCTTTAGGATTGACTGGTCTGATCTCCTTGTATACTAATGAAAAACTTGATGATTCTACCCCAACACCTTATTTAGAGAGCCACAAAATACTTATTTGCAACTTATTTTCAGACACACAGAGTTCCCTTTCCATTCAACCCAGCCCATTAATTTTAAGGTCAATTACCTGTGATGCTGAAGCCATTCTTGAATCCATCTTGCTCCACTGCAAACATCCATCCAATGATGCCTCCAATAGGGGCCAGAGGAAGCAGAGAGTACCCGACAGTCTCAGGAATGGTGCTGATGGCTGTGTAGGACCGCCCATGGTTCATCACCACGTAAGAATGGAGGTCGGTATTCTCAAAGACAATGGGAACCTGGCTGTCCCCCACAAAGATCTTCCCTTTCACCTTGCCATTAACTCGCTGGGGGGAACCTGAATGAGAAACAAGGAAAGAAGCCAGCCCTTCAGAATAGAATAGTGTGTCTAGTGGGCTCTGTACCTATAAAGCAAACAGCCCAACAGTGCTGGGGTAAAGCACTTTGGGGGTAAGTGAAAGAAGTCATTCTTCCCAAGACGAAGGCAGTCCCTGCAGCTGTGTCTATGAGCTGTAGAAATTCCAACTTTCTTCCTCTCTTCCATACTGATGGATAACGGATAGCAGAAAAGTGGGACCCATTGTATGATGAAGGAACATCAAAGGCAAATAAAACAATTTCAGGAGACTAGCATCATGGGTGATCCAGAACTAGGTGATATATAGCTGATTACTTTTGAGAGTATCGGGGACAGAATTAGTCATTTCACTGGGACAATGGGGCTAAACTGGATGGGACATTAGGTTATCTGATTTATAACATATCTTTTTTTAAAAAAATAAATATTTTTGGCTGAGCTAGGTCTCTGTTGCTGTGCATGGGCTTTTTTTAGATGCAGTATGCAGGGGCCAGGGGAGCTACTCTTCACTGCGATGTGCGGGATCCTCATTGCAGTGGCTTCTCTTGTTTCGGAGCATGGGCTCTAGGTGCCCGGGCTTCAGTAGGTGTGGTGCACGGGTTTAGCTGCTCCACAGCATGTGGAACCTTCTTGGATCAGGGATCAAATCCATGTCCCCTGCACTGGCAGGTGGCTTCTCACCTACTGGGCCACCAGGGAAGTCCCTAAGACTCTTAGGGACTTCTCTTAAAGAGCATCTCTGGCTCAAATATAAGTTGGCCAGTCTGAGTCCTAGACCCTCACTAACCCAAGCCAGATAGAAGTAGCCACAGTGGGTATTGCAGGTCACACAAATACGCCCTCGGACCCATAACCAGCTTGTGGGCTAGGGTGTGTTTGTTGTTGGTCATTTCCTTTACTGGGAAAGATGTGAAACTTACTATGGCATATTTATAAGCTTTTTTCATATATTACCAAATAGTATATGTAGGACACCATTTTTAAAAATTGCATTAATGATAAATGCTAGCATACTCATAGAGGAAAAATGTCTGAAGAGAGCTACACAAAATTGCTAACAGAGGTTAATTCAGGGTGATATAGTGAACTTTCATTTTCTATACTATATATCTCTATCATGTTGGGATATTAATAGCTTGCATGTATCTATTATTGCTTAATCAGGAAAAGAAAAAAACTCTCAAGAAATTAAGTTGTTCTTGTATTTGAACAAGAAAATGGAAAGTTGCCCTATGACCCAGCAATTCCAACTCCTGAGTATATACCCAAGAAAACAGAAAACATATGTTCACTTGAAAATGCGTACATGAATGTTCTTAGCAGTATTATTCATTAACAGCCAAAACGGGAAAGCACTCAAATGTCCATCAACTGACGCATAGATAAATAAAATGTGGAAAATTTATACAATAGAAAATTATTTGGCTAGGAAAAAGGAATAAGGTACTGATACATCCTAAACATGGATACACCCTGAAAACATTACGCTAAGTAAAAGAAGCCAAACAGAAAGGTCCCATGACATATGATTCCATTTATATGGAATGTCCAGAACAGGAAAACCCACATGGACAGACAGCAGATTCGGTGCTGACAGAGCCTGGGAATGAGGATGAATTGAGGGTGGCAGCTAAAAGATCCAGGTTTCCTTCTGGCATGATGAAAATGCTCTAAAATTAGGGGTAACAGTTGAATAACTTAGTGAATATACTAAAAACCACCAAATGGTATACTTTGATTGTGTTATTGACATCTTAAAAAAAAAAAAGCTCAAGGAAGAGGTAAGTACATCAGGTTTGATGTAGAATTAAATTCTACCACTTATTGATTGTACATGTCATGTTTCTCTTCCTAGACTGTAAATGACCAGAGACAGGACCTTCACACCCAACTCCCTGGTTCCGTCGTAGCAGAGTTTTCTGTACATGATAAGTTCTCAGTAAAGCTTGTAGACTAACGTCAGACAAATGAGCTCTCATCTGAGCACCATCGTCTGTGTTCTGAAGACTTTCTGCTGTGTTTCATATACCCTCTTCACTTTCATGCATTGGAGAAGGAAATGGCAACCCACTCCAGTATTCTTGCCTGGAGAATCCCAGGGACGGGGGAGCCTGATGGGCTGCTGTCTATGGGGTCGCACAGAGTCGGACACGACTGAAGCGACTTAGCAGCAGCAGGGCTTCCCTGGTAGCTCAGGCGGTAAAGAATCCGCCTGCAATGTGGGAGACCTGAGTTCAATCCCTGGGTTGGGGAGATCCCTGGAGGAGGACATGCAACCCACTCCAATATTCTTGCCTGGTGAACCCCCATGGACAGAGGAGCCTGGTAAGTTACAGTTCATGGGGTCACAAAGAGTCAGACACGACTGAGCAAGTAAGCACAGCACAGCTGGTAAACAGGATCACTGAGGGACTTCCCTGGCAGTCCAGCAGTTAAGATTCCACACTTGCACTGGAGGGGGCATGGGTTCAATCCCTGGTTGGGCCCTCATGCCACACGGTGTGGCCCCCAAAGCAACAAAACCCCCCACAACAAGGTCACTGACAAGCCAAGGCATATTCGACACACAGAATATTTCTGCACATAAACTGTGTCATTACACGGGGGGAATGCTATGAAGTTAGAAGACTAATATCGAAAAAATGCCTCCCCCAAACAATTACAGAAACAAGCAGGAAAGCCAAGGGAAGAAAACCAAATTTTTTCCATCAAACTTGGAGCTAGAAAAATATTTCAAAAGTAGTAAGATTCCAACAAATATTTAAACCACAAAACTATGACAGGGCGTGTTTAGAACGTCAAAAAATGTAGCTGAGCAATCTTTCATATGCAAGCTTGCTGCCAAATGCAACCTGTCAGCATTTCCAGCTCTGACATTTGGCATGGAAAGAGCTCATGAGATTGATCTTTGAGAAGAAGGGTTCATTGTAAATTCGCTTTCATTTATATTTCGCTTCCCAGGGCAAGCGAAATATAAAAGCAAAGCCTAAAACAAAGCAGCAAAAGCATGTCACTCCTGGGGCAATGGGCAAGAAAAAAGATAATACATTTATAGATGTTAAAAACATCCCCCCAAATTAATATGTAAAGCATACAGAATTTTCTGTCCTTGCTAAAGACAGTATTTAACAAAACTAATTGTGACCTAGAAGGAACTTTTTTTTTGGAACCTTTCTTTTTTTTAAGCAAATTAAAATAACTGATTTAACTTTAGCTATGGCAGGAAATCTGAAAAACAGAAAAGCATTCCTCCAACTGAGTTTTATTTAGTCATATTTTGCCAAGCAACTGAGGTTCCTCCTTAAACATATGAGGAAAATGACAGGTGACAAGTGGAGTGATTTGGCATCTGCAGAGATAGGTGTTCAGTATGGTTTGCTTTATTTTTGCTTTCATTCTAATTTATGGTCTTGGGTTCCCTCTCTAAGTAAACTGTTACCCGGACTCTCTAGACTTTTGCAGAGATTTTTCAGAACATCTGAGAACATCAAGACTGGTTGATCCTTTTTTGGGGGTGCAGAGCTCAGGACTGATGCCAGCCCACAGCCAAATATGTTTTGGAGTTGACAGCACAATGGGTTTGGTCTCCAAAGTTAGCTGTGATGTGCCCCTTTTGCTCCTCCATCACCATGCTGGGATCTGGGGACACAAGGACAGGAATACCAGAGAGTAGGGGGACTGGAATAGTCCTTACCTCCTACATATTGCATTGGCCAGAAAGTTTGTTTGGTTTTAAGTACAAATAAAAGACACATTTTTCATTTTCACCAAGACCTTTGCTGAACAAAGTACTACTTACTGAACAAACTTTTGGGCCAACCCAACATTTTGGTCTTCACCAGCCCACCATGGCCCTGCTGGAGTTGAACCACCGTCAGCATAGTCTGAGCGACACCAAAAGAAGAGGTTTGAAAGAAATGGAGGAAAGCGAGAGGGGCTGCCAATTCATGGTCCAGGTTGCTTAATTTCAACATTTCAGCCTGAAGATGGGTTCTCAACGGCCATCATTTCAGAGATGGAGAAACACCACAGGAAAGAAAGAAACCTCCCCTTTTTAGTAAAAAGGGGCATTCCCCAGGACCTCCGCCGCCACCCCCATAGAGAAATACAGGCAAGAACGAGGAATGAGAGATGAACTATCACTGCCCAGCTGAAAACACCACCTACCTTGAGAGATCTGGGTAAAGGCAAGATTTCAAAACAAAGCACCAAAACAAAATCACTCCTCCCTTTCCTCCCCCTTAAAAAGGATCAGACAAAGACACAGTACCTTCGGCAACACACTGCCGGCCGTTCCCCGTGTAGCCAGCAACACAGCGGCAACAGAAGCCGGTGGCAAAGTCCCTGCACTGTGCGTGCACAGAGCACTGGTGTCTGTTGTTGGTGCACGTCTGCCGGGAATCCGTGTTGTAGCTGAAAACTGCTCGGAGAGAACACAGCACACCAGTAAGCGCTTCACCGGGCTCCGGATAAGGAGGCTTTAGAACACTGCACCTTAGCTGTGCAAGACTGGACGTCTGCTGAGGCCGTTCAGACACAAGGCTCTCTATCTGTGGCCACTTAACTAGTACAGTGGTTCCATCACTCAAATCACTGAGGCATGTAGGTCTAAAGGAATTTGAGAAATCACGTGGGTGAATCATTACTATTTTAATTTTTACTCTTTGGCTGTGCCATGAGGGATATTGGATCTTAGTTTCCTGACCAGGGATTCAACCTGCTCCCCTTGCGATGGAAGCCTGGAGTCTTAACCACTGGACTGCCAGGGAAGTCGCAAGGGTGAATTTTTAAAAAATGCTTTAATCCAATGTCCTTAGTATCGTGAATCAATATTGGGTGATAGCTGTCCCACGTCAATCTTAATATGGCATCCATTAAATGTCATCAGATATGCATCAGACCGCTTCCCTCATAGCTCAGTTGGTAAATCATCTGCCTGCAATGCAGGAGACGCAGGTTCGATTCCTGGGTCGGGAAGATCCCCTGAGGAAGGAAATGGCAACCCACTCCAGTATTCTTGCCTGGACAGAGGAGCCTGACAGGCTACAGTCCATGGGATCGCAAGAGTCGGACACGACTTAGCGACTAAACCACCTAAACCACCACCGACCTTTCTAATAAAAACAGCATCAAATTTGGGTGCAGACGTTAAAATATTTTAAAATTATATTTTATCGTGGTAAAATATATACAACATAAAATGTGCCTTTTTAATGAGCTTAAAGTATTTTAAACTTTTTGGCCTCATTCTTCTCACCAGGGGATAAATCAGAAGCTCTTAGAGTTAAAAGCTGGTTAGAAATAATTCCTCAGTCATATTGGCCCAAGAAACATGAATTTCTCCCTAGTGCAAATGGCTCTCCCTCCCAGGCTGATTTTATTAGAATGATGAGCCAGCTCATTAAACTTAAAAATGCAGAGCACACTAATTTGGAATGAATTCAAAAGCACAAGGAGGGATGAACTTTTGGAGGGGATAATGACCCAATTTATAATTGTTCTGAGTGAAAATAAAAGTAAAGTTTGACCCCAGGTAGATTCCAGGAGTTCTACACACCCAGAAGGGAATTTCCTGGATGTATAAATAGTATTTGGAGCCAAGAACACCTGGGCCCTGAGCTGAACACATGTGATGCTACTGATTGCTTAAGCTCAGCTCCCAGTGGGTCTGTTATGGCTGATGTATCTGTGGATGGCTATTCAAATAACACCAGGAATGCACTGCTGGCTACAGAAGACCGACCTTTCTAATAAAAACAGTGAAATAACTGGGATCAAGGGCAGAGAAAGATCTCTTTAAACACAGTTGGAGTTCAGATCTAGGCTTTTTGTTGTTGTTGTTATCAGTACCAAGTAATATATTACCATGAGTTGCTGGGACTAGCTATGCTCTCATTTCAAAGTGATGGCTTCACAAATGAGAATATCAGAGACACCTGTGTGGGATGAAAACAGGATGAGACTCAAAACTCAACATGCATGCACGCAGGCTGAGTCACTTCAGTTGTGTCTTATTTTTTACTGACTCTGATTATAGCTTGCCAGGCTCTGTCCATGGGATTCTCTAGACAAGAATACTGGAGTGGGTTGCCATGCCCTCTTCCAGGGGATCTCCTCAACCCAGGGATCAAACCCGTCTCTCTTACATCTTCTGCATCGGCAGGTGAGTTCTTTACCACTAAGGGGTTTCCCTGGTGGATCTGACAGTTAAGAGTCTGTCTGCAATGCAGGAAACCTGGGTTCAATCCCTGGATTGGAAAGATACCCTGGAGGAGGGCATGGCAACCGACTCCAGTATTCCTGCCTGGAGAATTTCATGGACAGAGGAGCCTGGCGGCCTGTAGTCCATGGGGTCACAAAGAGTCAGACACGACTGAGCGACTAACACTTTCTTTACCACTAGCACCACGTGGGAAGCCCTCAAAACTCAACATATGCAAACAAACATGCCCATGACCTGTCTTGGGGCGATAACTCTGAGACCCAGCTATAAGAGCAGAGTGCCACATGCCAGATGTCAGCATCACCCCAGGAAATCCAGGGTGCCATGTGTGTAAGGGGAGCCCTGAGACATGAACCCGTGTCTTCATCATGTCACTAAATGTCACCTCTCCATCTCTGGGCCTCAGAAATAAGCAAGCACACTTCCCTGGCCACCAGATCCTGTCCATGCTTTGGGATACTCGATAAGAACAAACATTTATGATTATTGCTATGAGACAAACCATAACAAGTAAGGAGAAATAAAAATGGGTGAATAACATGGAATGGGGTAGATTTTTCTTTTTTTGAGTGTGATTGTTTATTATTAGCTTCTACTCTATTTCTTCAAGGTTTTCAAGTGTGGGAAATGTGACTTTGTTTATCTTTTTATGGGGGGGAGTAGATTTTTTGAGAGCCTTTTCATAGTAGAAATAATTATCATTTAAAGGCTTGGGCCATCTCCTTGACAGGAATATTACTGGTCAACCTGAAGGGCAAAAAAAAAAAAAAGAACACAGTCTAGTTCCAATGTCTTTTATAAGACAATTCAAAGCATGCTGGGATTCAAATGATACACTTGAAAATGGCTACATTTTCCTCTGAAACTAGCAAAAATGTGATACATTCTGTTCAGTTTAGTATCTCAGTCCTGTCTCACTCTTTGCAATGCCATGGACTGCAACACGCCAGGCTTCCCTGTCTATCACCAACTCCTGGAGCTTACTCAAACTCATGTCCATTGAGTTACTGATGCCATCCAACCATCCCATCCTCTGTCGTCCCCTTCTCCTCCTGCCTTCAATCTTTCCCAGCATCAGGGTCTTTTCAAATGAGTCAGTTGTTCGCATCAGGTGGCCAAAGTACTGGAGCTTCAGCTTTACCATCAGTCCTTTCAATGAATATTCAGGACTGATTTCCTTTAGGATGGACCGGTTGGATCTGCTTGCTGTCCAAAGGACTCCCAAGAGTCTTCTCCAACACCACAGTTCAAAAGCATCAATTCTTTAGCGCTCAGCTTTCTTTATAGTCCAACTCTCATATCCACACATGACTACTGGAAAAACCATAGCTTTGACTAGATGGACCTTTGTTGGCAAAGTAATATCTCTGCTTTTTAGTATGCTGTCTAGGTTGGTCGTAGCTTTTCTTCCAAGGAGCAAGCGTCTTTTAATTTCATGGCTACAATCACCATCTGAAGTGATTTTGGAGCCAAAGAAAATAAAGTCTGTCACTGTTTCCATTGTTTCCCCATCTATTTGCCATGAAGTGATGGTCTGATATATTGATTTGGCCAAAAAGTTAAGTTCATTTGGGTTTTTCCATAACATGGAAAAAAACAGATGTTATATTTTAAAACCATCCTTGAAAAGTGGATCCAGTTATTTTGTATTTTTAATGTTCACAAACTAACTCTGAAACTGACTGGAGCCTGGAGGAAAAATAATCAACCATCCTCCTTCCATAAACCAAGAGGAAATAAATGTCAAAGATAAACCGTGTCAACAGAGGAACTTCTAAAATGTTTTTTCAGGTGGGTGAATATATTGCAGATCTCAGAAATCACAAATAAGGAAATCTGACTTTCAAAATAATTCTAAAGCACTTTTCTCTTTAAAATACACAAAAAAAGAAGAATAGGAAACTTGAAAGAGGACACATTCTACAGTCTCCATAACCCCAGCCCTAATCCTGGATCCCTTGGTGTCTTTGCAGCCTTTGGGTCCCTCCACCCTCTGGTGGCTCCGACAGTAAAGAATATGCCTTCAACGTGGGTGACCTGGGTCCAGTCCCTGCGTCAGGAGGATCCCCTAGAGAAGGGTATGGCTACCCACTTCAGCATTCTTGCCTCGAGAATTCCAAGGACAGAGGAACTTGGCAGGCTACAGTCCATGGGGTTGCAAAGAGTTGGACACGACTGAGCAGCTAACACGTTCACTTTTCACTTCACCCAGGCTCTGTAGCTGTAAGTTCCACCCCTCCTTCTCCAGGCTCTCATCCTTACAAACCTCCAAATAATGCACTCAGCTGACACCCCCCAGCAATGCTCCCCTGTGAGGAAATCCAAGTATCCAACAACATGCCACCTGCCATACAAATGGCCTTACCGATTCCTGTTTCCTCGACTTCATCCACATCTATGACTTGCGGCTGCTGCTGGGGAAACCTCTCCCCGGGCACCTGGAAAGATCTGGTCTTCTCCGTGGGAGGTGTGAGGGGTCTCTCAGTAGCCATGCGGCGGGGGGAGAGGTCACTGGGCGTGTTGTACGTGCCACTGTCTCCCCTTCTTGGGGCCTCATAGGGGAAGGATGTAGTAACCGCATCCTCCAGGCCCAGACGCGTCACTGAGTCATAATCCTCATCGTCATACTCTGCTCCGTCATCCGATCCCAGGTTCACATCCGCGGGGACCACGCCACTGGCCGTGGCCGGACTCCCGATCTCAAACACCCAGATGCCCTGTAGCCCAGAGTTGCTGCTCCTAGAGGGAAGGACAGGCTTCTTGGAAACAGGCCAGTAACTTACAAACAGCCCCCACCGACCAAGCAGAAGAAGCCCTGAGATCCATGTCAATTAAAAACCCCATGGCCTGCTACTGCCCACAGCCTCGGTGCAGGATAGGAGAGCAGATGTGGTCCCGTCTGGTCCTCATAGAGATGAGACCATCCAGCAGGATATGGTGAAGCTGTATCCAGTGGGCACAACTCTAGCAAAGGCTTCTTCTCAGCCATTCCAGAGGCATGCTCAGGGATATTTTCAGACCTTAAAATGTGTTTATATGAATCACTGGTCAGTATGCGTAACCTGCTGACTGGATTTGTGTGCATTTTTTTCCATCATGTTCTTTCTGGGGACATGCTGTGATATGATAGTATTTGGCCTTTGTCTCTGGTTTTGGCATATAACCCTTAAGATCCTGGTAATCTCTGGAGTGATAAGAATGCCTTTTTGTATGCTAATGAGATGGCTAGTGGCTGGGGACCCTGGGTAGCTTCAGAAAGGCGGCTGGTCACTAAGAAGACCAAGGCATGATGATAGGGTTGGAATTTTCAGCCCCACACCCTGACTTCCAGGAAGGGGTGGGGAAGTGGGGTTGGAGATCGTTAATCACCAATGGCCAATGATTTAATCAATCATGCCTATGTAATAAAAATTCCTAAGTTATCAGGTTGACAGAGCGTTTGGACTGGTGGACACAGTTGAGGTGTGCTAGGAGGGTGGTGTGCCCAGAGAGGGCATGGAAGCCCCTCACCTCCTCCTCCCCTCATACAATGCCCCTTGCCCTATGTATCTCTTCCATTTGGCTATTCCTGAGTTGCATCCTTTATAATAAACTAGTAATAGTCAGTGACGTACTTTCCTGAATTCTGTGAGCCATTCTAGCAAATTATCAAACCGGAGCAGGGAGTCATGGAGCCCCCAATTTATAGCTGGTTGAGAAGTGTAGGCAGCAACTTGGGACTTTCAAGGGATGTCTGAAGTGGGGGCAGCCTTGTAGGACTGAGCTCTTAAACTATGAGGTCTGTGCTGATTCTAAGCAGTTAGTTAGTGTCAGAACTGAATTAAAGGACACCCAGTTGGTATCTGAAGAGTTGAAGAATTAGTTGGTAAGAGGGAAAAAAACCATGTATTTAGTGTCAAAACTTATGAATGAAAACAGGACAGACTTGGTTTACTAGAAATCCTAACACTGTTAGCTGGAACCTTGGATAGGTCTCAGTTTACCTTTTTATGCCCAGAGGGTATAGTAAAATGCAGATGATATTCAGAATCTAAAGGCATTTTATAGTTATAAAACACAACAGAATAACTCTAATCCCTACTTCTTGCACTACCATTTTTACTGTTCTGATACCGTTTTACTATCAGAAATTGTATAAAGTGACCAGATTATACGATAGAAAGAAGAGACATACATTATTCAGTGGAGAACACTGAGCCAAAGACTGGGCTGGGACAGGGAATGAGAAATCAAGAAAGTCCTGCAGAAATTGGACGTCTAATCAGTCTGTCTACCTGGGATTTGAGTAAAGGCAGTGATGTACAGGAGCTTGCTTGAACCAGCTTATAAAAAATCAAATTATATAAACTTACAATTAAACAAACTATATTAAAAGCAGAGGCAATAAATACTCAAAACTCATCCCATATGAATTATGTTCCTATTAGCTATGTTCTTGAAGTTATCTGAATCTACTGCACCCTCGGGTGAGAATACTATATAATGGTTCACCTTTTCTCAACCTCCGAGTGAGTGACATGATGTAACAGCTGAAAACTGGCCGTGGTAGAAGTATTTATACCACAGAAATAGGGAAATGCTATAAATGAGTGAGGGCTTCCCCAACCTGCATAAAGTCAACTGTTAAATATTTACCAGTACACTGTCAAAGGGTCGAGGAGTTTTAGACTCCATTGACCAAGTGAAATTGGGAGGAGGAGGTGCTTAATTTTTTAAAGAATAATTAAGTTTAATTATTAGAAAAAAAAGTCTGAGCTCTTCCCCCTTTTGCCAAATTCCACAAAATAGCCCAAGAGAGCACTGTTTCTATTATAACAACATTCCCCACCCCCAGTCAGCGTAGGGAAAAACCCTCTCAGCCATGGGTTCATAGCAAGAGATAGTTTTGAATAATTTGGATTTCTAACTTTATAGAAGAGCTGATAAAACTGTTTCAAATGAAAATGATATCTAAAAACTTGGATGCCTTTCATTCTAAGAGTATATTCCCTGAGTTCATCAGGAAAAAGGTACTACATAATATAAAAACTATATACAAAATTAAAATTTCTTATTTGTTTTTGGTCACACTGCACAGCTTAAATGATTTTAATTCCCCAACCAGGGATGGAACCTAGGCTGTCGGCAGTGAGAGTGCAGAGTCCTAACCACTGAACTGCCAGGAAAGTCCCCTACAGAATTTAAATCCACATTTTTAGGTAATATTCTATAAAGCTCATTACATTATTCTTATAAAACAGTCAGATGAGAATCTTATTAAAGGGAGAATCTACTGAAGAATAAAAAAGCATACTTGGCCAGATTTCCAACTGATTCTCTGTCATTAGCAAATATATTATAAGCTCCGTCACTCTTCCATATTAATCCTACTAAGCCTTGGCTGAAAGCAACCACTGCAGGAACTTGGTTCTCCTCCTTCTTTGAGAACGTCGTGTAGAACTGCAGACCATCCTCAGGATAAAGGAAAATGGCATAGGTGCTGGAATCAGAGGAGGCCAGAATGCACTGGAATGTGTTTCTCTGTGAAGATGAGTTAAGATTCAGTTACTCAGGATCTTAAACGGTGCTATTCACCAGATTCACCAGACTACATATAAAAAATACAGAGATGGAAACCACCTTATTCTAAAGAAATATTTTTGTATCATGGACAGTATTCCAGGATAATTCCACTTAAATATCTCTAAGACTATGTCAACATGAAATTTTCTAATCAGTCAATGAATACCTTCTGCATAACTGTGACCCTAAGGTTAACCAAAAATTATAGAGATGCTACCTCTATCTCTCATGCAAATTTGCAAATTCTTATCCCCAAAATTTGTTTCCACAGCCATTAAACATATTGAACCACATTTATTATTTAGTTTATTAAGCCCTAGCACTGTTCAGTAAGAAAGAACATGAGCTTTGGGAGAAAACAGATCTGGATCCAATTCCTTGCCCTCATCATTGGCTGAGTGACCTTGGGCATGTTACCTAACCTCTCTGGACCTTGATTTTTGAATCTGTAAAACAGAGAGAAAATCACCTACTGCACAGAAGTGTTACGAGGACTATGTGAGCCGGCATATGAGAATCAGGCAGAGAATGTATTCCTTCACGTTAGTACCTTTCCTGTGCACCAGACATTGCCCCAAACACTGTGAAGACGAAGGATGAAAAATACACGATCCTGGCGCTTGAGAATTTAGTTTAGGTGGGAAGACTGACATCTGAACAAAACATTCCCAAACTAAAGAATGGATTCTGTAACCAAGCTGCGTGCAGGCAAAGTGCCCAGTCCTGGAAGGGGCGGGGGCAGAGGAGGCTGAGTGAACAAGCAGGCGCTTAACACGAGCAGTGAGGGTCAGGGAGAGGCCATCACAAGCAGAGCGCAGTTAGTGATGAGATTGTGGCTAAAACAAACAAGCAAAAAGCCTCATCAGGGGATTGCCAATAATCTGGTCCAGCTGCAGGGAGTGGTGGAGAAGTCAGGGTGAGAGGAGACTGGCCCACGAGGCAGGCAAGAACTCTGTACAATGGGTCGGGCAGTTATTACTCAAGTAAAGAGCATGCACACTTGAGAAATTTCAGGTTTTATTTTATTGATTTATTTTTTTGCCCTGCCATGTGGCTTGTGGGATCTTAGTTCCCCTACCAGGAAAGGAATCCATGCCCCTATCATGGATGCATGTCTTAACCACTGGACCACCGGGGAAGTCCCAAGAAATTGACGGTTTTAAACAGTTTTCAAGCATGCCACTCAGGTGGGTACAGGTGGCAAAGCAAAACGTCTCAGTTTCTCCAAAGTGTGCTTTATGGGATGCAATGTGTCCTATTTGGGAGGGAAAACGGTACAGCCAAGAGGTTTAGGGATGACTAAATTAAACTAAGTTAAGCAGGTTTCTGTACTGTAGGGCTTGCCAGAGTGAGACACCAAGAGGAACCTATAGTTTTAGCATTTCCCAAACTTATTTGGCCCAAGGAGTCTTTTTCCTCAAGGACTGTCTGTAGGACCAGTATTCTGTGGAACACACTTTGGGAACCACCAGCCTGGACCATTTCCTTCATTTAAAGATGCTCTTGGACCTTTCAAGTTGTACTCTACCCTGTCATGCTATAAAACTTAAATAATGGTGGAGTGAAATTATTTTTCCAAGGAGAAACTGAAGCATGGGCTAAAGTCTCACTTCAGATCTAGAGATGGGCTTCTTGACCTGCTCAAATATTCCCCTTCTAAGTGCAGGTCCAAGCTCTACATACCCTAACATCTTTCCCAACCACTGAATCTAAAGAAACCGCAGCCCTGCTTATGGAGAAACCTGTGTCCTGAACCATTCACATGGTACAAATAGATGGTGGGGGAGTTGTCCCCCCAACTAGACCATGGGTCTTGTCTTTAGTTCTTCACATCCCTTGGGACTGCTTTATTATTTTATCACTGCATATTCATAAACTTGTAATAAATTCTCTATCTAGGGCTGTAACTTATCAACTCTGTTCTTGCCATGTGGCTAGTTATCTCAGAGATCTTGGCTTTCTTTACACCTGATCATCATTACAACACAGATTTAGGTAGCCTGCAGATAAGATTTTGGACATTTTAGACCTGCAATAAATAGCTTATTAGATTTTGCTTTGGATGTCCTATCTTTATCAATCACATGGATGTGGTGTACCTCAGAGTAGTACAAACCAGAAGACCAAAGTGTACAAAGCCAGCGTATTAGACTATTTGCCCCTGTGCCTGGATGGGAGCTTACCTTGCCTTCCAGGGTGGGGTCCTTGCTAGGCCCTTGATAGGGAGCCACGGATTCCCAAGTGACAACCACTGCACTACTGGGCTTGAAAGAGACTTCTGGGAACCCTCTCTGGACACACTCTGCTGCCAGCTGAGTGACAGAGGGAGACAAGTCTTCCCGATAGTAGACTTTCCCCAGGCCATCTGTTGTGTCCAAGTCCGCCAGGAAAGGGGCAACTGCTCCAAAGGTTAGCGGGAAGGTCCCAGGGTGGGTTTCTTTGGCTGGGGGTTCACTCATGGCAATGATGCCATTTGTGGTGACCTGTAAAAAACCAAGCATTGTTAAAAGGAGTGCAGAGACTTAGAACCAAATTTTGTGCATGCTCAGTCATGTCCAACTCTTTATGACCCTATGGGATTATAGCCCACCAGGCTCCTCTGTCCATGAGGTTCTCCAGGCAAAAATCCTGGAGCAGGTTGCCATTTCCTGACCCAGGGATCGAACCCACATCTCCTGCATCTCCTGCACTGGAAGGGGGATTCTTTACCATTGAGCCACCTGGGAAGCCCAACCAAATATTGGGAACCACCCAGATACCCATCAACAAGAGAACAGGTAAATAAATTCTGGTCTTAGCATACAGTGGAATACTATACAGTGATTTTTTAAAATACACAAAACAACATGGGTGAATCTCACACGTATTAAGCTGAGCAAAAGAATTCAGACACAACCATAGTACATGCTATATAATTTCACCTATGTGAGATTCAGATACAACAGAATTGGCAAAAGCCATGATCTGGAATTATAAAACTCAGCATTCTCTTCCTAGAGAGGACAGCCTACTGGAAGGAGCAAGGGCAAGACTCATAGACCTTGGGCCTCCCCTGCTAATCCAGTGGTTAAGAATCTGCCTTGCAATGCTGGTGACACAGGTTCAATTCAGTTGGGGAACTAAGATTCCCACCGGCCTTGGAGCAACTAAGCCCTAACAGCAACTGGAGAGCCCAGGAGCTGCAACTAAGACCTGACTCAGCTAAACAAATACATAAAGAAAAGACTCACAGGACCTGACTCTGGCATATGACTTGGGCAAGGGTCCTAAATGTCAAGTTTTAGGCTTCCTATGTGTGTGCTTTCTGGCACAAAAAGCACCATTCAAACATAAGCCATCATCAAAGCCTGCCTTAATTTACTCAACAGATGAACTAATCATGACAAACCAGGGCTGGGCTAGAGCTGTGGGTCCACAAATGGGCACAACCCAGACTCTGCTTTCAAGGCACCCACAATCCAGAAGGATGTGGAGGACTAACACAAACAGATGATGGGACAATAAGCAAATGAGAGTCAAGAAGTAAATGTGAATGGGCCACGAGGCTGTCATTACTTTCAACAGATTAATGACCTGCATCAATAGCTAACTTTATTGGATGTTTACCAGGTTCCAGACCTCTTATTAATACTGAATCCTCAAAAGAACCCCATAAGAATAGCTATTCCTATTTTTTAAAATTCTGAGGGTCATTTTTATTCTAATAAATTTGCTTTTTCCCCAAATTTTTCAAGATACATGTATTATGTGCATGATCAGAAAACAAAGTTTATATGTAAATAAAAAAACATCAAGATTCCAATGGGAAGCAGGCCAAAGGGTATTTCAAACAGTTTTCAAGAAGAAAGACCAATAAGAGGAACATGTTCCATTTCAACATCACCAGTTATCAAAAGGTGTCAAGAAAAGCAATAAGGTGCAACTTTCAGCTGAGAGTGTTTTTAACAGCTCCGTTAGGCAGATAACAGGCACAGTGTCTGGGGTCCCAAAGATGTTTGCATTTGAATTTCTTCTAAAATAAGAAAAATGAGTATGATAAAGAATCAAACCTCGATTAAGCCTGTCTTTTGCCAATGAAGTTGTCAAATAGAACTTTCACTATTTGTCATGGAGGAAGGACCCAAGAATAGCTGTTGCTATTATCCACATTTTTCTGAAGTGGAAAATAAGGTATTAATAAGTGAATCAATTTGTCCAAAGTTAACAATAAGTGGCAGCACCAGGATTTGAACCCAGGGAGACCAACTCCAAATCGACCCTTCTTAATCAATCACTATGTTCACTTAATTCACTTAGTTCACTGTGTTCACTGAATCACTTAATTCAGCCTTCTTGAAACCAGTTATCAGTTACCACTTCTTGAAATCAGTTATCATGCTTTTTCTTTTTTATCTGCTCCGGATCTTCGTTGCTGCACGAGGGCTTTCTCTAGTTGTGGCAAGCAAGGCTACTTTCTGGGTGCAATGCTTGGGTTTCTCACTGTGGTGGCCTTTCTTGCTGCAGAGCATGGGGCTCTAGAGCTCAGGCTCAGGAGCTGTGGCATATGGGCTCAGGTGCCCCGTGGCATGTGGGATCCTCCAGGACCCGGGATCAAACCCACGTCTCCTGCACTGGCAGGCAGATTCTTAACCACTGGACCACCAGGGAAGTCCAGTTAACATTTCTTGAAACCAGTCTAAAGCCTATGAAGATATTGCTGTGTTCTTACCCAAGTAAAATCCACATTCCCTGGGAAAATGGGGAAGGGACCATAGACCCCTGGTGGTGAGCATGCTTGGGCCTCCTTGAAAAACCGGGCTTAGGATGAGCTTTGAGTCTCTCCTATATCCTTCCGGGGCTTCCCTGGTGACTCAGGGGTAAAGAATCTGCCCGCAGTGTAGGAGATCCAGGGTCAGGAAGATCCCCTGGAGAAGAAAATGGCAACCCACTCCAGTATTCTGGCCTGGAGAATTCCAAGGACAGAGGAACCTGGTAGGCTACAGTTCAAGGGATCACAAAGAATCGGACATGACTGAGTGATTAACACACACATATCCTTCTTAATGCACAGTCCACTGGGGGCAAAGAACACCATACAAGTGGTCTTTTTACTTCTGGAGTCCATGAATTTTAAAAAAAATTCCTGACTGCAAGGGGAGTGACTTTGTATATGGCACCCTAGTTTGCACTTCAAGAAGCTACAGACTGGAAGAACAGGAATGCATCGAAGGGAGCTGCAGCTATTCAGCTGATTAGAAGTCCTGTGAGTTTTCCAGGTGACCTCCTTCCCTCCCTCCTCTTCCCATGGCCTCATCTTTCAGTCACTTCAGACCTCATTCCTAGAGGAGGGGGCAGGGGCAGACAAGAAACCCTACAACATGCCAAGAACTAGGTAAAAAGGTTCAGCATTGATGGAGCCAATTTGGGCCCCGGGAAGGGAGAAGAGCGACAGGTTTGGGAGTTACTGTAGACTTAGCAAAACCCTCCCATTTTACCGAAGTTCATGGGCTGTTAAGTGTTCAGGTGACATAATTTCCATCACCACCTGGCACCAGCAATGGTTTTCTGGAAAGCATGGACAGGCTGTGGAGAAGGGAGTTGGGGAAGGAGCCTCATCCAGCTGGTCTCTCGCCCTTTTCGCCCCAACCTCATCCAAACATCTCCCAGCACAAACATCCTGATTGGGTTGCCGTGTGGGAGCGTGGGAAACAGCTCACTTTCTCAAACCACCAGAAGTTGGCAGTTACCAGCTGCCAGTGGGAAGCGATCACACGGAGGCCACATACAGACAACTTGGTTTTAAAAAGCTGTTTTCCAGTGAAATTTAAATCAAGCCAACAGTTTTGAAATCGCTCCCGGTGTCTTTTATTATTGAGAATCTGGGCACAGAAATGTTCCTATTTTCACAAGAAATGCTTTAGGAATTGAGGTTTTAGACAAGTATCATGAATCCCTGCCTGCAAATACTTTGGACAAGGACCAGATAACCCTCATTAATATTAGCACTATTAGGAAAATTACTTTTCAGCCAGTTTTATGGTACATTCAACTCACTTCTCTGCGATAATGGAAAAAAAGATGTCATATACAGAACATCCCGCAGTTTTGATTCTTAAACGTCTCAGTGAACACTTTTGATTTTGTTTTTGTTTTCTCCAGATGTAACAGTTAATGGCAGAGCTGATGAACAACGTTCTCTTACATTTGGGTGCCAGTCTCATCTCACAAATCCATCCAGCTTGTAATGCTCCTACTGGACTGGTTCCTTTTCTCAGTCTTTTTAAAGTTGAGTAATTCAATAGCAGGGCAGGCGCACAGAAAGAAGGGCCTAAAAGGCCCCTAGTGGACCGGGAGGAGAGACTGAGTACAACTGAGACAGGCTGGGACCTGGGACCCTCTTTTTGGGCACCTGCACTTGGACCTGGACAAATGCCTCCCCCAGCAACAGAATACAAAGAAACTATAAAGTACTAAAAATAACCACATGCATGGGCAGTTGAGACACATTGTGAACAATAAGATACAAAAGGGGTAACAAACCAAGGGCCACTTCTGAGGAGCCTGGAGCAAAAGCAGGTAACTTGCACATGATCCCTGCACACCGCTTCACCAAGGGGGCGGGCAGACCACACAGGCCTCCCCTGCAGCACCCTCACCGCGTTTAGGGGACCAGTTCACTTCTCTCTAGGAGAGCGAGCAAGGGCACCTGCTTCTTGTTTTTGCTCCCTTGTGCTACATCATGAGTCCCCGTAGAGCCTTGCCTGAGTTTCTTGTCTGGCTTCTTATCAATTTCTATTGATTAAAGAGTCCAAGAACCAGGTGCATAACAGTGTCTTCAAGGGGACGAGACTGCAGACCACAGAGAGGCATGCAGTCCCCCTGTCCAGCTGCCCAGGGCTGTGCCCATAACAGCCACTGATTGACCCAGCTGCGTAAGCCAGGAAACCTGGCCTGATTCCTTCCTCTTTCTCATCCCATGTTCTGTGTGTCTTGTCTCTGAAGTATACAGCACTTTCTCCATCCCTGAGACCACCAGCACCCTCTTCCTCACTTCTTGCATCCACATAATGGGCTATTTCTCACATCTTCCAGGGCTCCACTGAAATAACACCTTCTGAGATTTCTTTGGGTAGTATAGTCATTTTCACAATACTGATTCTTCCAAGAACATGGAATATCTCTCCATCTGTTTGTGTCATCTTTGATTTCTTTCATCGGTGTCATAATTTTCTGCATACAGGTCTTTAATCCCTTTGCTGCTAAGTCGCTTCAGTCGTGTCCGACTCTGTGCGACCCCATAGACGGGAGCCCACCAGGCTCCCCCATCCCTGGGATTCTCTAGGCAAGAACACTGGAGTGGGTTGCCATTTCCTTCTAGGTAGGTTTATTCCTAGGTATTTTTCAAAAGAACTAGACCAAAAAATTTCACAATTTGTATGGAAAACACAAAAGACCCTGAGTAGCCAAAGCAATCTTGGGAAAGAAAAATGGAACTAGTGGAATCAATTTCCTCGACTTCAGACTACTACAAAGTCACAGTCATCAAGAAAATATGGTACTGGCACACACACACACAAAAAAAACCAGAAATCTAGACTAATGGAACAAAATAGAAAGCCTAGAGATAAACCACATACCAATAGGTACCTTATCTTTGACAAAGGAGGAAAGAATACACAATGGAGAAAAGACAGCCTCTTCAACAAGTGCTGCTAGGACAACTGGACAGCTACATGTAAAAGAATGAATTAGAACACTTCCTAACACCATACACGAATATGAATTCAAAATGGATTAAAAACTTAAATGTAAGGCCAGAAGCTATAAAACTCTTAGAGGAAAACATAGGTAGAACACTCTGACATAAATCAAAGCAAGACCCTCTTTGACCCACCTCCTAGCTCAATGGAAATAAAAACAAAAATAAACAAAAGGGATATAATTAAATTTACAAGTTTTGCACAGCAAAGGAAACTATAAACAAGATGAAAAGACAACCCTTAGAACAGAAGAAAATAATTGCAAATGAAACAATCAACAAAGGATTAATTTCCAAAATATATAAGCGGCTCATGCAATTCAATATTAGAAAAACAAGCAATCCAATTAAAAAAACAAGCAGAAGACCTAAGCAGACACTTCTCCAAAGAAGACACACAGATGGCCAATAAACATACGAAAAGATGCTCAATACCGCTCATTATTAGAGAAGTACAAATCAAAACTACAATGAGGTACCACCTCACACCAGTCAGAATGGCTATCATCAAAAAATCTACAAACTATAAATGCTGGAGAGGATGTGGAGAAAAGGAAACCCTCTTGCACTGTTGGTGGGAATGTAAATTGATACAGCTGCTATGGAGAACAGTATGGAGACTCTTCAAAAAACTAGGAATAAAGCTACCATATGACCCAGCAACCCCACTACTGGCCATATACCCTGAGAAAACCACAATTCTAAAAGACACATGTACCCCTTGTGGACATTCAGGCTTCCCAGGTGCCACCAGTGGTAAAGAACCTGCCTGCCAATACAGGAGATATAGAGAATCGGGTTTGGTCCCTGAGTTGGGAAGATCCTCTGGAGAAGGAAATGGCAACCCACTCCAGTATTCTTGCCTGGAGAATCCCATGGACAGAGGAGTCTGGTGGGCTACAGTCCATGGGGTTTCAGAGTTGGACATGACTGAAGCAACTTAGCAGCAGCAGCAGCACCCTGATATTCATTGCAACACTATTTACAATAGCCAGGACATGAAAGCAACCTAAATGTCCTTCAACAGGTGAATGGATAAGAAGTTATTTTTTATATATACAATGGAATATTACTCAGCCATAAAAAAGAACAAATTTGAGTAAGTTGTAGTGAAGTGTATGAACCTAGAGCCTATTAATACAGAGTGAAGTAAGACAGAAAGAGAAAAGCAAATACTGTATATTAATGCATATATATGGAATCCAGAAAAATGATACTGATGAACCTATTTGCAGGGAAGGAATGGAGACACAGATGTGGAGAATGGACTTGTGGACACAGCAGGGGATATAGAAGATGCAACAAACTGAGAAAGTACTATTGACATATATACACTACCATCTGTAAAACAGATAACTAGTGGGGAGCTGCTATATAACATAGGGAGCCCAGCCTGGTGCTCTGTGACAACCTAGAGGGGCAGGATGGCAGAGCGGGGGCAGAGAGGGTTGAGGGGAAATGGGTGGTAAGGAGAAGGCTAAAGTAGAAACACATGTGCTAGAAAAATTTGTTTAATTGCTTACACTTCTCCAAACTCACCATGGTGTTTCACCTACTTAACTGCATAAAAGTTTTTGCATCTGTGGTTCCCTTGGCCTCAGAGATCCTTGCTCAGCTTTCATCCTTGGCAAAGTCTCATTTCTCCCTGTGAATCCCTCCTGCCCTCTCCAAGTAGGGTTTACCACCAGCTCCTGGACATCTGCACCTCTCTCTCTTTAGTTAAAAAACAACAGTAAAAAAAAAGGACCAAACAACAATAACAAAAAAGGAAAAAAACAAAGAAAAAGACAACATGCCCAAAATGGAGTCGCTTATGCTAAGCCCCACATCACCAAATCGAGGCTTAATTATAGTTTCCACTATATGCAGGAACCAGCTAACCACAACTGATTAGCAGTAGTGAGGTAACCTGCTGGGTAGACCTCTGCGACCTTAAAGAAAAATAACTGCAATAATACAACCTACTTTTTTCTTTTGCCAGATAACTTTCCTCTTCCCACTCCCTTCTGCCTAATAAAGTTTTTCATTTCATACAGCTTCTCAGAGCTCCTTTCTATTTGCTAGACTGGATGCTGTCCAATTCAAAACAATTTTTGCTCAAATAAACTCTTAATTTTTAAAATATATGCCTCGGTTTATCTTTTAACAGTTTGCAAATTAGCACCATGGAATCCTGATTCAGGTTCCCTGAGTTGCAATGGCACCAGCACATTCCTTGCTGTAGATTATATAATGCTGCTAAGTCGCTTCAGTCGTGTCCGACTCTGTGAGACCCCATAGATGGCAGCCTACCAGGCTCCCCCGTCCCTGGGATTCTCCAGGCAAGAACACTGGAGTGGGTTGCCATTTCCTTCTCCAATGCATGAAAGTGAAAAGTGAAAGGGAAGTCGCTCAGTCATGTCCGACCCTTAGCATGGACTGCAGCCTACCAGGCTCCTCCATCCATGGGATTTTCAAGGCAAGAGTGCTGGAGTGGGGTGCCATTGCCTTCTCCGAGATTATGTAATAGGGAAGAGCAAATCTGACTCCATATTGGATCTTTCTTTTCCTATATCCTTTGTATCCTATTGCTTTTGCTACAAGAATGTTGCCTAGGGCCTATACAGGCATTTTCAAGGCTCTGACCTTTAAAGGTATAACACTTTCCATTCACTAGAGATAAAAAGTTGCAGAACAGAGAATAACATTTGTCTTGTTGGAAGTTTATAGGCACATTGTCACCAAACCTACATGGAGGACTGTTGTAAGAACAAAGGATTCTCACACCAAAAAGTTTGCAGCAACCAACACCCCTTCCTGTTTGGTATAAAAAACAACCTGACTCGGAACTCGGGAAAGATGGTTTTTTGGGACACAAGTCCACCATCTCCTTGGTCTGCTGACTTTCTGAAAAAGCCACTATTCCTTGCCCCAACCACTCTCTCATTTATTGGCTTGTCAAGAAGTAATAAGCAGTATGGGCTTGGACTTGGTAACTATTACATGGCAAAACTCTTGTGAATTTTGGAGTAGGGGCGGGGGGTGGTGCTGTGCCATGTGGCTTGTGGAATCTTAGTTCCCTGACCAGAGATTGAACCTGTGTCCCTTGCAGTGGAAGCTCGGAGTCCTAACCAGTGCACTGCCAGGGAATTTCCAAAACTCTTGTGAATTGAATGTATTCCTGAGAAAGTCTGTCTGAATCATTGAGGGCTAAAGTAGTAATAATATTATTGTCTTAGGGTAACTCTCACCAAATACTGCCTAGCTGAGGTTTTTGGTAGAGTAAATAATACCTTGCTTCTTTATTGAAAAACAGCCACATACAGCACATTGACCAATGTAAACACCTCCCTGAATCCTGCTGACAGTTTACACTGAGAAAAAAGAAGTTCCTTCAGCAAAGGTAATGTTCAGCCCAGCCTAACGTTTTACTAGCACCACTTAACACCCCTGTACAGAACACACCTATTCATTCACCCCAAGGAACACACCAAACACCAGGCTCTTCATCCAGCTGCACCATCAATTACATCACAAAATGCCTCTGGTGAAAATGCAAGCCCCACACAGCTAACAGCTGGATCCACTTACAATCCTTTCAACTCTGTTGACAGTAAGAAGATGTGGGACAGAGCACAAACTCACAATGGAAGAGTGATCTCTATTTTAAAAAGCACTTCCATTCTCCATGCATCTTTAAAGTGAACCTAGAGACACGTGAAGCCTAGGAGAAAATCAAAGGCAGATACTCCAAACATTAAAATTATGTGTTAGATTTCTCACATTTAAGTGCACACTGAGGCAGTGAAATAACATCCATTTTTTGGCTTCTATGAGCCAAGTAGCAGAACCTCAGGGCAGAAAGCAGCCTGCAACACTGAGCGGAAAGCCTTCTTTAGAATAGACGTGGTTAAGAATACTTGAGGTAGGCACAAATAAGAAACAAATGGCACCCTTTTAGAAATGCAAATAGCTGTACTGGGAAGACAATGAAATTGGTAGGAGTTGCAAAAGCAAACTCCAAGGGTGGGAGGAAGCAGGAACCTAAGGTAAAGTAATTTGGGGCCAAGAAGGAAAAGGCAGCAAATGCTTCCTGCTAAGTTTGAGGCCTTTTACTAAAGCTGTTCACATTTTTAAAAGTTTAATACCACCACCCTGCTTTTCAGGTATATGAAACAGATAAAGAAATGACAAGACTTAATTTAGCTTCCAGTCACACAGTCCGCAATAGATGGAACCAAGATTTGAACCCACACCTGCTTGGGTCCACGACCTGCGCTCTTTCTGTTATATTCAGCCATGTAGTTTAGAGAAATTGCGAGCAAAAGTCCTGGAAGCTGCAAAGCTTCATGGGGTGGCTTCATGCTTAGAGGCCGGGCAGCTAGGAAAAGCTAGAAAACAAAAAGGGCCTAAGAAAACAAAAACTTGAGAAAGAAGCCCCTGAAATAGCCTGAACTAGTAACAGTCAAGGTGGTGGAGATTGACTGATTCCAGCCTAGAGCCCAAAGCGGGACCTGGGGCCGGACCCACTTTTTTTTTTTTTTTTTAATTTAGCTGCAGCATGTGGGATCTAGTTCCGTTACCAAGGATTGAACCCAGGCCCCCTGCGCGGGGAATGTGGAGTCTTAGCCACTGGACCACCAGGAAACCCCTGACCCACTTTTGTGGTATTTGACAGTTTACAAAGCATTTTTACTCCAGCTATCNTTTTTTTTTTTTTTTTAATTTAGCTGCAGCATGTGGGATCTAGTTCCGTTACCAAGGATTGAACCCAGGCCCCCTGCGCGGGGAATGTGGAGTCTTAGCCACTGGACCACCAGGAAACCCCTGACCCACTTTTGTGGTATTTGGCAGTTTACAAAGCATTTTTACTCCAGCTATCACAGTGAATCTAGCAAGTGCTCAGTTGCTCAGTCATGTCCAACTCTTTGTGGCTGCATGGACTGTAGCCTGCCAGGCTCCCCTGTCCATGGAATTTCCCCAGCAAGAATACCGGAGTGCATTGTCATTTCCTACTCCAGGGGATCTTCCTGACCCAGGGATCAAATCTGCATCTCTCATGTCTCACTGCATTGGCAGGCAGATTCAGTATCATATTCATCCTTCATTTGAGAAAAAAATGAATTTCCATTTATAAGACTTGCCTAAGATCATACACTAAAAGTGAAGGAGGAAACAGACAGAACAGGCTCCATCTTGAAAGCAGGACTCCATCTTGGGCCAGACTGTGGCCTTTGAACCATATGCCCAGTATCTATGGAAATGACACACCAACTGGAAAACCAGGTCCCCTGAATGAAAGAGCCCCAGGGCTCGTACCTAGACTCTCTGTTGCCTAAAAGAATACCCTAATTATCTGTGTAACCGAATAGAATCATAAATTCTATTATGCTTACTGGGGTATGATCACAGGCCTATTGATAACTGTCCACTGTTAATTACCTAGGCTTAACACATATGAATCACAGGTTAACTTTGATTG
Source organism: Cephalophus harveyi (assembly GCA_006410635.1). NCBI lineage: Eukaryota > Metazoa > Chordata > Mammalia > Artiodactyla > Bovidae > Cephalophus > Cephalophus harveyi. Next base: position 74,492 of record SJYT01033562.1, read on the forward strand.
TATCTTTCTTTTCCTTTGTTCAGACTAGTTTCAGGGAATTTGGGGAGGGGGTTTGGGCACAGGCATTTAGGATCTATAAGGTTTTCAGAAAGCCTGGTCAGGGTCCTTGGCTAAGAGGAGACTCTGCCTTGGGCCCGCCGGTGTAATAAACTGCACTCCACTATCTGCATTGCCCTTCTGAGTGAGTTTGTTTCCCAGAACGCGTGGCTACAACGTTTGGTGCATGGGCCAGGAAACTCCTCACTTTGAGGAGACAAGTCCCATCTGGGACTACTCTGAGGCCCTTCGGCTCGAATCTTCTAGAGGGGGGAAGGCGCCTCACCCTTCCAGAAGGATTCTGCTTTTCAATGCCCAGACCTTTCATGTTAGCAGGTAGTGGACAGCCAGGGAAACTGAGCGCTCAGGTGAGGAGGAACCCACCCGGTAGGGTGGAAGAGGGGGCATGATCACCCCCCTGGGAGGGACTAGAAGGAGCGGGGACCCACAGGAACGTGGATCTGGCAGGTGGCAACGATTGCTTGGTACACAGATTGACGAGCGTGTTAAGGCTTAGGAAGGAAATTTGTAAAGATAAAGAAGGGATTAGGAGGAGACTATGGGATGAAGATGAAGCCTAACCATGTCCACATACTCTGTGAGGTTGAATGGCCCCCTATGGGAGTAGGATGGCCACCAGAGAACACTATGAACTTAAAAATAGTGGAAGCAGTCTATACAGTAGACTGTTGGGATATGCAGTAGTCATGGAAGAAACCATCGTTGAGGCTAGCTCTCCGCCATCATACTGGTCCGCTCAACAGGCCAAACTACATGCTCTAACCCACACCCTCCAGCTGTCAAAAGGTAAGAAGACAAACATTGAAACAGACTCCAGGTATGCTTTTGCCATGCTACAGGGCTCTGTATAAGGAGAGAGGCCTTTGACAGCTAGTGAAAAAAGATATTAAAAATAAGGAAGAGATTAAGACCCTATTAGATGCTGCCTGGAGAAGGCAATGGCACCCCACTCTAGTACTCTTGCCTGGAAAATCCTATGGATGGAGGAGCCTGGAAGGCTGCCGTCCATGGGGTCACTAAGAGTCAGACACGACTGAGCGACTTCACTTTCACTTTTCACTTCCATGCATTGGAGAAGGAAATGGCAACCCACTCCAGTGTTCTTGCCTGGAGAATCCCAGGGATGGGGGAGCCTGGTGGGCTGCCATCTATGGGGCCGCACAGAGTCGGACACGGCTGAAGCGACTTAGCAGATGCTGCCTGGGAACCACAAAGGGTGGCAGTCATACACTGCTGAGGACGTCACAAAGAGGATACCCCCCAGGCTCAGGGAACAGACTGGCAGATAAGACTGCTAAACAAGCAGCCAAGGGCTTGGGGGTGACAAGTGAAGCCCCTATTAAAGCTCTCATCTCGGTGGAGCTACCTGAGCTAACGTTAGACTCTCCAAAATACACTGAAGCCCAAAGCAGAATGGGCCATCAAGATTTGAAAAGGGATGGTGAAAATTGCCAAGTGGCAAATTATTGGTACCAGAGGAGCTGGCACCCACTCTGGTAAGCCAAACGCACCAAGCGACCCATCTAGGCCATGATAAACTGGAAGAGCTAATTTGAAAATATTTCTTGGTTCCACGCTTCTCTCCCCTATGCAGGACAAAATCTCAGAACCGCACTGCCTGCTCACAGGCCAATGCTGTCTCTCGGCACAGACAGAAACCTCCAGGGATTCAGGTGAAAGGCTCGCTGCCCTTTGAACACCTGGATGTGGACTTCATTGAAATGAAACCTCACCAACACTACCATTACCGGCTGGTCATAACATGTACGTTCTCGGGATGGGTAGAAGCTTTTCCTACCCGGACTGAAAGAGCATCAAAAGTAGCCCGGTGCCCGCTTAAGGAGATAGCTCCCAGATTTGGATTTCCTACCAGCATCATGGAAAAAGCAAGAGAGTTCCAGAAAAACATCTACTTCTGCTTTATCGACTATGCCAAAGCCTTTGACTGTGTGGATCACAATAAACTGTGGAAAATTCTGAAAGAGATGGGAATACCAGACCACCTAACCTGCCTCTTGAGAAATCTGTATGCAGGTCAGGAAGCAACAGTTAGGACTGGACATGGAACAACAGACTGGTTCCAAATAGGAAAAGGAGTGCGTCAAGGCTGTATATTGTCACCCTGCTTATTTAACTTATATGCAGAGTACATCATGAGAAACGCTGGACTGGAAGAAACACAAGCTGGAATCAAGATTGCCGGGAGAAATATCAATAACCTCAGATATGCAGATGACANTAGCTCATTCACCTGGCTATCACTTGGTGCTGGCTTCTTACTCCATGGTCAGTTGAGGCAGTGACTAGAGTACCTGCAAGTGACCTGCATGTGCCTTCCCATAGCAGAATAGCTGGATTTCAAGGAAAGGGTAATAATGCCTGAAAAAAAAAAAAAAAAAAAGTATTGCAAGAAACCCAAGAAGAAGCTGAAAAACTTCTTATGACCTAGCTTCAAAAGCCACTGAGTTGGACTCCCTTTGTTATACAGCAACATCCCACTAGCTATTTATTTTACATATGGTAACTGACATCTGGTCCCATCACTTCATGGGGAATAGATGGGGAAACAGTGGAAACAGTGTCAGACTTTATTTTTTTGGTCTCCAGAATCACTGTAGATGGTGATTGCAGCCATGAAATTAAAAGACGTTTACTCCTTGGAAGAAAAGTTATGACCAACCTAGACAGCATATTCAAAAGCAGAGATATTACTTTGCCAACAAAGGTCCATCTAGTAAAGGCTATGGTTTTTCCAGTGGTCATGTATGGATGTGAGAGTTGGACTGTGAAGAAAGTTGAGCGGTGAAGAATTGATGCTTTTGAACTGTGGTGTTGGAGAAGACTCTTGAGAGTCTCTTGGACTGCAAGGAGATCTAACCTGTCTATTCTAAAGGAGATCAGTCCTGGGTGTTCATTGAAAGGACTGATGCTGAAACTCCAATATTTTGCCCACCTCTGTGAAGAGTTGACTAACTGGAAAAGACCCTGATGCTGGGAGGGATTGGGGGCAGGAGGGGAAGGGGATGACAGAGGATGCGATGGCTGGATGGCATCACCGACTCGATGGATGTGAGTCTGAGTGAACTCCGAGAGATGGTGATGAACAGGGAGGCCTGGCGTGCTGCGATTCATGGGGTCGCAAAGAGTCGGACACGACTGAGCGACTGAACTGACTGAACTGACTGACCAGCATTGGATCAAACAATGGCCCAGCTTTTGTAGCTGATTTAGTATAACAAGTAAGCAAAACTTTAAATATCAAGTGGAAATTACATACAGCATATAGGCCCCAGAGTTCTGGGATGGTGGAAGGAACCAGCCGGACACTTAAAGAGACACTCTCCACGTGGATCTTAGAGACTGACTGTTCCTGGGTGGACTTGTTTCCGATGGCTCTGCTCAGACTCGGGATGACCCCACAGTACCATGGCTCTTCTCCATACAAAACTGTGTATGGGAGGCCCCCTCCCATAATAAAACAAGTGTCAACAAATTTGCCTCAGGTAAGGGGAGATGAGATTTCACAGCAGATGGAACAACTGGGTACGGTAATAAATCAGGTAACTAAGTTTGTACAAGAAAGGGTGCCATTCCCCCTTGGGGAACAGATTCACGAATTTGTGCCCGGGGATCAGGTGTGGTCAAGGACTGGAAACACGACTCCTTGGCCCCACACTGGAAGGGTCCATATACTGTTGTTCTAACCAGCCCTACTGCAGTTAAAGTTGCAGGTGTCACTCCCTGGATCCTCCACACGAGGGTGAAGAGAGCATACCACGCAGACCTGGAGGACGCCGAGTGGACTACACAAAAGGACCCCACTGATCCCCGTGAAACCAAGGTCATCTTAAAGGAGAACAAGAGGTGAAGCTCTACAATCAACTGCTGCTACAAGGACTTGCTGGTATCATCTTGAGACTAACCATAGTTTCAGTACAAAGAGGGACCTGTGCTATAATTAATGTTGAATGTTGTGTACATATTCCTGATTTATCCAGCTATATAGCAGTCACCCTAGATGATATGAGTCGGACACGACTGAAGTGACTTAGCAGCAGCAGCAGCAGCAGATGACATAAAAGGTCAGGTAAAAGTGATGTCTGATGATAATCTTTCTTTTTGGATTTCGGTCCTATCTGGGTGAAGGGTGATTGGTGGAAAACTATATTTACCATTGTTATAGTTGCCTTGATAGTTCTGGTTTGTGGACCCTTTATTTTACAGTGTATTATGAACTTTGTAACCCAAAAGTTGATGTCGTTCTCCCAAACTGGGGGTCGGAGAGTCAGGTCGCAATATATCCCTATGAGTGATGCTCATATTATGCGTTAAGAGCATCAAGAGGGGGGAATGAAGGAGGAAACAGACAGAACAGGCTCCATCTTGAAAGCAGGACTCTATCTTGAGCCGGACTGTGGCCTTTGAGCTATATGCCCAGTATCTATGGAAATGACATACCAACTGGAAAACCAGGCCCCCTGAATGCAAGAGCCCCAGGGCTCGTACCTAGACTCTCTGTTGCCTAAAAGAATACCCTAATTATCTGTGTAACCGAATAGAACCATAAATTCTATTATGCTTATTGGGGTATGACCACAGGCCTATTGATAATTGTCCACTGTTAACTACTTAGGCTTAAGGCATACGAATCACAGGCTAACTTTGATTGTATCTTTCTTTTCCTTTGCTCAGACTAGTTTCAGGGAATTTGGGGAGGTGGGTTTGGGCATGTACACTTAGGGTATATAAGGTTTTCAGAAAAACTGGTCAAGGTCCTTGGCTAAGAGGAGACTCTGCCTTGGGCCCGCTGGTGTAATAAACTGCACTCCACTATCCGCATTGTCCTGAGTGAGTTTGTTTCCCAGAACGCGTGGCTACAACAAAAGTGCCAGAACAAAACTCTTGAGTCTAAATTGCAAATGTTTTCTCTTAACCCCACTGAGCCAGGAAAATGACTCTGGCTTGAATTAGAAACAGAAACAAAAGGATTAGCAGATTAAAAACAAGGGGCAACCTAGGGTAATAGTTAAAAGATGAGTCAATGTTTTAAACTTAATCCAGCTAATGCCTAATGAGAGGCTCTGGATCAGTTAGCCATTTCTTCTGCAGGGAATTACTACTGAGACATTGAAAAGTGGTTGAGAGTTTTTAAATTTTAACTTCTGATGTGTCTGTCACAGAAGAGGTAGAAGTGTCCTTCAGCATTCCAGAACAGTAGGTGATCAGGGAAGGGAAGAGAAGGACCTTGTCCAAACCGGCAGTCTCTGAGGAGAAGCCTGCCTCTCTAACACCTCCAATGGAGAAATCAGAAGTTTACCTGTGCTGACTAGGGCACCAGGACTCCCTGAATTTAGATTATATCAACCCCTTAATTTGAACATAAAATATCACAAGGAAAGAATTAAGCACTCATCTGCCTTTCCAGAATGAACCATGTCAGTATAACCCCAAAGCCCCATTTGATGAAGGACTTTCACTTCACTCACTTCACACGTGAAGCCCGCTAATAATGTATTAACTGAAAGAATGCTAGAAACCAAATAGCAAAGGCAACAAGCCAACAGCAAGACAAAATAGAACACCATTTTGCAACCCTTAATTGAGTAATTGATCTTAGGCAGAATATCAATAGTTGCCAAAGACATTAAGTGAAAGGTTGGTGGGCAAGAGGACAGCTGTGTAAAGTCAAAGTATCACCCCATTGCTTGCTCTCTGCTCACAAGAGGAAAAATGTAACCCAACAGACATGATCTAAGCTGTCATCACCTTAACACAAGCAGCTAACAGAGCAAGCAGACATCACCTGCCTCCTGATGTTATACAGTGTGACATGCACAGCTTCATTCATGGACTATTCTTGTTAAATATTTAACCTACTCATCAATGAAAATACAAACCCAATTTAAAATGAGCAAGGGATATGAACGGATGTTTCTCCAAAGCAGATATACAAACAGCCAATAAGAACATGAAAATATGCTCAACATCATTAGCATCAGGGACATGCAAATCAAAAGCACAATGAGATACCACATTACACCCACTAGGATGGCTGAAATCACAAAGTTAGATAACAACAAGTGTTGAGGATGATGTGGATGGAGAAACTGGAACCCTCATACGTTGCTGATGGGAATGTTAAATGGTACAGCTTCTTTGAAAACTGGTTTGACAGTTCCTCAAAATATTAAACATAGAGTTACCATCAGTTCAGTCACTCAGTTGTGTCCGACTCTTTGCGACCCCATGAATCGCAGCACGCCAGGCCTCCCTGTCCATCACCAACTCCCGGAGTTCACTCAGACTCACGTCCATCGAGTCCGTGATGCCATCCAGCCATCTCATCCTCGGTCGTCCCCTTCTTCTCCTGCCCCCAATCCCTCCCAGCATCAGAGTCTTTTCCAATGAGTCAACTCTTCACACGAGGTGGCCAAAGTACTGGAGTTTCAGCTTTCGCATCATTCTTTCCAAAGAACACCCAGGACTGATCTCCTTTAGAATGGACTGGTTGGATCTCCTTGCAGTCCAAGGGACTCTCAAGAGTCTTCTCCAACACCACAGTTCAGAAGCATCAATTCTTTGGTGCTTAGCCTTCTACACAGTCCAACTCTCACATCCATACATGACCACAGGAAAGATCTAGCAATTCCACTCCTAGGTATATCTAAGAGACATGAAAGCAGATGTCCACACAAAACCTGGACACGACATTCACAGCAGCATTATTCCTAACAGCCAGAAAGGAGAAACAAGCTGAATATCCATGCGCTTATGGATGGACAAATTCAACAACAGAATATTATTCAGTCATAGAACCAGGAACTGACATGTACAACAAAGTGGACGAGCCTTGAAAATGTTATTCTGGGTGAAAGGAACCCGTCACAAAGGATCACATGTTGTATGATTCTATTTATGTGAAAAGTCCAGAGCAGACATGTCCACAGAGACGGGCAGTAGATAAGTGGTTTCCAGGGGCTGGGGGAGGTGGGGGGAGATGGGAATGATTGCTAAAGGTTACTGGGTTTGTTTGGACGGGGGTGGAGTGGAGTGGGGTGAGGTGTGAGCAAAATATTCCAGAGTTAGACCATGCTGCTGCTGCTAAGTCACTTCAGTCGGGTCCAACTCTGTGCAACCCCATAGATGGCAGCCCACCCAATTGTGGTTGCACAATTCCCTGGGATATACAAAATCATTGAATTGTACACTGTAAAGGGGTGGATTTTATAGTACATAAATTATATCCCATAAAGCTGTTATTTAGAAAATCAAGGAAGTGTACAAAACAAGAGGGAATGTGTACATACGCATGTTTGTACATTTGAGAATCTCTCTGCAAGAAGATAAAAAATTCATGAATAGTAATTGTCTCTGGGGAGAGACCAATGGGGCTGAAGGCCAGGCTGGTAAGAAAACTTAGCACTATTTTTGCAAGTTTTTTTTTTTTACCCATTTCCACTGTCTTACTATTCCCCAAGTTAATTTTAAAGTAAAATTCTACGTTTTCTAACAAAAACGTTTAACCTGAATATTTCCAAATTACCAGTTTTCAGAAATTATAGAGATGCAATAACAGGCTAGACTACATTACAGAAAAAGTGAAATGCAGAAAATAGGACATTATATAGGACAATAAGCAGTGACCCTTAAATAACTTGATAAATCAAAAGTGGGGAGAGGATCAGTAAAATTAAAAGAGACTAAAGAGTCAAATGCAGCGCTTATCATTCTTTGGTCCCCAATCCGAATAATTCTAGCTGATAAAGACAGCTTTGGGGATATCAGAGATTTGATATGGACAAGGCATACATTGAAAATAGGAAATTATTACTGATTTTGTTTTTGTTATTATTGATTTTGTTAGGGCTTCCCTGGTGGCTCAGGCAGTAAAGAATCTGCCTGCAATGCAGGAGACCTGGGTTTGATCCCTGGGTCGGGAAGATCCCCTGGAGGAGAAAATGGCAACCCACTCCAATATTCTTGCCTGGAGAATTCCATGGACAGAGAAGCCTGGCAGGCTATACACTCTATGGGATCACAAGGAGTCGGCCACGACTGAGTGACTAACACACACACGTTGATTTTGTTTAGTGTGATAAAAGTATGCTGGTTAGGGAAATGCTCTTATTGTTTTAGGAATGCATATACTTAGTGAGGAAATGTCATACTGACTTTAATTTACTTTGGACACATGAGTAAAGAAGAATTAATTAAACAGGGAAAATGCTAACAATAGTTACATTTATGTAATATGTCTATGGGTGTTCATGATACTAATTTCTCCCCTTTTTTATGTGTGTGAAAACACTTCTGAGTAGAAATTAAAGGGACTTCCCTAGCAGTCAAGTAGTTAAGACTGCACTTCCAGGCAGGGGCACAGGTCCAACCCCTGGTTGGGAAACTAAGACCCCACATGCCCCGGGGCCAGGAAAAAAAAAGGAAAAAATTTACCCGAGTTAATAAGCCTGCTCCTTAAGGACTAAGAACCAACTTTTTCACAAGCAATGCAATGGTGAGTGTTGTGATGCAGTGTATGTTGTGATGCAGTGTGAGTGGTGTGACAGTAGTGAGTTCCATGAGGAACCATATGACGTGTCACTCATCATCTGATGTAGCCACACACACCTGGTCCCCAAATCTGTACACTACAGTGATAAGAGACTGTGAAATGAATAAATCAGAGAAGGAAGGGAAGGAATCAGTGTCCAAGGTGGCACAGTAGAAAGACCATGGAACTAGGAATGGTAAGATCCCAGTTCAAGGTCCACCTCAGCACTAGCTGAGTGTCTTCTGACAAGGTATTTGACAAGCTGCAGGGGTCAGTGTTCCTCTCTATAACATGGGGCTGGTCCTGTCACCTGCCCGAATGACCTCACAAGGCGGCTGCATGTCTCGGATGTGATAACACGTGAGCAAGCCTCCTTACGCACACAACCCCTGTCCAGACACTGTCACACCCTCCCCTGGAGGCTGGCAACAGGTCTCTAGCTGTGGACTTTACTCTTCCTCCTCCACACTTCCCCCCAAAATCCTCTATCCAGAGGCAGCATAATTTTTTAAAAGCTTCTTATGGTAAGATTACTTAGAAGAGAAAAATTTCAAACACACAATGAAGAATCACCAAAAGTATCCACACCCTCTAGTTCTCGTTTTATCTATGTGCATTATTTGTTTTTTTCTCTTTTGAAGTATTTTAAATGAAATCCAAGGCATCAGATTATTTCACCCATCAATAACTCCATATGTAGCTCTTCTAGAAAAGCAGTTTGTCTCAAAAATGTCTTTTCCAGCCACTTTGTCTCCATCAGGATCCAACAAAGTCCTCACTTTGCATTTGACTAACTTGGAGAAAGAAATGGCAACCCACTTCAGTATTCTTGCCTGGAGAATCCCAGGGATGGGGGAGCCTGGTGGGCTGCCGTCTATGGGGTCGCACAGAGTCGGACATGACTGAAGCGACTTAGCAGCAGCAGCAGCAGCAACTTGTTTCTAAAACCCTTTTAATCTAGGCAGTTGTCCCTCTTTTTTCTCTAACACCATTTTTTTGTTGAGGAAATGGAAATCTTTTAAAAATAAATCATGTCAGGAGGGGATGGGGATAAATTCGGATCGTGGGATTGAAATTACACACTGCTATATTTAAAACAGATAACCAACAAGGATATTGTTGTTGATAACCAACAAGGATACTATACAACACAGGGAAGTCTACTCAATATTCTATAATAACCTAAATGGGAAAATAATTTGAAAAATAAATATATGCAGTAATTATATATAACTGAATCACTTGGCTGTATACCTGAAACTAATGCAACATTGTAAATCAACTACACTCCAATATTGGAGAAGGAAATGGCAACCCACTCCAGTACTCTTGCCGGAGAATTCCATGGACTGAGGAACCTGGCAGGCTACAGTCCACGGGGTCGCAAAGAGTGAACACGGCTAAGCAATTAACACACACACATACTCCAATATAAAATAAAAATTTCAAAAAATCAAGTCACTCATCGACTCAGAATCTCTAGTGGCATCCCACTGCTTTATAGAATAAAGAAATACCTAGGAGTCATTCCTTCCATCATTCATTCCACAAACCGTAACAAAGCACCTACTGTCCCCCAGACACGACTCCCGGTACCAGGCAGGCAGAGAGCGGTGAATAAGTCAGGTCAGACTGCCCCATCCCCAAAGGGCTCAGAGTCTAGTGAAAAAAGACGAGTAACCAACAAGGGAACAAATAAACAAACTAGTTTTAGGTGGCTATACATGCTGGGATGAAACTGACAATGCAAGAAAACATCACACACGGGGGTCTGCGTGTGAGCAGAGACCTGCGTGACGGGAAGGTGCAGACACATGGAGATCAGAGGAGAGAGAAGAGGCTGCACCAGGGTGGGACAAGCTGGCTGTACTCAAGGAAGAAAAGTGGCTGGTGAGGCAGCAGTCTGGCATGAGAGAAGAGCAGGGTAGTAGGATGAGGGCAGAGAGCCAGCGCGGCTGCACCATGCAAGTTGCAGACACGTGGTGAGAAGCCGGATGTCAAGCGCCAAGGGAAATGCTCGGAGGGCTTTGAGCTGGCGTGTCCAAGTCTGACTTAGCTCCTCCAGTTCTTGCCCCACCACTCTCACTCACATTGGCTCTCATCCCATCCCAAAGACATGCCAAGCTCTTCCTCTCTACATGCTCCTGGTCTTACACTCAGTAGTGAGCCACGATCCTGACCTTTCCCTTTTTCACATGGCTAACCCCCTTTTGCCAGGCTTCAGTTTCAGGCTGAGAAGATCCTCCTGACCCTCCACCCACCTCAGTTTCACCACAATATATGAACTTCTTCTTCATAGCACTTATCATAGCAGCAAATGGTCAATGATGTGGATCACTACTGATACTGTCTTCTTCACTAGACTATGAAGAGCAAAAACAACACTGGTCTGGGTTCAATCTCTAGCTCCAAAGCTTAGCACTGGTCCTGGCATGTTAGGCAACAAATTAAATATCTGTTGAATGACTAGACAATGTATTTCAATACTGCACTACATTTTATAAGAAACAGCCAGTGTCCTGAAATAGGGCTTCCCAGGTGGTGCAGTGGTAAAGAACCCACCTGCCAATGCAGGAGACTCAAGAGACACGGGTTTAATCTTTGGGTCAAGAAGATCCCCTGGAGTAGGAAATGGTAACCCACTCCAGTATTCTTGCCCAGAAAATTTCATGGACGGAGGAGCCTGGCGGGCTACAGTCCACGGGGTCTCAAAGAGTCAGATGCAACTGAGCGAGTAAAGGTACCTATTCAACATCTGGTCACTTGATCAGAGAACATCAAAGATAAAATGATAAAATGAAACTTAATTGTAAAGTAAAATAAAGTAAAAATTTAAAAAAAGAAAAAAAAAGAACCTTAGAGATAATCCTGTCAAACCTCTTCATTTAATAATAAAAAGAGGTCTGGAATAGTAACCAGGTGATATATGAAGTGATTGGACCTCAATTATAAATCAGTTAAGCAACATGATTCATCAATTTCCTTTTCACTCCTGATGGAAATTAATACTCTCTTAAGTATTCTGTGACCCAGCCAGGGCCACTGTTAGACCATAGGAGGCCTTTAGGCAAAATAGAAGCAGGCACTCTTTTCTCTGAATGGAAAGGCCCATGCTGAGGTTCAGGGCTTGGTGAGTGGCCTGTGGGCTGGATTTTAGCCAGTCTGTCCTCTCAGCCAGAGCCCTGTGCTGCAAGCCACTTGCATAACCATGGGTGGTGGTCTTGGACTTAACCATAAACTTCCTTTGTGCCCGTAAGTGCAGCAGGTCCATGAGTGATGGCAAGAGGCATACAACAACCTCAGGGAGCCAGGCTGGCCTGCAAGCCACTCACCACTAGGATAGAGTTGCATGCAACCTCCCATCAAATCTAGACTCTAGCCTCCCCAAAAAAGTCATGGGAACATGTTGAATATAGAGAAACATCTAATCAGCTTGTAGTCTGCTAAACTTAATCGGAGTGCCAAGACATATGAGAAATTATAAAAGGTTGGAAAGGCCAAGATTAAAAAACCAATTCAGAAGAGCAATCCAGAAGTTACAAGAACACATGTTGAAAATGCAATCCACAAGAAGAGCCAAACAATTAATTTCTTTTTTTGTTGTTTTTATTTATTTTTAATCGAAGGATAATTGCTTTACAGTACTGTGTTGGTTTCTGCCATACATCAACATGAATCAGCCGTAGGCATACAAGCAAACAACTAATTTCTTGAGCATGAACACTGGGCTTCCTGCTGTGGCAGCGGGAAGTTTAAACTACCAGCAAAGTGACAAAGTTCACAGCTGCTGGTTGGGTCTGCAGATGCTACACTAAGAAATATGAACCTTGAAAAGATTTGCCCTGATAGGTACAGAAGAACACCAACTGGAAATGCTGAAGGTTCAAACACAACAAAAGGAAGATGCAACGAGTAGTCCCACACCCTAGCAACACCGCAAAACCACGTGGGTATGTTCTCTTGCCTGGAAGATCCCATGGACGGAGGAGCCTGGTAGGCTGCAGTCCGTGGGATGGCACAGAGTCGGACACGACTGAAGCGACTTAGCAGCAGCAGTTGCTTCAGGAAATGGCAGATGACACTATTGATAAAGAGATAACTAATGAGAACAGATAACTACGGTATGGCACAGGGAACTCTACTCCGTGCTCTGTGGTGACCTAAATGCGAGGGAATCCAAAAAAGAGATATATGTGTACATACAGCTAATTCATTTTGCTGTAAGGTAGAAACTAAAACCACGTTGTAAAACAACTAGACCCGAATAAAAATTTTTTTAATAAATAATAGAAAAAAAGGAAATGGCAGATGAAGCTGGTCTTGATCTCAACGCAACTGCCACGGAGTCAGTAGGTTCTGTGGGCACAAGTGTTGCCTCAATGAAACACCATGAACTATATGAGACTTGCTTGGCTGCATGATCAAGAGTAATTTACAGAACTGGTGCTTCTGTTTACTTTACTTGCTTCTAAAATATTTTGTGTGTATATACAGAGAAGTTTCATTCCAATTATACTAAGAACACTATATATGCCAGAATGTCTAAACAATATTTGTCTGTAATGCTTTATTTTGCTTTGCTATGCTTCCTAGTACATTAAGAAATTGCAGGGAGTTTCCACTTTGACATATTTTATGGTTCTGTATATTACATGTACAAGGGACATCTTTTTGTTGATGTCTTTGAAAGAGTAGCATTAGTTTGTTGTGCGTGAAACTTTTGTTTCTGAAAAGTTACATCAAAAAATTGAACACCACAGACTTCCTTGGTGGTCCAGTGGCTAAGACTCCTCACTCCCAATGTAGGGGGCCCAAGTTTGACCCTTGGTTGGGGAACTAGATCCCACATGCTGCAACTAAGCATTTGCATGCCACAACTAAAGATCCTGCATGCAGAAACTAAGATGTGGCTCAGTCAAATGAATAAATAAAAATAAACATTAAAAAATCTAATACCAAGAATGAAGTATAGAAGAAAGGTTTGGATTAAAAAAAAAAAAAAAATGCAATCTCTGCTCTCAGTGGAGAAGAAAGCCCAGTTTTAGAGCACATTGCCTCAGGACAGTGCTTTAAACACAACCCAGAGACGCTGCCATGGAGCAAGCAGATGAAGCCACAGAGTTAGGTTATAATCCCCAAAGAAAAGAAAAGCTGAACAAAGGAAATGCACCATACTCTACAACTTTAGGGGCTTTGTCATCTGTTTGTGGACAGACAGAATAGAGGATGAGATCAGCAACGATCACGGTCCATGCTTCAAGGACTTAGCTCAAACCTACTAGGGGTCAGGGGCTGAACCCGGTCGAGTGGAGCTTGTCTGGAGACTCTGAGCTCCTCAAGTGTTGAGTGTGGTTCCTTCATCATGATTCACAGTGCAGGGGACTGGGACCACCTGTTCCTCTGTGGCTCCCTCCTGACACTGGGACTTCCTTGAGGAGGGCATGGATCTGCTCATATTCAGAAGCTGCATTTCACATGGTTTAGAGCCCCAGCGCCTAGCACAGTCCCATACAACACACAAGAATCCCTCGGTAATCCCTTGGTGGGAATGAAGCAAGTTATGAGCAGCCTATATTGGCATAGAAGGTAGAGTAAAAATTGGAAGAATGTTAGAAGATCTTAAAAGGAGAGTTAAATTTACCCTACCTAAGGAAAGATTCCTATGTGTAAGTGGTATAATGAAAATCAATTTGTGGAAGATGTGGTGTGTGTGTGAGACAGACACAGACAGACAGTCGTACACAAGGAAGATGAGGAGATGAGTCAGGAGAGTCAGGATACAATCTTTTTTCTTCCAAGGATATCCTTTTATTGTTTTTCCATCACAGGAAGAATTTTATTTCCCACACCAACTGAACATATTAAATAATAACTAATTCATTTCACCATGAGTATGAATCAAGACATAAAGAATATCATATGCAATTGAATCATATTCCAGAATTTCTTCTATTGGCCTACAGGCAATTAGAGCTTTCAATCAGCTTGAAATAACCAGCCTTAGTAAATCGAGGTAATAAGATTCCAAACAAAAGAAGCAAAAGTCTTGATTGTTCTGTACAACTGCATTGTGTTTTTGAAGAACTCTTGCCTGGGGGAGTTCACAGCATTGGCCAAAGCAGAGCTCCTGGAATATGCTCTTGGCTCAGCGAGCTGGCTAAGAGATTTACAGACTGGCTCACTCCCCACTCATTATCCAGGATAGGGTCCAAAGAATGACTGGCTTCATCACTGGGACTGCCACTTCAAAAATATGAGGTTATTCCACACGGAGAAATAGATCTTATCATGCAACGGCCCACAAGAGCAAGTTGGGCAACCAAGATGGCCCCTCGCCCCACCATGGCTCGGTCATGAGACTTGCTTTAGTCTGTGAGATGTTAGGAAACGTGACCCAAAAGAGAAGACTTGAAAAAGCACAATGCATTTCCGCTTACTCTCTTACATTTTTGACATCCCCATGAAAAAAGAACATGCTGGCCCTCTGAAACATCACCATCTAATAGAATTTTTAGTGGTAATGCATACATTCAACAGCAGCAATGTCACCTATTGTGATTCAAAAGCTGAAATTTTAATATTATTTCATTTTAATTAATTTAATTTAAAATAGCTATACATAGCTAAACGGCTACCATATTAGACAAAACAGCTATGATAAGTGATAGACACTTCTCACCTCCCTGCCTAGAGTAGAACCAGATCATCCCAGTTGCTCCTGCTGAAGCCACCCTATATGAACCCACCGTCTACTAATTCCAGACACATTAGCAACAAATGCTTATTGTTACATGCCACTGAGGTTTTGTGGTTGTTTGTTACACAGCAAGAGCTGGCTGATACATTTATTTTCTGACTCCTACCTGCCTATCCCAGGAAGAATCCTCCTATTCCAACAAAAACACTCTGCTCCAGTGGGGTCATATTCCTCACTTTCCCAGCACCTGCCAAGCTTGTTCCACCATCATGCACTTGCCCCAGCAGTATCTTCTATTTCTGGCCTCTCCATTTCTGCCTCCTTCTAATGAAATTGTATCTCTCTTTCAAATCTTAAATGTAAAAGCATTTCCTCTAAAGTCAGGAACAAGACAAGGGTGCCCACTTTCACCACTACTATTCAACATAGTTTTGGAAGTTTTGGCCACAGCAATCAGAGCAGAAAGAGAAATAAAAGGAATCCAAATTGAAAAAGAAGAAGTAAAACTCTCACTGTTTGCAGATGACATGATCCTCTACATAGAAAATCCTAAAGACTCCACCAGAAAATTACTAGAACTAATCAATGGTTATAGTAAAACTGGAGGATATAAAACAACACACAGAAAGCCCTTGCATTCCTATACACTAATAATGAGAAAATAGAAAGAGAAATTAAGGAAACAATTCCATTCACCATTGCAACGAAAAGAATAAAATACTTAGGAATATATCTACCTAAAGAAACTACAGACCTATATATAGAAAATTATAAAACACTGGTGAAAGAAATCAAAGAGGACACTAATAGATGGAGAAATATACCATGTTCATGGATCAGAAGAATCAATATAGTGAAAATGAGTATACTACCCAAAGCAATCTATACATTCAATGCAAGCCCTATCAAGCCACCAATGGTATTTTTCACAGAGCTAGAACAAATAATTTCACAATTTGTTGGAAATACAAAAAAACTCAAATAGCCAAGGCAATCTTGAGAAAGAAGAATGGAACTGGAGGAATCAACCTGCCTGACTTCAGGCTCTACTACAAAGCCACAGTCATCAAGACAGTATGGTACTGGCACAAAGACAGAAATATAAATCAATGGAACAAAATAGAAAGCCCAGAGATAAATCCATGCACCTATGGACACCCCTTCTGATGCCTATGTCAGAAGCTTTCTCTATCTCCTTTATACTTTAATAAAACTTTGTTACACAAGAGCTCTGAGCAATCAAGCCTCGTCTCTGGCCCTGGATTGAATTCTTCTCCTCCGGGGGCCAAGAATCCCGGCGTCGTAATTCAACAACAACCTTTCATCTTGGGGGCTCGTCCGGGATCCTTCAGGACAAGGTAAGGATGCTTGGAGCTCTAGTTCTTTGTTCTCTTAGCGAACACGTTTTCTGCTGTGCTTTACTAACTCTACGGTGTGCTTGTGCGAATGAATGACATGCCCTGTGCGAAGCAAGTGAGGAGCTCTGCTCTGCGGTTCCACGGTGATCTCATACGGCTTATGGCAGAAACCTGTCAGGGGTTTATACCTACCTGCCAATGCCAAGAGGCACCCAATGTCTCCTTTGAGAACCGACCAGAAATGGGCAAAGCGTATGGACCGAACTCTCCTTTCTCGGTCAAACTTTTTGGTCTCTTTGACCATTTCATAACTCCTTGGGAATTAGAAGTACTAACCTAACCTATCCGGAGAAGGCAATAGCAAGCCACTCCAGTACTCTTGCCTAGAAAATCCCATGGATGGAGGAGCCTGGTAGGCTGCAGTCCATGGGGTCGCTAGGAGTCGGTTGCGAGTGAGCGACTTCACTTTCACTTTTCGCTTTCACACAATGGAGAAGGAAATGGCAACCCACTCCAGTGTTCTTGCCTGGAGAATCCCAGGGACGGGGGAGCCTGTTGGGCTGCCGTCTATGGGGTCGCACAGAGTCGGACACGACTGAAGCGACTTAGCAGCAGCAG
>SJYT01033562.1:92882-127099 GCA_006410635.1 Cephalophus harveyi
AGACAGCAAAAGAGACACAGATGTATAGAACAGTCTTTTGGACTCTGTGGGAGAGGGAGAGGGTGGGATGATTTGGGAGAATGGCATTGAAACATGTATAATATTATATAAGAAACGAATCGCTAGTCCAGGTTTGATGCAGGATACAGGATGCTTGGGGCTGGTGCACTGGGATGACCCAGAGGGATGGTACAGGGAGGGAGGAGGGAGGGGGGGTTCAGGATGGGGAACATGTGTACACCCGTGGTGGATTCATGTTGATGTATGGCAAAACCAATACAATATTGTAAAGTAATTAGCCTCCAATTAAAATAAATAAATTTAAATTAAAAAAATGTTAAGTGTAATCTCCTCTGTAAAATCTTCCCTCACGACTCTAATTCACAGCAATCCCTTTGGTCCATGGCATGTTTTAGGGTTGATGTTGAAAGCATTATGAGTCAGACACAGACGGGCTGATATCCTAGCCTGGACATTTTTAATTGATGCTATGGCCTTGAGTAATTATTAATTATTATTTCTTCATCTGAAAAAAGAGGGGCAAGTTGCTGTGAGGATTAAATAATGTAAGACTAGCTAGACCCTGACACATGTAGATATACTCACCCAGCAACTGTTTTCCATTTCGATGGCCTTCCTTTCTTTTTCCTAATCTAGTGCCCAGAACAGTACAGACCATCTAGTTCATACTCACACTCCCTGTCAATTCGCTTTTTCATTCAGAAAAGGGTTTCCACCAGCTAAAACAGCATCTACACAACAGACAGTGGTGGACGCTATGACATGGCACCAGATCCCCCTTCAGCTCCCGGGAATGTAGCCCACAGCCCTCCTCTTTGATACTGCCTCTTGTTTCCATGGAAAAAACTGCCTCACCCAAGGGTCATAACTCCTTCCAGGGCAGCCCTAATCTAATCACTGATCACCTTCTCAGGAGACTTGAGAGAGCTTTGAAAGGCTTATCCCACCTCAAGAGCTCCCAGAGGAGTGGCAGGCATCTTGCTGACCTTCATTGCAGCTCAGCTACTTCACTGCCCTCCCTTCCACAGGGGTGGATCTGAGGAGCTCCCCCTAATGAAATAACCTGCCTGCTAATCTCTATCCCAGGGCTTCCCTGGTGGCTCAGACAGTAAAGAATCTGAATGCAATTTGGAAGACCTGGGTTTGATCCCGAGGTCGGGAAGATCCCCTGGAGAAGGGACTGGCAACCCACTCCAATATTCTTCCTGGAGAGTCCCACAGACAGAGGAGCCTGGCCAGCTACAGTTCATGGGGTTGCAAAGAGTCCAACATGACTAAGTGACTAACGCTTTCACTTATAATCTCTATCTCAGGGTCCTTCCTGGGAACTGAACCTGTAGCACAGAAGTTAAGATGTGAAGAGAGCTCTGGGAGTCTTTCTCCTTGATATGTAGATTAAAACCCCAAATAGGCTCAGGGGACTTCCCTGGTGGTCCAGGGGCTAATACTCCACGCTCACAATGCAGAGAGCTAGGGTTCGATCCCTGGTCAGAGAATAGATCCCATATGCCACAACCAAGGGTTCCAAAGCCGAAACTTAAAAAGAAAAAAAAAAAAGATACTCAGGCTGCAACTAAAGACTCTGCATGCCACAATCAAGACCCGGTGCAGCCAAATATATAAACATTTTTATAAACAAACAAAGAGGTTCAGAAGGTGTGGATTGACAGGAATCACTTTTCAACAATAGATTTTCTAGGTCTGTAGAATGTAATGTGTTTAGTCTGATGCCACAAGTAAAGGAGAGGAGAAGAGCCCTAATTTAACATGGAGGTTCTGAACTTAGGATCCAATGATTACCTGCTCCCCATAGAATTCATGGGTCTGTTAACTTAGAAAAATAAACTTAATTTTCAGTAGCCCATAACCCAAATTTAGCATTTCCTTCCATTGTAAGTGTAGGCAACAACTCTATTAGCACTTAATGACTATGCCACTAATAGCCACTAATAGAAGTCACAGATATGCTCCTATCACTATACAGTCATTATAGTAGGTGTAGGACTCGATGGACATGAGTCTGAGTGAACTTCGGGAGTTGGTGATGGACAGGGAGGCCTGGCATGCTGCAATTCATGGGGTCGCAAAGAGTCGGACGCGACTGAGCGACTGAACTGAACTGAGGTGTAGGTGTATAGTAGGTGTCTCTGAATACTGTTTACAGTCCCATGACCTTGAAAGTTTAGTCATTAGCTGACCATACACTGGAGCCACTGCTTCACCTTGTTATTTAATATAATTCTTTTTTTAAAAAAATGACATATCCTACTTCAAACAATTTTAAAAAAATATTTTAACTCTTATTTCAACAGAATTTATTTCCTTGGCAATCCTGTGGATTTTATCTTGCACATTTAAAAACCTAAGGGAGTTTTCTAGGCTACAGCAGACTGCCCAAGGAGGTCAGGGCGGTGGGGATAGCAAGGGGACACTTTCTATGGGTGGAGAATTCAAGGACTCATTCTTTTTCTGCAAAGCCGACAAGCTCCACGTGGGTGTTGTCCCGGGCGCAGTTTGCCGGGATCAGACCAGCAGAGCCATTTCAGGGGCAGGACAGGCTTCAGCCGCTGTTGGAGTTGTTCCCCCGGCTCTTCTGGAATGCACACAGCTTTATATGAAATCCACATGGTGCGCGGCAGCGACAGGAGGCGGCACGAAAGGACTTTACCAAGTTGACAGCGTCCCCGCGCCCAGCCAGTCCGGAGAAGGCTCCAGAGAGCGAAAGGTCCCTCCCTGTCCCTCTCCCCATCTGGCTCCCCACCCCCCATGGTGACAATGGTTGGCTACAGGAAATTGGATCACCGGGGCGCTCTGCTTTCCCAGCCCTGAACTCTGGACACAGAGCAGAATCATTGCCAAGACGTATCCGGAGTCCGCACACACAAATGCAGGGGCTGTCGACTGCATTCCCCGGGCCGAGAGCTGGGCTTGGCGGTCTTTATCCGCCCCGGCACCTACAGGAGTCCCGGGGCCCGCGAGCCAGCTGCTACCCAGCTTCGTCCGGCGCCTGGTCCCAAGCGGACCGGGTCCTGTCCCCCAAAAGCAGGGGATAATGGCGCGACGCGGACAGACTTCCCGGCCCACTGCCGCGGGAGAGGAAACGCCGCCCGGGTCCCGGGGTCCCGGGTCACGGAGTCCTGGAGGCTGGCAGAGCGCTCGCGAGGCGGCGCAGACGGGGCGAGCTCCCCAGAACCCAGTGACCCTCCTCGAGCGATCGTGACCAGGCGGCGGGGAGGCGGCGGCTGGCCGGGCGGAGGCGGGAGCCCACTTGGGCTTGGAGACGGAGCGCCGCACCCCGCGCCCCGGCGACCACCGGGTGCGCGCGCCCGCCCACGACGCTCCGGTCCGTCCGGCTCCGCGGGCGCCCCCGGCCCGCCCGGGCCTTCCTTCAGACGCCGCCGCAGCCCCTCGCGGCCTCTCGCCCAAGTGCCCCCACCTCCCGCCCGGGGTCGCACTCACGTAGACCGAATCGATGTCGGATCTGTCGAAGAAGTGGAGCGCAGTGCTCAGCTCCAGGGCTGGAGAGACGAGGTCGTCCCCGGCCTCCAGCTCCAGGTCCCCATGTTCGGGGCCGAAAGGAAAGAGCTCCTGGAGGCTCAAGCAGCCCCCAGTCCCCGCTAACAGCAGCTGCAGCAGCAGCGCCCGCGTCCACGCAGCTCCGCTCCGGCGGCCCGTGCCCAACATGACAGGGGCTGTCGACTGCATTCCCCGGGCCGAGAGCTGGGCTTGGCGGTCTTTATCCGCCCCGGCACCTACAGGAGTCCCGGGGCCCGCGAGCCAGCTGCTACCCAGCTTCGTCCGGCGCCTGGTCCCAAGCGGACCGGGTCCTGTCCCCCAAAAGCAGGGGATAATGGCGCGACGCGGACAGACTTCCCGGCCCACTGCCGCGGGAGAGGAAACGCCGCCCGGGTCCCGGGGTCCCGGGTCACGGAGTCCTGGAGGCTGGCAGAGCGCTCGCGAGGCGGCGCAGACGGGGCGAGCTCCCCAGAACCCAGTGACCCTCCTCGAGCGACCGTGACCAGGCGGCGGGGAGGCGGCGGCTGGCCGGGCGGAGGCGGGAGCCCACTTGGGCTTGGAGACGGAGCGCCGCACCCCGCGCCCCGGCGACCACCGGGTGCGCGCGCCCGCCCACGACGCTCCGGTCCGTCCGGCTCCGCGGGCGCCCCCGGCCCGCCCGGGCCTTCCTTCAGACGCCGCCGCAGCCCCTCGCGGCCTCTCGCCCAAGTGCCCCCACCTCCCGCCCGGGGTCGCACTCACGTAGACCGAATCGATGTCGGATCTGTCGAAGAAGTGGAGCGCAGTGCTCAGCTCCAGGGCTGGAGAGACGAGGTCGTCCCCGGCCTCCAGCTCCAGGTCCCCATGTTCGGGGCCGAAAGGAAAGAGCTCCTGGAGGCTCAAGCAGCCCCCAGTCCCCGCTAACAGCAGCTGCAGCAGCAGCGCCCGCGTCCACGCAGCTCCGCTCCGGCGGCCCGTGCCCAACATGTTCCCGGAGCGCCGTCCCGCAAGCCGAGGAGCTCTGCGGCCAGAGGGTGAGGAAGGCGGAGATGTAACCGGACGCCCCTCGGCAGCCCCTCCGCGCGTCCCGCCTCGCGAGGTTCCCACACCGGGAAATAGGGGAGGGGAGCCGAGGGGAGCCGAGGGGAGATGGAGAGGGCCCCGCCCCGCCCCGCCCCGTCCGCGGAGGCTGCCCAATGGCCGCGAGGGGGAGGGCGAGGGGCGACACCGAATCCCCCGCCGTTCGGGTCCGGTCGCCCTCGTTCCCCGCCGGGCAACGGGCGCTAGAGGCTGCGATTCCCAAAACCAACCCAGTTCCCACCGAACGGCCCCTCCGGGAGCTAGGAACAGAGTGCCGGACTCTGCACCACTGTCCTTGGCCCAAGGCTAAGTCGTAGAGATCCGGCGACGTGGAACTGCCCCGCATTCGGACACAGTCCACCCCAAAGCTGTTTGGTGGCGTCCGGAGGTCGGACTGACATGGTCAGACTGCTGGGAAGAGGGAGTACTAGATGCTGAGGATTAACAAGAAGGGATCCGGCCAGGACCACGGCTATTGACTCAAACATCCATTCTTTCAACTTAACGTTGAGTGTGGGATCCTTTGCTTTCCTGTAATGGAAAGTTGGGCCAAAAATCCGGTCCAACCTCCAGAGTCAAAGTCATGAATGTAGAACATCATTCAGAGTTAGGCAGGCTAAAGCCCCCAAGTGACAAAGGACATCAAGACTGGAATAATTGGTCAAAGATAGCGTCTCTGGGGATATGGAAATCAAATCAGGTTTTCCAGAAAGGATAAAATTTCACCCAAGGAGCTGGAGAAGGAACTTTCTAGAAGCTGGAGTTGGTGCCAGTCCCCCAGGAAAGGAATCTTATTCCTAGTAAAACCTTTAATACCACAGCTAGGAATTTGGACTCTCTCTAACATCCACAAAAGTATTAAGAGTTTTTGACAAAGGGAGATAAACGGTGTAAATTGTATCCTAAATAATCCCTTGATCATTAATTTGGCCCTGGGTTGAAAGAAGAGTGGAGAAGGAAATGGCAACCCACTCCAGTATTCTTCTTGGAGAATCCCATGGGCAGAGGAACTTGGTAGGCTACAGTCCACGGGGTCACAAAGAGTCGGACACAACTGAGTGACTTCACTTTGAAAGAAGAGACGCAGGGGTCATCCAAGGATCATTGACAGGAAAAATAAAAAAAGGATGAGAAAAAAAAGTGGAAGTTGAGGAAAAAATGAATCTAAAAGGCATTACAATGAAAGAAGGAATAAAACCTGATTATAAATTTGATATGGGAAGGAAGAGGGGAGAAACGTTTAAATTGAGTGGAAAGTTTTGAGCCTCAGTTCAGTTCAGTCGCTCAGTCCTGTCCGACTCTGCCTCAGTTCAGTTCAGTTCAGTTCAGTCGCTCAGTCGTGTCCAACTCTTTGCAACCCCGTGAATCGCAGCACGCCAGGCCTCCCTGTCCATCACCAACTCCCAGAGTTCATTCAGATTCACGTCCATCGAGTCAGTGATGCCATCCAGCCATCTCATCCTCTGTCGTCCCCTTCTCCTCCTGCCCCCAAACCCTCCCAGCATCAGAGTCTTTTGCAATGAGTCAGCTCTTCGCATGAGGTGGCCAAAGTACTGGAGTTTCAGCTTCAGCATCATTCCTTCCAAAGAAATCCCAGGGTTGACCTCCTTTAGAATGGACTGGTTGGATCTCCTTGCAGTCCAAGGGACTCTCAAGAGTCTTCTCCAACACCACAGTTCAAAAGCATCAATTCTTCGGCGCTCAGCCTTCTTCACAGTCCAACTCTCACATCCATACATGATACTGGAAAAACCATAGCCTTGACTAGACAGATTTTAGTCAGCAAAGTAATGTCTCTGCTTTTGAATATGCTATCTAGGTTGGTCACAACTTTTCTTCCAAGGAGTAAGCGTCTTTTAATTTCATGTCTGCAGTCACCATCTGCAGTGATTTTGGAGCCCCCCAAAAATAAAGTCTGACACTGTTTCCACTGTTTCCCCATCTATTTGCCATGAAGTGATGGGACCAGATGCCATGATCTTCGTTTTCTGAATGTTGAGCTTTAAGCCAACTTTTTCACTCTCCGCTTTCACTTTCATCAAGAGGCTCTTTAGTTCCTGTTCTCTTTCTGCCAAAAGGGTGGTGTTATTGATATTTCTCCCGAGCATTGCAAAACCTCTGCTGCCTTTTGAAGTCAGGGGATGGGAGCTGGGACTTTGGGAGTTCCATTTGTTTGATGTTAGACTTGTTGACCTGGAGAGGTCAACAGGGTATCAATCCTTTCCTTCTCCCCCGCCCACCCCCAGCCCTGTTGCCAGCTAAAATGAAGGACCTGGGACCCAGTCTGGGAGAATTCTCCCAATAAACAGCGAATTCCGTATCATATTTAGATATTTAGGGAACATGAGTCCTGAACCAGTAGAAACTACAAGGAAAGTCAATGAAATACACCCTTGTTTTGCAATCACAATAACCTAAGGAGACAGAACCACCCCCACATACAGAAGACGGACAGAGAGAGCCAGAGAGGCTTAAATCACTTTGCCAAAGTTACACATCTGGAAGCCTGTATGGGGACCCAGAGTGGTCCGACTCCAGGGACCCCTTAACCACAACGTTAAATGAAGCCATTATTGCCACAGTTGTTTCCCTTGATGCTAAAGAGTGATTAACACAGCCTGCAATCTGTTCCCAAATTCAGTGGCTTTCCTTCAATTCCCTCCCAGAAATGCAGTGCCCCAGAGCCTCTGTCCTGCCCTGGAAGCCCTCTGACTCTATCCCATGCTATCCATAGTGGCCTCAGCTGCTGCACCACCCATTTCTGTGCTTTTGGTCTCCAGGAGACTCGTCTTCCTCTGTGCTCACCTGGACGGCCTCAAATTTCCCAGTGTGTGCCCAGCCAGCCTCATCCCGCCTGTTCTTCAGATTTTCCCCTTCCAAACCTCCTCCCCACACCTTTTATCTCACACTACTGCCGGCTCTGAAGCCGCAGCCTGCCCCTGGAATGATCTCACCCCTTCTCCTGAATTCTCTGCCTTTTTAGTACTCAGACAGCTTCTGAAACTCCCATTGGTCCATGGAAATCTCCTTCGCTAATACAGAAGCAAGAGCCATTCTCCACTCTGCCAGTTCAGGGTAGCTTGGAGTCCAATCTGTCTGAGGCCTGGGCTCTGCCATTTACTATCCCTGTTAACTTGGGCAGGTTTCTATATCCTTCTCATTTGCATGGAATGTTCATACCTACAATCAAATAATCGTTATGAGAATTACCCAAGATGATCCACAAAATGCTCCTAGCACCAAATTGGAGCATAAAGGAAGTACTCAGTTAATATTAAGCCATCATTATCTAAATGTATTTTTCATAATTCTTATTATTTCCGCAATTACTAAGAATCCACTTGGAGTCAGACACTGTACTAGAAATTCTAAATACAAAGATTGTTAACTCACAGTCCCCTTTGCAAGCAGCTCATAGTCTGTTGGGAAAGACAGAGACACCTTTAACACCGTGGGATGTTTAACAGATAGAAAGCAACAGCAGACACCCCTTGTTGAATGCCTGCTTTTGCTAGATGCTTTATGGAGCATCAGATTTAATACTAAAAACAACTGCACAAGCTAGTAGTTTTATAGTAGATGTAGAGGAAATGAGATCTGCAAAAGCTAATGCGCCCTGTAAGGTATAGTTCGGGCCGAGGCAGAAAGAGGAAAGATGACCTCAACAGAAGTAGGTTACCTTTATTCAGGCAAGGAGGGGCGACAGTGGGCCTAAGGACCAGGCTGAGAGCGCAGAGGGATCAGAAGGCTCCATATTTATAGGAAAGTTTGTGTAAGTGATAAAGGAAACATTAATCAGGTGGGACGTTTGGTGGCTCAGACGGTAAAGCGTCTGCCCGCAATGCGGGAGACCTGGGTTCGATCCCTGGGTCGGGAAGATCCCCTGGAGAAGGAAATGGCAATCCACTCCAGTACTCTTGCCTGGAAAATTCCATGGACAGAAGAGCCTTGTAAACTACAGTCCACGGGGTCACAAAGAGTCGGGCACGACTGAGCAACACCACTTCACTTTAGTTGAGATAGCATTTGTAGTTGGGCAGGGGGTGATAAGTCTTCTGGACAGGTGTAGGGGGTGGAAGGTTTCCAGATAGGGGTAAGTCTCAGATAGATGCAACTGGCCTGGAGCATCAGGGTGGGACCTAAAGATCTGTTTTGTTTTCTCCGAAGTTAAATGATTCAGCAAGGGCCTTTGAAACTGTTGTTTTCTTTTCTAGGCCCAAAGACTCCTTCATCCTAGACCCTGAAATCATAAAAAAAATGGGGAAAAGGTCACTGTATCTCTCTGGCTTCTTCCTGCTGGATAAGGGCAACAATTTTGGGTCTGGAACGAAGGATCGTCCTAGGGCCCAGGGTCTCCTTTTTCTGAGCTTGAGGTGAGGCTCTCGAGAAGAAGAATGGTCTTGACCTGATCTTGAGAGATGGCCCGAATCTGTTTTTGGAGAAATCTTTGAAAGAGATTGAAGAGACAGGGTCCAAATAGGAGGAATAGAATGATAAGTACCAATGGTCCCAGGAAAGGGAGCAACCAACGGAGGACCTGTTGGAACAGGTTTTGGGGACTATAAAGGTTTTGTAATTCTTTTCTGCAGCGTTCAATTCTGTCTCTTAAGTTCGACTCTGCCCTGGACTATGTCCGTTTCAATAACAAAATAGCAGCAGTCCTCTTCTAGGAAAAGGCAGGTCCCTCCTTTTTCTGCGGTGAGAAGGTCCAGGGCTCGCCTATTCTGTTGGGCCACGGTGTGGGCTCTTTTGTTTGTAGTGGGAAATGCTTCTACCCATCCCGAAAAGGTGTCCACAAGGACCAAGAGGTATCTGACTCTCCGGACCAGGGACATATGAGTAAAGTCTATCTGCCAATCCTGTGCTGGAAGGCTGCCTCCCATTTGATGGGTTGCAAAAGATGTCGGTTTAAGGTTGGAATTGGGGTTAGTACGTTGACATGTTTGACAGGAGCGGGTAAGGTGATCTAAATATTGTTGGTCAGCATTGGATATGGGGAAGTGGTTACAGAGGAACTGTTGGAGTGTCTTGGATGAGGAATGAAAAAGTGAGTGTAGATAAGAGAGGATTTCTCTGGTGGTGGGAGGGTCTGGAGGAGTCAGAGCTAAGATGACAGGGGACTGGAGGGAAGGATGGGACAGGGCTATCTCCTTTGCCTTCTGGTCTGCAGCATTGTTGTAGGCTGATATGAGACTTCCCTTTTAATATCCCCTACAGTGGAGGATGGTGGCTTTGTTTGGTAAGAGTGCTGCCTCCAGAAGTTTGTAGATCAAGTCTGAATTAATAATGGGGGATCCCTTTTGGGTTAGGAAACCTCTTTCTCTCCATATTAGGATGTTTGTTTGAGTGAAGTATGTTATAGGCATATTTGGAGTCTGTGGATGTTAACCCTTAGATTTTTAGCCAGAGTTAAAGCTCTGGTGAGAGCTATCAGTTATGCCTGTTGGGAAATGGTGTGAGGTGGCAGAGGTGAAGCTTCAATTGTCTGGGTTTTTGTGATTGTGACAAAGGTCCCCCTGGATGATGGCATATCCTGCTGCAAAGGGTGGGGATTTTTGAGAGCTGCCATCAATGAACCAGTGTGGGGTGTCTGGGTCTAGCATGGGCTGATCTGTTAAATGTTGGAAGGGGTTTTGGGTAAGATCTACTGTTAGGCTGCAGCTATGTAGGAGGGAGTCTGTTGTAGAGGACATGGGTAATAAGCTGGCGGGGTTAAGGGGAGAGCAGAGGAGAATGAGAGCTGAAGGTCAAGGAGAAAGGCATATAGGCCCTGTACCCTGGAAGGGGGAAGGGAGAGGAAAGCCCGATGTGATAGAAGGTGTGTGGAGAACAGACTGTTAAAGGAGCATGTCTAGAGAGTTTATTTGCTTCGGGTATGAGGGCTGTGATAGAAGCCATGGCCTGTATACAGGGAGGCCACCCCTTGGTCACCATGTCAAGCTATTTTGATAGATAGGTTATGGGAGCCCAGGTGTCTCCGGCCCACTGACACAGAAGTCCCAGGGCCTGTCCTTGGTTGGAATGGGCAAAGAGAAAGAATGGTCTGGTGTGATCTGGCAGGTGGAGAGTTGGCACTCGGAGGAGGCTCTGGGTGAGCTGGCGAAGAGGAGTGGCCAGCGAGGAGGGGTTAAAGAGGGGCTCATCCAGACATCCTTTAGTTGCCTCATAGAGAGGCTTTGCAATGAGGGAGAAGTTAGGGATCCAGATACAGAAAAGTTTAGGAGGCCGAGGATAGACAGGAGCTCCCTTTGTTTTTGGAAGTGGACAGTTAATTAAGGCCTGGATTCTGTCTGGGGGAATAGTTTTTTGTTGATGGGATACGGAGAGCCCCAGGTAGGTGACGTTTGTCTGAACTATTTGGGCCTTAGATTGGGATACTCGATAACCCCAGGATCCCAGGGCCCCAGGGAGTTTGGCAGTATGTTGGAGGCAGAGTTTTCGGGTTGGGCTACAAAGGAGGAGGTCATCTATGTATTGGAGGAGATGACTCGGGACTAGGTCGAGTGTCTGTAGGTCTTTTTGTAAAGCTTGTCCAAAAAAGTGAGGACTATCTCTGAACTCCTGGGGGAGAACTGTCCATGTTAGTTGTCAGGAAACGTGAGTCTCAGGGTCTTTCCAGCTGAAGGCGAAAAGGGGTTGGGAGAGGGGGTAGAGAGGGATGGTGAAAAAGGCATCTTTGAGATCTAATACCGTGAAGTGGGTTGCAGTCGGGGGTATGGTAGACAGAAGGGTGTAAGGGTTAGGGACTACTGGGAATGTCGATGTGATGGCCTCATTGACTTTTCGCAGATCCTGGACCAGTCTCCAAGAGTTTGGTCCCTTCCTTACTGCCAGAATAGGGGTGTTGTGTGGTGAATGGGTGGGAATTAGGATAGAGGCTTGAAGAAGATGGTCTATGATAGGCTTAAGTCTCTTGTGGGCCTCCGGGGTAAGAGAGTACTGTTGTTGGGTGATTATAGTCAAGGGGTCTTTTAGGGTAATGTGGACTGGGGGGTGATGTTTGGCTATGGATGAGTGATCAGTGTCCCAGACTTGGGGGTCTAGAGGGGGTAGATCCAAAGGAAGGTCAGGGGTGAGGGATAGGGACCATCCAGGTGCCATCTGCATGACAATGAAAATGGCACATAGACTCAGGTGGAGCCCTCTGGTCCTGCCACCTCTCTCAGGGGAAACGTGTTGTGTACATCACCATGATCGTGTGGCAGGGGGAGAAGGGAGGGGGGAGGGGGAGTTGGGAGAGGTTTCCAGGCCAGTAGGTGAGTTGGATAAAGGGGAAGGAGAGGGTGGCGGGTAGGGAGGGGGCTCGTCAGCAGGGCTGAACTCCAGGGGTGCAGAAGGTTGCGGTCTGCGGTTAGTTGAGGAAAAAGAGCCCTTTTGCTTGGGAGGCAAGGTGCATAGAAGGACCTCGTATAGCAGGCCTTGCATAGGGAGGGCCTTGCATAGGGAGGGCCTGCTCCGACGGGCCCAAAAGGCTTGGGCATATAGGACCTCCGACCACTTGCCATTCCGTTTAAGGAAGTCGGTGAGATTTTGAAGAATGTTACAGTCAAATGTGCTGACTTCAGGCCAGCGGTCTCGATTGTCTAATTGGTATTGAGGCCAAATCTGTGTACAGAGTTGTTTTAAATGGTTAGCTTTGAGTTCAGTGAGTGAGAGTGGTTTGAGATTTTTGAGAACACAGGTCAGAGGGGAATCTTTTGGGACAGATTGGCCAGACCCCATAATTGAAAGGCAAGCAGAGGCTCCTACTGAGAGCTCCAGTTGTCACCCGTAGTCACAATAGGAGTTATGGGAAGAGAGCTCTGTGTTGAGGTGGAGCGTCCCCCACAGTCGCCTACAGAGTGGCCTTGGGCCGGGGGTCCCCGGGACCCGGAGAGGACTGAGTTCTAGGGTGCCTCTAGAAAACCATCCGGATCTTACCTTAATCTAGAGGCCGGCTTGAGTGGAGTGTTGCATGTAGAGAAGTCAAATGGCAAGAGTTCCCTATTCTGGAGGCTGTCAGAGAGAGGGAGAGAGAGGGAAAGGGGGAAGAGCCGAGGCCTGGGGGTACACAGAGCACCTATAAAGCCTTAGCACAAGGCTTGCACCGCTCACGAAGGCACTAGGCATCCCCGAGGGGAACTTGAGCCTTGGCAGAAAAGTGAGCTCAGTGGATGTTCACGCTCCCAGACTCCGGGAAAAGGGAAAACAATGAAAGGGAGGGAGAGTGAGGGAGAGTGAGAGAGAGCCGAGTGCCTCGCCCCTTCCCAGGTTTCGGCACCAAGAATGTAAGATATAGTTTGGGCCAAGGCAGAAAGAGGAAAGATGACCTCAACAGAAGTAGGTTACCTTTATTCAGGCAAGGAGGGGCGACAGTCGGCCTAAGGACCAGGCTGAGAGTGCAGAGGGATCACGGAGGCTCCATATTTGTAGGGAGGCTTGTGTAAGCAATAGGGGAAACGTTAATCAGGTGGGATGTTTTGGGTATACTTTAGTTGAGATGGCATTTGTAGTTGGGCAGGGGGTGATGTCTCAGATAGATGCAACTGGCCTAGAGCATCAGGGCGGGACCTAAAGTTCTGTTTTGTTTTCTCCAAAGTTAGATGATTCAACAAGGGCTTTTGAAACTGTTGTTTTCTTTTCTAGGCCCAAAAGACTCCTTCACACCCAGTTTCACACAGTTAGTGGAAGAGCCAGGTTTGAATCCCAGTGTATCTGAAACCAAAGCTGATATTTCTACCACACCTTCCTGCTTATCTGTAGATGGAGAGCTTTCATCCTCAGTTTCTATCTGCAAAATATATTTGCTCCCTTGTTTATTATACACAGTGTTCATGCTCTATTTAATGTATGCTTGCTAAATGTGTGCTAAGTTGGGTTAGTTGTGTCCGATTCTATGTAAACTTACGTACTATAGCCTGGCAGGTTCCTTTGTCCATGGGATTCTCTAGGCAAGAATACTGGAGTGGGTTGCCATGCCCTCCTCCAGAGGATCTTCCTGACCCAGGGACTGAACCCTCTTACGCCTTACTTCTTCTGCATTGGCAGGTGGGTCCTTTACCAGTAGTGCCACCTGGGAAGCCTATTTACATATGTGTCTGCTCCCTAACGTCATTAGTATCATCTTGCTTCATAAATCTGGGGTATACTGTAAACTATCTGTCATTTCCTATTTATAGCCCTTCACTCACTGCACGTTTCGTGGGCTGAGGGAACGTGACATCTATCCTGTGCCTCCCATTAGAACAATATGGGCTGAGTGCCAGCCACTTTAGAATTTATAGTTTCAAATACATCTAGGGTGTAATCACAGTCTACATCATAGAATATTTAATTTCATACTTTGCTCTGGTCATTATCTAAGTGTATTTAACACCTAGATGTTTCTCTCTAGTTGTTTTTTGTGTTTTTTCTTTCCAGATATAAGCTTCTTGGAGTGAGGATCGTGTGTTCTGTTTCTTTTCCAAAGTTCACGGAGCCTAACCCAACGCTGTACGCAACCTTTAATAAAAGTCAACAGTTTCAGAATTCCCTAGTACTTTAAAGAATCATTTGATATCTGCAGTAGCAATCAGTTCAGTTCAGTTGCTCAGTTGTGTCTGACCCCGTGTTCTGCAGCGCGCCAGGCCTCCCTGTCCATCATCAGCTCCTGGAGCTTGCTCAAACTCATGTCCATCCAGTCGGTGATGCCATCCAACCATCTCATATATGCACTCACAGTTACATGATTACACCAGTTTTTTTCTATGACTGGAAATGTAAACCCTTGCATATATTATATTATTTTAAAAGGGCAGCAGAGGATGAGATAGTTAGATAGCATCACCAACTCAATGGACATTAATTTGAGTAAATTCCGGGAGATAATGAAAGACAGGGAAGCCTGGCGTGCTGTAGTCCATGGGGTAGCAAAAAGTCAGGCATGACTTAGCAGCTGAACAACAACAAAAATTGACTTCTGAGCTGCGCTGTGTCTTTGTTGCTATGTGAACTTTTCTCTAGTTGCAGTGAGTGGGCTTCTCATTGCAGTGGCCTCTCTTGCTGGGGAGCATGGGCTCTAGGGCGTGTGGTCTTCAGTAGCTGTGGTACATGGGCTCAGTAGTTGCATATCTGAGGTTATTGATATTTCTCTCAGCAATCTTGATTCCAGCTTGTGTTTCATCCAGCCTGGCATTTCGCATGATGTACTCTGCATATAAGTTAAATAAGCAAGGTGACAATATGCAGCATTGATATACTCCTTTCCCAAGTTGTAACCAGTCTGTTGTTCCATGTCCAGTTCTATCTGTTGCTTCTTGACCTGCAGATTTCTCAGGAGGCAGGTCAGGTGGTCTGGTATTCCCATCTCTATTATAAGAATTTTCCATAGTTTGTTGTGATCCATACAGTCAAAGGCTTTGGTGTAGTCAATAATGCAGAAGTAGATGTTTTTCTGGAACTCTCTTGCTTTCTCTGTGTTGGCAATTTGATCTCTGGTTCCTCTGCCTTTTCTAAACCCAACTTGAACATCTGGAAGTTCACAGTTCACATACTGTTGAAGCCTGGCTCGTAGAATTTTGAGCGTTACTTTGCTTGCATGTGAGATGAATACAGTTGTGTGGTAGTTTGAACATTCTTTGGCATTGCCTTTGAGATTGAAATGAAAACGGACCTTTTCCAGTGCTGTGACCACTGCTGAGTTTTCCAGATTTGCTGGCCTATTGAGTGCAGCACTTTCACAGCATCATCTTTAAGGATTTGAAATAGCACAACTGGAATTCTATCATCACCACTAGCTTTGGTCACAGTGATGCTTCCTAAGGCCCACTTGACTTCCCATTCCAGGATATCTGGCTCTAGGTGAGTGATCACACCATTGTGGTTATCTGGGTCATGATGATGTTTTTTGTATAGTTCTTCTGTGTATTCTTGCCTCCTCTTCTTAATATCTTCTGCTTCTGTTAGGTGCATACCATTTCTTGTCCTTTATTGTGCCCATCTTTGCATGAAATGTTCCCTTGGTAGTTCCCATTTTCTTGAAGAGATCTCTAGTCTTTCCCATTCCATTGTTTTCCTCTATTTCTTTGCATTGATCACTGATGAAAGCGTTCTTATCTCTCCTTGCTATTCTTTGGATCTCTGAATTCAAATGGATATATCTTTCCTTTTCTCCTTTGCCTTTCACGTCTTTTCTTTTCTTCAGTTCAGTTCAGTTCAGTCGCTAAGTCGTGTCTGACTCTTTGCGACCCCATGAATCGCAGCACGCCAGGCCTCCCTGTCCATCACCTTAGCTATTCGTAAATCTTCCTTGGCCAACCATTTTGCCTTTTTGCATTTCTTTTTCTTGGGGATGGTCTTGATCACCGCCTCCTGTACAATGTCATGAACCTATGTCTATAGTTCTTCAGGCACTCTATCAGATCTAATCCCTTGAATCTATTTGTCACTTCCCCTGTATAATCGTATGGGATTTGATTTAGGTCATACCTGAATGGTCTAGTAGTTTTCCCTACTTTCTTCAAGTTAAGTCTGAATTTTGCAATAAGGAGTTCATGGTCTGAGCCGCAGTCATAGGAAGCCTAGCTCAGTGCTTTGTGATGACCTAGATGGGTGGGATGGAGGTTTGGGAGGGAGGTCCATGAGGGAGGGGATATATATATACACATAGTGGATTCACTTCATTGTACAGCAGGAACTAACACAACATTGTAAACCAATTATGCTCCAATTTTTAAAAAGAATTTACACAGGTGGGTGTGAGAGATAGTTTGATTTGGGGTGATCAGGGAAGCCATATTCAAGGATCTGTCTTTGGAGTAGAGGTCTGAGGAAGGGAGGGAGTGAGCTGTAGTGGTGCAGGGTGAAGGAGGTTTCCAATTGAATGTCTGGGCACGGCCGCACTGGGGCACCAGGGACTGCAGATTTCAAGTTCCTGAACAACAATGGACTCCCTCTGTTCAAAGAATAGCGATTGGGCTAAGGAGGCAGAGCTGAGTGAGCCCCAGTAAGGGCTTTGTACAGTTGGCCATCACCTGAAAATAATTCAGTAACCACCAGCCCAGGTGGTTTTCCATGAGGCAGTTGGGGTGATTTGGGAAATGATATTCCAGAAAATTCCTCAGCCAGCCATTCCCAGAAAGGGAATGTACTTGTGCTAGTCAGCTTTGACTTGTATAAGACTTCTATCAAAACCCTCACTTTAGGCAGGTCTCCCAGCTGTCCCTCTGGACATTCAGAGTTCTGCTGAGTTTGACCCTAATGTACCTCTCCGAACTTACTTCCACTGGCTGACTTTCAGTATCCTTCTTTTCTAGTGAGTTCTTTGCTGTCAGAAGGTAATTTTTGCTGGTGGTTTTCCACCTCTCCAGGTGAAATGCTGCCAGGTTGTAGAATACCTCAAGTGGGGTCTTATCAAACCTCTTACACACCCATTCACTCCTCTTGAAACTCTACTGGGTTGCAAAAGCAAGCCCACGTTCCCTGAAGATAAAATCCAAGTACAATTTCTTACTGCATAACCAGAACCAACTTTCTGTGTTTTCTGTGGGTTAAATAACAACCCTAGGAATAATCACATTGCAGCTACGTCCTGATGATCAGTCAATAGATAAGAAAGGTCAGTCTAGGGAGTCAAGAGGCTGGAAGAGCAGGCCTGGCTCAGCTTATCACACAGGTCGGAGATGGGGGTATATTTTCAGGCAATGAGGAGCCACTGATAGTGTCTGAGTGGTGACATAAGTGCAGTTGTCCTCTGAGAAGATTACTCTAACAGTGTGCTTTAAATGGAATTAGTGGAGAAATGTCATGAAAATGAGAGTATCTGGGACAATCGAAAGATATCAGTCCATTATGGAGATGAACTCAAGCAGGAGAGAAAGGAACAGGAGGTTGTGGTCGCCGTGGAATTGTGCTGCTCTGATCTGATACAGCGAGGACAGCTGGCTGACAGCACTGGTTGCAGGCCCCCTGCACCCACTGCCATATCAGGCCGTGGCCCTACTTTCCTGAGTTCGATGAGCAGCCCCACTCCTGCAGGGTGCCGTTACTTCCTTCAGGCGACATGGCCAAGAGGCATGCCACAGCCTGAGTGTCTTCCCACGCATCCTCCCGCTTCCCCCGTCTCCTGTTACAGGTGTGAGACCTGTACTGAGTCTGATGGTCCTCCCTGCCTTCTCCTGCTCCCTTGATCCTCCTCAAGCCCAAGAAAATGGGTCCAGATTTGGGGACCAGCTGACTCACCGCCTGGTGGTCAAAGAGGATGGTTACATCTGTGCCATTCACAAAGTACTCGGGTTGGCCAAAAAGTTCAGCTTTTTCTGTACGACAGCCTCGTATGTATCACAGGGCTTCCCAGGTGGCCCAGGGGTAAAGAATTGGCCTGCCAATGCAGGAGGCACAGGAGACTCAGGTTCAAGCCCTGGGTTGGGAAGATTGCCTGGTGTAGGAAATGGCAACCTTCTCCAGTTTTCTTGCCTGGAAAATTCCACGGACAGAGGAGCCTGGCGGGCTACCGTACATGAGGGTCACATAGAGTCGGACACGACTGAGTGATTGAACGTGCACTGTTACAGCAGCCTTGTGAGGGGACATGATAGTCTTCATTTTACTGGTGAGGAAAGTAGGACAGTTTAAATGGTTGCCCAAGGTCTCAATAGCTAACAAGTGTTACAGCTGAGGTTAAAGAATGTGGTCTTCTTCTAACGGCAAGCAGGATACTCTAGTAGAAAGAGTAATCATGTAATGATATTCAACTGCTTGTGTAAACATTTTTTAAGCCAGTCTGAGACTATTCCTTTGCTGACAAAGGTCTGCCTAGTCAAAGCTGTGGTTTTTCCAGTAGTCATGTGTGGATGTGTGCGTTGGACTATAAAGAAAGCTGAGTGCTGAAGAACTGATGCTTTGGAACTGTGGTGTTGGAGAAAACTCTTGAGAGTCCCTTGGACTGCAAGGAGATCCAACCAGTCCGTCCTAAAGGAAATCAGGCCTGAATATTCATTGGAAGGATTGCTGCTGAAGCTGAAACTCCAATACTTTGGCCACCTGATGTGAAGAACTGACTCATTGGAAAAGACCCTGATGCTGGGAAGGATTGAAGGCAGGAGGAGAAGGTGACGATAGAGGATGAGATGGTTGGATGGTATTGCTGACTCGATGGACGTGAGTTTGAGCAAGCTCTGGGGGCTGGTGATGGACAGGGAAGCACTTTGGCCACCTGATGTGAAGAACTGACTCATTGGAAAAGACCCTGATGCTGGGAAGGATTGAAGGCAGGAGGAGAAGGTGACGATAGAGGATGAGATGGTTGGATGGTATTGCTGACTCGATGGACGTGAGTTTGAGCAAGCTCTGGGGGCTGGTGATGGACAGGGAAGCCTGGTGTGCTGCAGTCCATGGGGTCGCAAAGAGTCGGACACAACTGAGAGACTGAACAGACCATTCCTGAAATACAACTATTTTTTTTGTATTTTAATCTGCTCATATTCTGCAAATATTCTATACAGAGCTGCCATTAGAGGTTACATTGTTGTTGTTTAGTCACCAAGTTGCCTTTGGCTCTTTGCAACCCCATGGACTGTAGCCTGCCAGGCTTCTCTGTCCATGGGATTTCCCAGGCAAGAATACTGAAGTGGGTTGCATTTCCTCTCCAGAGAATCCTTCTGACCCAGGGTTCAAACCTGCATCTCCTGCATTGGCAGGCGGTTTCTTTACCACTGAGCCACCACCACTTTATATTCACTTTTTTTCTAGATAGCATAATAATGTCCATGTTGTGACAAAGCTTTCATAATTATTACTTTGCAAACATTGCACTTGTTAGCACTTAATTAATCTGAGCATTTCCCATCTGTTAACATTTAGGGTGTTTCCTTTTGGGGCACTATTACTAAAAAACATCTGCAGTGAATATTGCTCTTTCTCTCTGGACATTATTTCTTCCAGTCTTCTTCCCCAAATAGAATTACTGGGTTAAAGAATGTGAAAGTTTTTATGGTCTTTGATAAAGAATTGCCACTGTTGGGAGTGAGGGTAGGGAGAGGTGAGAGGTAGAATGTAGACAAAATCACCACCGACACTGGAGAAATGAGACGTGTGCCTTTTACTTTTTCTCTGTGTGTGTGTGTGGGCACTCAGTCGTGTCTGACCCTTTGCAACCCCATGGACTGTAGCCTGCCAGTCTCCTCTGTCCGTGGGATTTCCCAGGCCAGAATACTGGAGCGGTTTGCCATTTCCTCCTCCAGGGGATCTTCCTGATCTAGGAATCGAACCTGAGTCTCCTGCATTGGCAGGTGGATTTACTGCTGAGCCACCAGGGAAGCCCTCACACTCTACTAGATCAATGATTATAGCAACATCTCATCTTGGCCGAGAACTCTTTAGTTTACAAAGTGTATCTACAATCTCACCTATTCTGCAGGAGTACTTCAAACCTCATCTTACAGTTGAGAAAACTGAGATTCAGACTAAATACTTGGCTCAGGGACACTCAATTAGCAAAAGGCACTGCTCGGTCTTCAAAGGCAGAGCTCTTCCCTTTAAAGAGCTTTAAGAGGACAACTCAGATCAATAGTGACCATTTGGTCTTCGTCCGAAGAGGCTGCTGCCCAAGAGTTGGCTACATTGCCTTTTTGAAATAATGCTGACTTCTACACTTGGCTAGGCAGCCTCTTCAACTTTCAGAAACTCCACCAGGTTCCAGAGAAACACTGTCTTCCAGAACAGTGGTTCGCAGCAGGGTGGGCTGAAAGGTGAGAGGCAAGGAGAAGGGGTGTGAGGTCAGAATTCCCTTCCCTGGATTCCAGTAAGCTTGGGTGTGTGCCCAGGTCTGGAAAGTAGGTGGGACAGCAAGGTGGGAAGGAAGGGGCTGGACAGATGGAGAATCATTGATCAAAACTGACCATCTGCTGACTGTTGGATCTGGACTTTGTCCTCAGGCTCCATTCCAGATTATTCCCATCATTCCATTTAGTTCTGATTACAAATGACCCATTCCTTATGTGCAAACGAATAAGTTGTAAGAACAAAGAAAATTTAAACCCAGACAATGGAAAGAGATCAAGGAGGGGCATTTAAACTTTTCTTCACTCTTTTTTTTTTTTTTTAAGTTTATTTTATTGAAGGATAGTTGATTTATAATGTTAGGTTAATTTATGCTATACAGCAAAGTGATTCAGTTATACATATGTATACACTACTTTTCATATTTTTTCCATTATAGTTTATCATAGGATATTGAATATAGTTCTCTGTGCTATACAGTAGGACCTTGTTTTTTCTCCATCTTATGCATACCAGTTTGAAGCTGCTAATCTCAAACTTGGGCTTCTCTGTAGCTCAGATGGTAAAGAATCTGCCTGCAATGCAGGAGACTCCGGTTCCACCCCTGGGTCAGGAAGATCTTCTGGAGTAGGAAATGGCAACCCACTCCAATATTCTTGCCTGGAGAATTCCATAGACAGAGGAGCCTAGTGGGTTTCAGTCCATACCTCCCCTTGGCAACCACAGGTCTGAACTCTATTGAGTTCTTTGATTAAAAGGAAAATGGTGTTCATTTATTCATGTGTTCATTCTTTCAGAATCTGCTATGTGCTGGGTATTGTTTTAGGCTGGGATAGATGAATGCTTTCTGTAAAGGGCCAAATAGTAAAGATTTTAGTCTTTGTGGGTCAAGAGGTAATAACCTCAGCTCTTAAAACAATTTTCTCTCAAAAAGGGTAAATAGTGAGTTTTTGTTGTTGTTTTGGTTTGTTTTTTTAAAAAAAACATTTTAAAATGTAAAAAATTTCTTCATTAAACTTATATTAAATCTATATTCAAATGAAATATAGATAATGATATCGATGTGTGGGAGACCTCTCTAATAAATTAAACAATGGTCTAAATTGGTCTTAATTATCTGAATATATCATGAACACTTGTGGATTCTGAGACTAAATATTGAATGGTGTCAATCTTCAAAAAAAAAAGGAAGCTATTTTTACAACTTAAAAGAAATTTTAAAGTTCTTATTTCAACTTTCAATTTAGAAATTCACACCTGGCTAAGTTAATAATTATTTCACATAAGCTTATTTTTTAATCATTTCATTAAACTGCTTTTCCATCAAAATAAATAAATATAGTAAAATAATAAAATGTAAAAATATTTCTGAGCTTACTATTACTAAAACTAGGGTGGGTGGGATTTGGCCAGTGGCAATTATTTGCTGACCTCTGGTTTTAGGCACTGGGGATAGAGCATTGAATTAACTTTCCTTCTATCATGGAACTTACATTCTAATTGAGAGAGACAGAAAATAAATATAATAAGTAAATTATCTAATATGTAAAAAGGGCTAAGTGCTATCAAGAAAACCGAGATGAGCTGGGTATTGGGAATGTAGTGATAGAAGGAAAGTGTGGATTTTGTTTATTTATCAAAGTATAGTTTCTTTACAATATTGGGTTACTTTCTGCCATAGGGAAGTGTGAGTTTTAAATAAGGTGGTCAAGGAAGGTCTCACTGTAAAGGTGTCAACCGAGGAAAAACTGAGAGGAAGCCAAGGAATGAGCTATGAGTATTCCAGGCAGAGGGAGCCGTCCGTGCAAAGGTCCTGAGGCAGGAACAGGCCTGGTATGTGAGGCAGTCAGAGTGGCTGAGCCAGGGTGAGAGAGGGGAGTGGTAGGTGAAGTCAGTGTGTAGACTCATGTATGTGTGCATGTACATGTGAGTGTGTGTGGTGTGTATATGTGTGCTTCTGTGGTGTTTGGGGTGTGAGGAGCAACTGCTGGAAGGGCCACCACCTGGTGTCTGAATTCTGCCTTATTTCCTGAGCCTGATTCTGTTCTGTTCCTCCCAGTTAAACCATAAAGGATCTGCTATGAGTCCTTGCCCAGGGTCATCTCACCTGATTCTCTCCAGTATGTGCAATGGCTTGACCTAGGCCTGCCGCTTCTCCTGGCCTGTGGGGAAGAGCCAGAGTTAGGAGTACAAGCTAATGAGCAGGGCCTCGGTTTTAAGGGGGAATCAAAAACTCACTACAGCAACAGTTAACCTCTCAGATTGGAAATGAAGGGAAAATATAAAGGATTTCCTATTAGAGGTGAAAAGACAAATGGGAGCGGGGGGGGTGGTGGATATTTTGGGTGGTTGTTTTTCAGGATCTTTACTGGAGGAGGGAAAAATGAACCACTTCCTAGGAAAGGAAAGACCCACCCAACCCCTACCCCCAGGCTGTGTGTACCAAAAGGAGGGGGACACAGATGGTGCTCTCTGTTTTAGGGCATCACCTAGTGTAGCCAGGCCAGCTGGGACCCTATTATTAATATCTCTTTTACTAGCTCTCAGAGTTGTGGAATCCTGAGACCTATGAAATTTAAAGTGAAATTTGAGGGGCTCAACATAGAATCAGCAACTTTCAATTGTCATCACCATCATTTGATAAATGACAGGACAATTTCACACTCAAATATAGGAATGACACAGGGTCAGAACCAAGAAGAGTTCTTTTAATTGAATATGGTTAATTATGAAAAATATACTTTACATAAAGAATGAAAAGTGGAAGTGTTAGTTGCTCAGTTATGTCTGACTCTTTGTGACCCTATAGACTGTAGCCTGCCAGGATCCTCTGTCCATGGGATTCTCCAGGCAAGAATACTGGAATGGGTTGCCATTTGCTTCACCATGGGATCTTCCAACCCAGGGATCAAACCTGGGTCTCCTATATTGCAGGCAAATTCTTTACCATCTAAGCCATGAGGGAGTGAAAGTAAAAGTCACTTAGTTGTGTCCAACTCTCCATGGACTATACAGTTCATGGAATTCTCTAGGCCAGAATACTGGAATGGGTAGCCTTTCCCTTCTCCAGGGGATCTTCCCAACCCAGGGATCGAACCCAGATCTCCAGCATTGCAGGCCAATTATTTACCTGCTAAGCCACCAGGGAAGACCCACATAAAGAATACAGAAATGTGTATGTAACTATGTATGTCTGCCAGCTTGGCGCTCCCATGATGTTGTGTGTAACGCACATGAATTTTCTCTTGGCCTTGAAACCCTGCAGATAAATAAATGGCCAGAAACCCCTGAGGTCATTTATTTTTGTGAGTGTACAGACCTACTACCCATACAGTTTATACAGTTTATTTATGTCTGGTAACTGTAGACCTAACAGTTTTCATTCGAGTTAGAAGATCTGAAACAAAAACCATCAGCCGTGCACTCATTTCAGCCCAAATAAGGTGTGACGTTTTGGTTCAGAACACATGCCCCATGGGGTTGTCCTGCAGCCCCGGGAGGTTTAGGAAAGTCAAGTACTTTTCTTCTTCCAGGAACTTGAGTGCTAAATATTTACAAATGTAAAGAGAGACAGTACGCCTGAGATCCTCTCAGGGGAGGAGTGTTTAGCTGAGACGTTTTTTTTTTTTTTTTTGCTTTCTAGGTTTATACTAATGATAGATTATGGCAAAACAAATGATGAAAAATGAGAAGCGTGTAGAACGGGTTGTTTGGACAACATCTCACCAGCTGGCTAGTCTGGCCCATCTGTGGGGCAGTTCAACCTCATTCTGCTTGTCTTAGCTTTCGACCCACCCTTTATTACTGTCCCGTTACAGTACCAGGGCTTTCCACCCACTTCCCTGCTCTCTCTGAGGCTGAGGGAGCCATTAGAACCCAGAAGTGGGTTGTCTTCTATTTAAAAAAAAATTTTATTTGTTTGGTTCTGCCAGGTCTTTATTGTGGCACGAGGGATTTAGTTCCCTGACCAGGGATTGAACCCCAGACCCCCTGCATTGGGAACATGGAGTCTTAGCCACTGGACCACCAGGGAAATCCCTGTCTTCTTTTCTGAGCTGCATTTTAAGCTAATGGTACCTCTCTTCATGGTGCGTATTTTCCACTAAAATATCTAGACTTAAACTTCCCTTTTCTAAGTTACGAAAACAGATGCATGCCCATTATAAAAACTTCAAACATTCTAGCTTGTATAATGTTAAAAAGAAAGTTTCTCTTTTCTGCTCCCTGCATCCCATACTCTAGAGGTTATTAGGGATTTCTCTTAGTTAGGAACATGGCCTCTGGAGTCAGTGCCTGGGTGCAACTCTGCCATGTTTCTTGGAAGACCCTGGACAAGTCCCTTGATCTCCTCATGTTTCAGTTTTCGCTTCTGTAAAATGGTGACAATTACAGTATTCACCTCATAGGGCTGTTGTGAGGATTAAACAAGCTATTGCATGTAAAGTGGCTGGAGTAGAGCATGGCACGTAATAAGCACTAGATGTATGTTCATTACGGTTATTAGCAGTGGTAATAAATACTATAAATACATACCATGCTACTTAGAATATAAGGTTAACTGTTACAGTAAATCAAACAAGATAGATGTTTCTTTCTCTTTCTAGAAGTGTTTGGAGGAGTGGTAGAGGGCAGGTAGTTGCCTCTGTTCCATGAGGTTTCATCCCCTACTAGGGGTCCTTGTCTGCATCAAAGCCTTATCTCTGGGCACAGCTGCAGGAAGGGGATAGAGGAAGTGAACCACTAACTTCCTTTAGAAGGATGTGACCATTTGGTTGCACAGATTACTTCTGCTCGCATCCCATTGGCCAGAATTTAGGCTGTCTGCCAAAGCTGGCTAAAAGGGAGCTTTGGTCACCCACGTAAATGTAGGATTGGGCTACATCCCCCCACCTAAGCTAATCTGGTCTTTGTGCAATAGTTGCTTAGTCATATCCGACACCTGGCAACCCCATGGACTGTAGCCCACCAGGCTCCTCTGTCCATGGGATTCTCTAGGCAAGAATACTGGAGTGGGTTGCCATGCCCTTCTCCAGGGATCTTCCCAACCCAGGGATCAAACCCAGGTCTCCTGGTATTGCAAGCAGATTCTTTACCATCTGAGCCACAGGGAAA
Source organism: Cephalophus harveyi (assembly GCA_006410635.1). Classification (NCBI taxonomy): domain Eukaryota; kingdom Metazoa; phylum Chordata; class Mammalia; order Artiodactyla; family Bovidae; genus Cephalophus; species Cephalophus harveyi. Next base: position 118,326 of record SJYT01033562.1, read on the forward strand.
CCCAATATCATCTTGAACTATCCACTTACTAATAAAATGGACAAGAGTGGGAGGAGACCTGAATTCTATTACTAAAGGAAATAAAGAAGGGATCCTGCAAACAACTAGCTATCTCCACCCCCGACATTTTCTTTAATGGTATCATTTAATGATACTATTAGTAATATTAATGCTATCATTCCAGACATAGATTTCCCATTTAGCAATATATTGAGTAGGTCTCCCTATGTTAATATAGACAAAGCTAGTTTATGTTGCCACTTAGCTCACTATATTCCAGGAAATGGAATATAATGAATGTCATTCAATTAATGTCATTCATTCAATGAATGACATTCATTGAACCAAACCTTAGTGATGGGCACTGAAGTTGTTTTCAAGCCTTGTTCTTACAAAGGGGCAACGTGCATCCTTCTACATAGATATTTTTTTGCTAGCACTTCCATGTCATAGGGTTACAGAAGTGGGTTGCTAAGGAAAAGAGCATATGTATTTCAAGTTTTTGCATACTGTGAAATTCTGTTCTGAAAATATTGTACCAGTTTGTGCTCTCATGACAATACAGGGCTTCCCAGGTGGCTCAGTGGTTAAAAAAAAAAAAAAAAAACCACCTGCCAATGCAGAAGGTGCAAGAGATATGGGTCCAATCCTTGGGTTGGGAAGATGCCCTGGAGGAGGAAATGGCAACCTGTTCCAGTATTGTTGCCTGGGAAATCCCATGGACAGAGGAGCCTGGACAGTAATAGTTCTTGGGGTTGCAGAGAGTCGGACATGAGTGAGTGACTGAGCGACTGAGCATGAGCACGAGCAATATAGGAGAGTCTTCATGTCATTGTATCTACAGAGGTGAAATCTCCCCTTTGGAGTGACAACCGTTTCCATCTGAAAACCTTGGGGAGAGGGTACGGAGCAACAGTGGCCCTCCCAGCCCATACATGATGATCTTAATTTATAGTTGGCCCTGTCAGTGGGACTTGAACCCACTGTCTTTTAATTGAAATCACATACCTGGTCTCGGGACTTAATGAAGCTTGAGTTATGTCTGGTCACAGAAAGAATTCAGTAAGAGACAAAGTGATAGGTAAGAAAAGGATTGCCCTGCCCCTTCCCTCCTGTTTCACAAGGATGAAGCCATTACATGTAAAATACTATAAATAATGTCTGGGTCCACTAAGCATCAGGGATGGGTTTGCTATTCTTTCCCCATCATCCTCATCACTATGGATCTAGAAGTCAACTAAACTGGATTTCATTGGCATCCCAAGATTTCCTTGCACAGTAACCAAAATAACTGTCCAGATGCTACTGAGGGTCTGTGCACACTCAGCGTAGTGGGGGACATGAGCCATCCTAGGGCAAGTACCCCAGGCTTTGATTCTGAGACACAGTTATCTAGTCCATGGAGGGAGCTTTAAGGAGCATCTTTTGCAGTTTTGCAGTTTTTCACTAGGACCCCCTTTCATGGTGGGAGGCAGAATTTGGCAGTCAGTGGAGCAGCAGAGGGAGTGTGTGCTGTCGCTTCAGTTGTGCCCAACTCTTTTACGACCCCACGTACTGTAGCCCACCAGGCTCCTCTGTGCATGAGAATCTCCAGGCAAGACTAGCAGAGTAGGTTGCCATGACCTCCTCCAAGGGATCTTTCCAACCCAGGGATCAAACCCATGTCTGTTAGGCCTCCTACAGTTCTTTACCACTAGCATCACCTAGGAAGCCCAGGAAGAGCTCCACACTAATCTGCTGACAGTGGCAACAAATATTAAGGGTTCCCACCCATTAGTTCCACTCAGTCAAACTCTGAACACGTAGTTATACTTAATCAAATTATATAAATATAGCCTCTTGCCTGCCCCAGACACGCATGGCATTGTCGCAAAACGAGACAAGCTTTAAAGTTAATTTGAAATGCGTGTGTCCTCTGCAATGCCAAAGATGGTAAAACAACTGCATTGCATTCCCACAGACCTCCAACACTTCCTTCCTTCCTGGCTAGAGTATTTAACCCACTTCTGAAAGTAACAACTGTCTGGGGCTGGAAGGTGACATGGGACATCTGGTTTCCCTGCTCCGCCCACGTAATGCATTCAGAGGATCTGCCCTCTACATGCGGGCTTACACAGCCTCCACCTTATGAGCAGAGACAGGCAGAAAAATTGTAAGTGAAGTTTTTTTTTTTTTATTTCATAAGGAAGAGAGAAGAAAGCAAAGGGGAACTGAAACAGAATCGCAGCCCATTAAAGGGACATTTGAGGGGCTCCTGGAGCCTTCTTGAAAGCTTCTTTTAAGTGTTCGTCCTTTCTGACTTTGTGAGCTGCCCTGCAAAAAGCAGGCACCCACCCACTGGATGGCAGCACCTCTTCTAGGGAGGCCTCTTCCATCAGCAACTATCCCAGCATCCTTGTTGGGGGCCCTCTTCTGCCCCCTTCTGCTGGTATTTTTTTTTTTTTTTGCTTGCATCATTTCTCACATGGACCAATGCTACCCTGTATTAATTCTCCAGCTTCAAGCCTCCACCTCCATATTGCTAATGAGATCTAAAACCTTTCAATGGCTTGGCACCACCTATAAGAGAAAGTGGAGAAATAACTCCAGAAAGAATGAAGAGATGGAGCCAAAGCAAAAACAACACCTAGTTGTGGATGTGATGGGTGATGGAAGTAAAGTCCAATGCTGTAAAGAACAATATTGCAAAGGAACCTGGAATGTTAGATCCATGAATCAAGGCAAATTGGAAGTGGTCAAACAGGAGATGGCATGGGTGAACATCGACATCTTAGGAATCAGTGAACTAACATGGACTGGAAAGGGTGAATTTAACTCAGATGACCATTACTACTGTGGGCAAGAAGCCCTTAGAAGAAATGGAGTAGTCATCATAGTCAACAAAAGAGTCTGAAATGCAGTATTTGCATCTCAAATGCAACAGAATGATCTCTGTTTCCAAGGCAAACCATTCAATATCATAATAAATCCAAGTCTATGCCCTGACCAATAATGCTGAAGAAGCTGAAGTTGAACGGTTTTATGAAGACTTACAAGATTTTCTAAAACTAACACCCAAAAAAGATGTCCTTTTCATTGTAAGGGACTGGAATGCAAAAGTAGGACGTCAAGAGATACCTGGAACGTGAAAGTGAAGTCGCTCAGTCGTGTCCGACTCTTTGTGACCCCATGGACTGTAGCCTACCAGGCTCCTCAGTCCATGGAATTTTCCAGGCAAGAGTGCTGGAGTGGACTGCCATTTCCTTCTCCATGAGATACCTGGAGTAACAGGCAAATATGACCTTGGAGTACAAAACAAAGCAGGTCAAAGGCTAACAGAGTTTTGCCAAGAGAATGCACTGGTCATAGCAAATACCCTCTTCCAACAACACAAGAGAAGACTCTATTTGATTATATTCTTTGCAGCCAAAGATGGAGAAGCTCTATACAGTCAGTAAAAACAAGACTAGGAGCTGACTGTGGCTCAGGTCTTGAAGCCCTTATTGCAAAGTTCAAGACTTAACTTGAAGAAAGTAGGGAAAACCACTAGACCATTGAGGTATGACCTAAATCAAATCCCATATGATTATACAGTGGAAGTAACAAATAGATTCAAGGGATTAAATCTGATAGACAGAGTGCCTGAAGAACTATGGACAGAGGTTCATGACATTGTCCAGCAGTAGGGAGCAAGACCACCCCCAAGAAAAAGAANTATGACCTAAATCAAATCCCATATGATTATACAGTGGAAGTAACAAATAGATTCAAGGGATTAAATCTGATAGACAGAGTGCCTGAAGAACTATGGACAGAGGTTCATGACATTGTACAGAAGGCAGTGATCAAGACCATCCCCAAGAAAAAGAAATACAAAATGGTTGTCCAAGGAAGCCTTACAAATAGCTGAGAGAAGAAAAGATGCGAAAGGCAAAGGAGAAAATTTGAATGCAGAGTTCCAAAGAATAGCAAGGAGAGATAAGAAAGCCTTCCTCAGTGATTAATGCAAAGAAATAGAGGAAAACAATAGAATGGGAAAGACTGGAGATCTCTTTAAGAAAATTAGAGTTACCAAGGGAATATTTCATGCAAAGATGGGCACAATAAAGGACAGAAATCGTATGCACCCAACAGAAGCAGAAGATATTAAGTAGAAGAACTATACAAAAAGCATCATCATGACCCAGATAACCACAATGGTGTGATCACTCACCTAGAGCCAGATATCCTGGAATGGGAAGTCAAGTGGGCCTTCAGAAGCATCACTGTGACCAAAGCTAGTGGTGGTGATAGAATTCCAGTTGTGCTGTTTCAAATCCTTAAAGATGATGCTGGGAAAGTGCTGCACTCAATATGCCAGGAAATCTGGAAAACTCAGCAGTGGCCACAGCACTGGAAAAGGTCAGTTTTCATTCCAATCTCAAAGACAATGCCAAAGAATGTTCAAACTACCACACAATTGTATTCATCTCACATGCAAGCAAAGTAATGCTCAAAATTCTACGAGCCTGGCTTCAACAGAACGTGAACCGTGAACTTCCAGATGTTCAAGTTGGGTTTAGAAAAGGCAGAGGAACCAGAGATCAAATTGCCGACACAGAGAAAGCAAGAGAGTTCCAGAAAAACATCTACTTCTGCATTATTGACTACACCAAAGCCTTTGACTGTATGGATCACAACAAACTATGGAAAATTCTTATAAAAGAGATGGGAATACCAGACCACCTGACCTGCCTCCTGAGAAATCTGTATGTAGGTCAGGAAGCAACAGTTAGAACCAGACATGGAGCAACAGACTGGTTCCAAATCGGGAAAGGAGTATGTCAAGGACGTGTATTGTCACCCTCCTCATTTAACTCATGTGCAGAGTACATTATGAGAAATGCCAGGCTGGATGAAGCACAAGCTGGAATCAAGATTGCTGGGAGAAATATCAATAATCTCAGGTATGCAGATGACACCACCCTTATGGCAGAAAATGAAGAAGAACTAAAGAGCCTCTTGAGGAAAGTGAAAGAGGAGAGTGAAACAGTTGGCTTAAAACTCAACATTCAGAAAACGAAGATCATGGCATCTGGTCCCATCACTTCATGGGAAATAGATGGGGAAACAATGGAAACAGTGACAGACTTTATTTTGGGGGGCTCCAAAATCCCTGCAGATGGTGACTGCAGCCATGAAATTAAAAGATGCTTGCTCCTTGGAAGAAAAGTTATGACCAACCTAGACAGCATATTAAAAAGCAAAGACATTACTTTGCCAACAAAGGTCTATCTAGTCAAAGCTATTGTTTTTCCAGTAGTCGTGTATGGATATGAGAGTTGGTCTATAAAGAAAGCTGAGTGCCGAAGAATTGATGCTTTTGAACTGTGGTGTTGGAGAGGACTCTTGGGAGTCCCTTGGACTGCAAGGAGATCAAACCAGTTCATACTAGAGGAAATCAGTCCTGAATCCTCATTGGAAGTACTGATGCTGAAGCTGAAACTCCAATACTCTGGCCACCTGATGTGAAGAACTGACTCATTTGAAATGACCCTGATGCTGAGACAGATTGAGGGTAGGAGGAGAAGGGGACGACAGAGGATGAGATGGTTGGATGGCTGGCATCATTGACTCGATGGACATGAATCTGAGTAAGCTCCAGGAGCTGGTGATGGACAGCCTGGCGTGCTGCAGTCCATGGGGTGGCAAACAGTCAAACAGAACTAAGAGACTGAACTGATAAGAGAAAGACTGACAAATTCCTTTGCCCAGATTCTCAGCATCATCTCCCTGCTTGCCCACACATGTCCTCTATTTCCATCTGCTCCATGGGGGCTATGACCTTTCACTTTTTATGGGCTTTGCCCAAGTTATTTACTCTCTGGGACCTGCCTTTCTACCTTCTTGTCCATTAAGACTCGGCTTAGATGGGACTTTCCCTGTGAAGACATCTGTGATTCTGTAGTGTATAACAAGAAAGATCTATTTGGTTTTTGTCCAGTCCAGTTCCTGGCATGGAGCTCCTGAAATCTTGGGATTTCTGAAGTGATAAGATAATTAAAAGAAGTGTCTTTTGTGTTTATCAGACGACCCTTTCAACCACACACGAGTTGATGTTAATGAGGTGACTTTTGGGAAGTCCCTCAGGATAAGTGCTTGTTCCCAGGGGACTAATGATGGATAAGAGAGTTGGAATTGTCAGCCCCAAAACCTCCAGGGAGAGGTGAGGGGCTGGAGGTTGAATCAATCACCAAATGCCCAGTGATTTATCAAGCATGCCTATGTAATAAAGCTTCTATGAAAATCCCTAAGGGATGCTATTCAGATACTTTCTGCTATTCAGGGAGATGCTGGGAGGAGTCCCAGGGAAGGCATGGAAGCTCCGTGTCCCTCCCCTTCACAGATACCCTGTGCATCTCCTCCTTCTGGCTGTTCCTGAGTTGCATTTTTAAATTATAAACCAGTAATCAGGGCAGGAGGAGAAGAGGGCAACGGAGGATGAGATGGCTGGATGGCATCACTGACTCAATGGACATGAGTTTGAGCAAACTCCAGGAGATGGTGAAGGACTGGGAAGCCTGACTTGCTGCAGTCTACGGGTTTGCAAAGAGTTGGACTCAACTGAGCCATGGAACAGCAGCAATCTAACAGTGGGGCTTCCTCAGTGGCAAAGAATCTGCCTGCCAGTGCAGAAGATGCAGGTTCAGTCCCTGAGTGGGGAATATCCCCTTGTGGAGGAAATGGCAACCCACTCCAGTATTCTTGCCTGGAAAATTCCACAGACAGAGGAACCTGGGAGGCAGGCTACAGTCCATGGGGGTCGCAAAGAGTTGGAGACGATTTAGTGACTAAACAACAACTACAACCTAACGGTAAGCAAACAGTTTCCCTGGGTTCTGTAGCCATTCTAGCAAATTATTGAACCCAAAGAGGGGTTCGTGGGAACCCTCAATTTATAGTCGGTCAGAAGCACGGGTAACAACCTGGACTTCAGGTTGGTGTCTGAAGTGAGGGCAGGAGGTCAGTTTTGTGGGAGAGAGCCCTTAACCCGTCGGAGCTGATGCCATCTCTGGGAGATAGTATCAGAACTGAGTTGAACTGTAGGACACTCAGCAGGTGTTGGAGAATCGTTTGGTATAGAAAACCCCCCTCTCATATTTGGTAGCCAGATGTATCAACAGGAGAGTGGTCAGTAGAAGAGAAACAGTGAGTTTTTCTCTTGTGACATCCCAATTCTCCCAGGCAGAATTAAATGTTTTTCCCCTTGTGCTCATATTACTTTATTTCTTAATAAGCAGTAGTGATCACTCCTTTATCTGGGTGTTAGTTACCCTAGAATTGTCATTTCTCTTCTCAAGCAGATTTTTTGCCATGGTTACAAGTAGATTCTCAGTCATTGGCCAATTAGCCATTAAATAAACCCTACCTGAGCTCCCTCACTTAAACCTCAGACACTGTGCTAAGCACAAGGGGTGGAAAATGAGACAGGGAGAAGGCACTGACGAGTCCTTGGTTTGTGTTAAATATGCTTTTAGGATGTAACTTATCCCATAGGCCTGGGACCAGGTTCTAAATGCATATTGCATTTCTAATGCTTAAGATAAGACATGCTCCGGGTAAGTGTTAAAAAACGTCAAATGAATGAACAAATCTGAATTCTACTTCTGATCCAATTTATGGATTGAAAACAGAAGTGAGGAACAAGAATAAAAATCTCCATTGAGAGACCAGCCTCCTGTTCTCAAACTAACATCCACAGAGGAGTCCAAGAAAACCCTAAAGTACACTTTGGGGACCAGCACTGCACTCGCAGCAATGGATCCCCACATGATCTATTTAGGGGCCCCTGGCTTGAGGCCCAGATAAAAATCTTTTTTTTTTTTTTTTTAATTAGGAATTTTTTTTTTTCCCGTGCACCCTTAGTTCTCTGACTGGGGACTGAACATGTGCCCTCGGCAGTGAAAGCATAGAGTCTTCATCATCAGACCTCCAGGGAACTACCTCACTGCCATCTTGATACTATTAGGTAGAAATTTTACAGGCCAAGGAAGGTAGGATTTTGCTTTCTCCCATTGACAGAACCTATCTTTGATCTTGGTGATGCTTTTAATGTCCAAATGGAAGCTGCAGTTTACTTTCGAACACCTGAAATCACTTCCTTGCTTCCTGTGTTCTAAACACCCAAGAGGAATTGCCACAGGGGTTTTCAGGAACCTGCTCCATCTGCCAAGCTCCTTAGGCAGTCATGCCATGGGGGAGGGGGTAAAGGGGCATGAGGGGTGAGAGTGACACACATCACAGGCAGGGTGTTCCCTTGATGGAGAGTTCCTGCTGCCCAGATGCACACACTCCACCGCGGACCAATTTCAGTGATCACTATCCCATCTCCAGGAACCTCTGGAGACCCCGGCAAACAGAAATAGCTCCCAGGCCTGTAATTCACCACCAGGCCCCTTGGCTCCAGAACCCAGGCCAAGCTGCCTCATTGGCCCAAGCCAATGACACTTGGCACAGCCTGGTCTCAGCAAGCTTCCCAGGTGGCCTTATGGTAAAGAACCTGCCTGCCAATGCAGGATACATAAGAGACTCTGATCTCTGGGTCGGGAAGATCCCCTGGAGAAGGGAATGGCAACCCACTCCAGTATTCTGGCCTGGAGAATCCTACGGACAAAGGAGCATGACGGGCTACAGTCCATCACGCACGGTTCCAGCAAAGCCAAAACAGATCCACAGTGTGAAAAAGTGAAGCGAGAAAGGCCTTTGCCATCGTCAGTTTTGGAGAAAATCTTCATGAATTTCAGCCTCATCAATAC
>SJYT01033562.1:127391-183468 GCA_006410635.1 Cephalophus harveyi
GGAAAGGAACCTCTTCTCTTATGATAATGACGGCTTTCTGCTTTGTATCACGGTTATTTGTAACCATTTTGTGCCCCAAGTAACCGAAAGCCCCTAGGACAGCACGGGGCCCAGCCCGGCTTCGGGTTCCCGGAGCAACAGCTCCTGGAAGGTGCTCAACCATCAGCCCGTGACGGTGAATCCATCCCGCGCTCAACTCAGGTGTTCTCAGCAGGTTCTCCCGGGTCTCCTCCCTCCCTGCCTGCCTCCCGCTCCACGAGCACCGGCTCCGGCAGCCTGGGGTAGCGGGTGGCGGTAAGAGCAGGTCACCCAGGCTTGGGACGGTGGCCCCGTCTCCACTCCACCCCGTACAAGCCGCCGGGTCCCCCTCGAGGCACCCTGGGCGATGGCTCTGCGGCGTCTGGACCACGCACTCCGTCCTCTCGGAGCCTCGATTTCTCCTGCGTGGCCGTAGGAGCAGAGCAGCACCTTCCTGCCCGCCTCGCGGGGTGCTGTGAGCTGACACCTTGACGGCCTTTGAAAAGCATCAAACAATGCGCAAGTACCGGGTAATATCACTGAGAAAATAGATTTAGTCTTGTGGAAGGTGGGGGGCGGTGATGATCAGTGTCCTACAAATAAGTCGTTGAAAATGAACGTGAATGAAGTTAAACTCAAGAGAGGAAAAGGAGAGAAGTATCCTGAGCTTGTCTGAAGCTGCTCCTCGGTGTGAAATGAAGCTGCGAGGTCCGGCTCCGCGGAGATAACTTGCCCAGAGCAGCGGCGAAGGAAGGAGCTGGAGATCCCAGCTCCGGGCCCCGGACAGGTTGCTTAGAGAGGCTTGTTGCTGCAGGCAGCTGGCCTGTCTTTCCTTGATTCCGTTCAGCTTTGGTACCTGTTTTTTAGAAGTTGTTGGAAGTACATGTCTCTCCTCCCTCTAAGAGTGCGAGTTGCGCTAGCTTTGCATCTAGAATCAGTTCTCAGTTTCTCCAGGTCGGTGGCTTTACACAGTCTTTGCTTTTTCCCCTTTCTCTCTTCTCTAGTCGTTGCTGTTCTATAGGACATAAGTGTTTGAGGGGAGGGTTGGAGGGGAAAGTAAGCGTAGTAAAACTTCAATCTGGTAGCAGATTTGATCAGTGTTTTAGTAGGGGAGAAGCTTAGCATTTAACTAATGTTTTATTAGGTTTATGTTTTCCATATTTCTTCTTACAAGAGATTTTCAAAATCGACCGCGTATCAGAGAATAGAATACAAAATTTCTTGTCGATTTTACTTCACTCATGCATGGCTTGTAAAAACAACAGCTCACAGAAGATGGCGCCAAAGTCTACCTTTTCCCCCCCTCCTCCGTGTTGTCTACTGTTTCACAGTCGGCAAGTTCCCCCTCATCCATCCCCCCCCCCGAAAAGTGACGTTTCTGTAACAGCACAGACCAATTCTAGTGAAGATCTTCAGTAGAATATCCCCAGTAAGATGTTTAGGGGGAAAAATAGCCCCAGGGATTGTAGCTTTGGTTTGTGTAGCTAGCAGCTTTCAGGACTGCAAATTGCAGAGCATTTCACAGGTGGGAAGCAATGGCAAATGGCACGCTTCCCTAGTAGCTCAGCCATGCGGGAGACCCCAGTTCGACTCCTGGGTTGGGAAGATCCGGTGGAGAAGGGACAGGCTACCCACTCCAATGTTCTTGGGCTTCCCTGGTGGCTCAACTGGTAAAAAAATCCACCTACAATTTGGGAGACCTGGGTTTGATCCCTGGGTTGGGAAGATCCCCTGGAGAAGGGAATGGCTACCCACTCCAGTATTCTGGCCTGGAGAATTATACAGTCCATGGGGTCGCGAAGTGTGGGACACGACTGAGCAACTTTCACTTTGGAGTCAAGGTCCAACTCTTTCACTTATTGACTACCTGGCCCTGACTACTTCAGCCACAGTTTTAATTTTTAATAATTAAAAATAATTTTAAGTTTTAAACTTTTTATTTTTTATTGTTGTATAGCCATCTAACGGCATTATTATCCATCTTTCTTTATTGTTGTTCAGCTGTTCAGTCCTGTCTGATTCTTTGTGACCCCATGGACTGCAGCACACCAGGCTTCCCTGTCCATCGTCTCCTGGAGTTTGGTCAAACTCATGTCCATTGAATCAGTAATGCCATCCAGCCATCTCTTCCTCTGTCGTCCCCTTCTCCTCCTGTCCTTTATCTTTCCCAGCATCAGGGCCTTTTCCAGTGAGCTGGCTCTTTGCAACAGATGGTCAGAGTACTGGAGTTTCAGCTTCAGCATTAGTCCTTCCAATGAATATTCAGGGTTGATTTCTTTTAGGAAATCAAATCTTTCTTTGAGGTGAGGTGAGGTGAGGTGAAGTCGCTCAGTCGTGTCCGACTCTTTGCGATCCCATGGACTGTAACCTACTAGGATTCTCCGTCCGTGGGATTCTCCAGGCAAGAATACTGGAGTGGATTGCCATTTCCTTCTCCAGGGGATCTTCCCGACCCAGGGATCGAACCCGGGTCTCCCGCACTGGAGGCAGACGCTTTAACCTCTGAGCCACCAGGGAAGCCAATGGGACTAAAATCCTGCTTAGTTACAGAGCAGTTGTGAAGCTCAAATGAGTTGGGTTTGTACAATGTGTGTGTGTGTGTTCAGTCGTGTGCAACTCTTCATGACCCCATGGACTGTAGCTGACCAGGCTCCTCTGTCCATGGCATTTTCCAAGCAAGAATGCTGGAGTGGGTTGCTGTTTCCTACCCCAGGGCATCTTCCTGACTCAGGGATCCAACCGGAGTCTCTTGTGTCTCCTTCATTGGCAGCCACTGACAATGCTATGTAAATCATAATGGAGTTTACCAACATAACAGGGGCAACTTGTAAAATGATCTCAATTGTGCCTATCTCATCACAGCTATATGAGGAATACATAAGGTAATGCACATTTATTTTTTCACTTTTTTGGTGTTTATTGATGGTTCCTATATATTAGACACTGTGATTGCTAGGCAGTTGTAGAGAATATGTAAAAACCTTTTGTAAATTATAAAACTTTTATATAAAAATCTTTTGTAGATTAGAAGATGTCATTCATTTCTTTCCTCAACATCATCTCTTCCTATCTGCACACACCCACGTTTGTACTATAACGTACCTACAACTAATATTATACTCTGATGCCTTTGTTTAAACTGTAATATATGGCAGCCATAACCAACAATGGCATGGAAACAAAACTATGACAAGAAAATATCCTTGAAATATTTTGGTGACTGGAAAAAGAGATAATAAAATCCATACATATTATGTATCTATACACATATGTATATGTGTATATGTGTGTAATCTGGGAGATTATACATTAAAATATTCACAGTATCTTTCTCTGGGTGGTAAGATTGATGATTTTTACTTTTCTTTCTTCCTCAGGTGTAATTTTTACTTTATCTACAAAAAATTAGCTATGTGATTTTTGAGTCAATAATAAAATTTTTCAGTTAGCTGTTGTGTAACTTGAATCCTAAATGTGAATTTTAAAGGGATCTTGGAGAGCATTATAGATGAGGAAATTGAGGTTCAGGGAAACGAGGTAACTGCACTAGTGGGACTTCCTTCTCTAAATTCAACATTTTTTTCTTCCTTCTCTTTCCAAATGTGTTTGCAGAGCTTTTGATTATTAGTCTAAACTTATATACTGTAATTAGATTCTCATCTTTAATTATCTTTCTGGCTTTTTGATGTATCTACTTACTCTAGCATGTTAGTTTTTCTTTGACTTGTTTCTTTTTTTTTTTCTTTCTTTTTTTAATGTTCAACTGATAGCTTGGTTTCTTTGACTTTTCTTTTTGAAAGTTGCCTGGGGTAAATAAACATTTTATCCCAATCAATGATCTCTTTAATTATATTCATCTCATGTTTGCCTTCTCGTCTTTACCAACTCTTTTTCTCAGACATTTCTAATGGTGAATCATAATTCCTCAAAGACATCTTTCCTGGAGTCAGAACATTCATTTTTAAAATTTGATTTAGACAGAGTGAACAGTGTTATTTAACACAAGGGTTTCTGCCTCTGGGGCCTAGGTGTTCTCATCTGCCAAATGGATGTTTTCCCACCTCATTGGATGACTCTTACTTGTGGGAAACATCTTGAAATCTCTGAAGCCCTTCCAGCCTCAACCGACACTTAACTTCTTAAACTGCCTGTGAGTAAATGGATCTGGGGCTAGAGATTGTCACGGAAGCCAGAATATCAGAACTGCACCCCCAAGATGCAGAGCCCTGGACTACACAAGGGCTGTGGGATCTTATTCCTGGAATCCCCACCCACAGCAGTGAAAGCTTGAACTGACCTCCAGGGAAGTCCCTGACTCTGTTTTTAAATTGAAGTATAGTTGTTGTATAATATTGTATAAATTACAGGTGTATATTATAGTAATTCACAGTTTTTAAAGGTTATACTCCATTTATAGTGATTATAAAATATTGACTCTGTTCCCTGTGTTGTAAAATGTGTTTCCGAGGCTTATTTTATACCTAATAGTTTGGATCTCTTAATCCTCTAGCCCTTTTTTGTCCTTCCCTCCTTCCCTCTCCCCACTGGTCACCTGATTTGCTCTCTGAATTTATGAGTGTACTGCTTTATTTTGTTATATTCACTCGTTTGTCATATTTTTTAGATTCTACATATAAGTTATTTGTCTTTCTCTAGTTTATTTCATTTACCATAATATCCTCCAAGTTCATCCATGTCACTGCAAATGGCGAAATTTCATTATTTTTTTCTGACACGTATTAATTTGACTTTTTCTAAAGTCCTTTCTATGACTGATTTCCTATAGCCACTCAGGACACCTGTGGCTACAGTTGGCCCCCTTCTCTGTGGTCCTTTAGAGCAATGCCTATCACGAGGCCTAAAATGCACACACACACACAGTGAATTCATAGAATCTTCCATGTTGTCTGAGAGTCCAGGGTAGACAGTCCAGTACAAATGTAATTCAAGTTGCAAAGTTTAACCCCGTATATAATTTTAAGGGTTTTTTGTGTATGTGTGTGTGTTAGTCTCTCAGTTGTGTCCGACTCTTTGTGACCCCATGGACTGTAGCCTCTGTCCATGGAATTCTTTAGGCAAGAATACTGGAGTGGGTTGCCCTTCCCTTCTCCAGGGAATCGTCTTGACCCAGGGATTGAACCCAGGTCTCCTCCATTGCAGACAGATTCTTTATTATCTGAGCCACCAGAAATGTGGCAACAATTTTAATAATATAGTTTATGTAGCCCAGTGAGTTCAGTTCAGTCCAGTCACTCAGCCGTGTCCAACTCTTTGTGACTCCATGGACTGCAGCACACCAGGCTTCCTTATCCATCACCAACTCCTGGAGCTTGCTCAAACTTATGTTCATCCAGTCAGTGATGCCATCCAACCATCTCATCCTCTGTTGTCCCCTTCTCCTCCTGCCTTCAATCTTTCCCAGCATCAGGGTCTTTTCTAGTGAGTCAATTCTTCACATCAGGTGGCCAAAGTATTGGAGCTTCAGCTTCAGCATCAGTCCCTCCAATGAATATTCAAGACCGATCTCCTTTAGGATTGACTGGTTTGATCTCCTTGCTGCCCAAGGGACTCTCAAGAGTCTTTTCCAACACCAGATATCAAAAGCATCAATTCTTCAGCACTCAGCTTTCTTTATAGACCAACTCTCATATCCATACATGACTACTAGAAAAACCATAGCTTTGACTAGATGGACCTTTGTTGGCAAAGTAATGTCTCTGCTTTTTAATATGCTGTCTAGGTTGGTCATAACTTTTCTTCCAAGGAGCAAGCATCTTTTAATTTCATGGCTGTAGTCACCATCTGCAGGGATTTTGGAGCCCCCCAAAATAAAGTCTGTCACTGTTTCCATTGTTTCCCCATCTATCTCCCATGAAGTGATGGAACTGGATGCCATGATCTTCGTTTTCTGAATGTTGAGTTTTAAGCCAACTGTTTCACTCTCCTCTTTCACTTTCCTCAAGAGGCTCTTTAGTTCTTTTTCACTTTCTGCCATAAGGGTGGTGTCATCTGCATACCTGAGGTTACTGATATTTCTGCCGGCAATCTTGATTCCAGCTTGTGCTTCATCCAGCCTGGCATTTCTCATGATGTACTGCTGATAAGTTAAATAAGCAGGGTGACAATATACATCCTTGACATACTCCTTTCCCGATTTGGAACCAGTCTGTTGTTCCATGTCTGGTTCTAACTGTTGCTTCCTGACCTGCATACAGGTTTCTCAGGAGGCAAGTCAGGTGGTCTGGTATTCCCATCTCTTTCAGAATTTTCCACAGTCTGTTGTGATCCACGCAGTCAAAGGCTTTGGCATAGTCAATAAAGCAGTCGTAGATGTTTTTCTGGAACTTTCTTGCTTTTTCAATGATCCAGTGAATGTTGGAAATTTTATTTCTGCCTTTTCTAGTTCCCTGTTAGCTCAGTTGGTAAAGAATCTGCCTGCAATACAGGAGGCCCGGTTTGATTCCTGGGTTGGGAAGATCTCCTGGAGAAGGGATAGGCTGCCCACTCCAGTATTCTTGGGCTTCCCTTGTGGCTCAACTGGTAAAGAATCCACCTGAAATGTGGGAGAACTGGGTTCAATCCCTGGGTTGGGAAGATTCCCCTGGAGAAGGGAAAGGCTACCCACTCCAGTATTCTGGCCTGGAAAATTCCATGGACTGCATAGTCCATGGGATCGTAAAGAGTCAGACACGACTGAGCGACTTACACTTTCATTTTTCTAAATCCAGCTTAAACATCTGGAAGTTCATGGTTCAGGTACTGTTGAAGGCTGATTGGAAAATTTTGAGCATTACTTTGTTAGTGTGTGAGATGAGTGCAATTGTGTGGTAGTTTGAACATTCTTTGGAATTGCCTTTCTTTGGGATTGGAATGAAAACTGACCTTTTCCAGTCCTGTGGCCACTGCTGAGTTTTACAGATTTGCTGGCATATTGAGTGCAGCACTTTCACAACATCACCTTTTAGGATTTGAAATAGCTCAACTGGAATTCCATCACCTCCACTAGCTTTGTTTGGGGTGATGCTTCCAAAGGCCCACTTGACTTCCCATTCCAGGATGTCTGGCTCTAGGTGAGTGATCACATCATCATGGTTATCTGGGCCATGAAGTTCTTTTTTGTGTAGTTCTGTGTATTCTTGCCACCTCGTCTTAATATCTTCTGCTTCTGTTATGTCCATACCATTTCTGTCCTTTATTGTGCAATAGATTCTAAATATTATCATTTCTACATGTAATCTGTAGGCCAAATTATTGTTGAGATATTTTACACAAATAAATAAAAAATGTGCACAGAATGCTATAGTTTTCTATAAACTCTTTTTTACTTTAAAAAAATTGTAGTAAAAATATACATAACATAAAATTTACTGTTTTAACTATTTTCGCGTTGGTGGCATTCAGTACATTCGCATTGTTGTACAGCCATCGCTATCATCCATCTCCAGAATGTTCTTATATCTCTGGAAGCTGGTGAATCCACAATCTCATAACACATGTTATTACTGATCAGGTGAGGAGCCCAAGGCTTTCTTCCTCTCCCCTCATCTCCCTTCCCATTTTCTCCTTCAAACTTGCAGCCTGGCTTCTGCCCACGACTGCCCTGGAACTGATCCCACTGGGGCTGTCAGCCCTTCCTGACAGTCAAGTCTCATGGGGCTGTGTCCTGGTTGTGTCTGGCTTCTGGTCTATATCATCTGGGATCCTGTTTTTCAGTCCTTTCTGCAAATCTCCTCCTCTGCTATTTCTGTAACACATTTTCCCTTGGATTTCCTCCCACCTCTTGAGTCTTCTGATGTCTCCTCCTGGCTCAGAAACTCATCCCTACTCCATAGATAGTTGCAAGAACTGCCTGGCTGATTTTGCTGCCTCTTGGCTTGCCCTTTAGACAAGTGGGATCTTTCTAACAGGGAAACCAAATCCTGCCCTCAGGCCTGCAAATGTGGCTTGAATTGACAGGATAAAAACTAACCTCCTTAGTTAAGTGCAGAATGCTTCTTGTAATATGGCCCCTGGTGACTCCTAATACTATCCTTACCCTCACCCCTTTATGAACTATAATATAGAACCATTTGGATTTCCGGCGTTGGCAGACCAGACTGCCTCATGGCTCAGTATCTCCATACAGGTGGTCACTCCATCCTAGAAATCGTGTCATAATTGCCTGTTTATCTCCCACTGCAGGGCAAGCTCTTGGATGGCAAAGATCTTGCTTAACCTCTTTATATCTCAGTGTTGAGTATATAATAGCTTTCATTTGTACAATAAGTAAATAAATATAAGCAGCTCTAGAAAATAGATTGGTGTCTGGATGGCGATCTGAAAATCCCTGGGGGAGGAACTAAGATCCCTCATGCCACGTGGTGAGGCAAAAGAAAACAGAGTCAAAGATCCTACACTTAGAAAGACTTATTATCAGAAAGCACTTTACAAATACCCCCAAACTGGATAATTTAACTACAGTTGGCATTTGAAGGCCATGCCACAATAGTGAAGAAATCCAGGGCTGGAGGGTCTCCTCTCCTGACCCTGTTCCCCAGAGGAGGAGGAGTTGGTGGGTGGGCATGGGTGAGGGGTCATTCCGTCTTCCCCAGGCCAGGGGGCCTCTGTCTACCTCTTAATTAATCTTAGCCCACAAGAACTTATACAACACGGGCAGAGCAGTGTAGCTGAACAAAATCTTGTCTACATCAGGATACTCAAATTCTGTGTGTTTCTAGATCCGCCTCTAACCAGCCCTGTGACTTCATAAGGCCCAGGAGCCTTATTCATGTGTAAAACAAAGGATATTTAGATCTCTTTCAACTCTAAAATTCAGAAACAGGAAACATTTGCATTCAGAGGCTTGTTCCACGCTTTTAAGGATAAATGAATCCTCACTTTCCAAGATATCAAAGCAAAGGCTGAGTCTTCTCTCTGGGGTAGTACTCAGCCTCCCCTGCACTCACCGCGACCTTGACCTGCTCTCAGATGACGGCTGCGTATGTGAGTGCCCAGGTCATTCAAGGAGCCTCCTTGGAAGAAAGAACTCTAGCTGCGCCCTTGGTTTTCACCATCTTCATGTGTTATGAGTTGAAGTAAATGATATATTTGATTAATCCACGTGAGAAGGCTCCTGCTCAGAGTTCTCTGAAAGATGGCTGTACTGAAGGAGACCTGAGCTGCTGCCCAGAAGGAAAGGAGGGTGGAGGGAGCGGGGAGAGAAGGGAGGAGGGGAAGAAGAAAAGGAAGAGGAGGAGGAAGAGGAAGGAGGGGGAAGGGGGGAAATGATGGGGAAGGGACGGGGGAGAGAGAAAGAGAGGCCTGATGTTCCTTTATGGACCCAGATCATGTTTCGCACAAACCCCACCTCTCATTTAATCAAGACAGTTAATCAGGTGGCACAGATCTGGACCACTTGCCAGCCCCCAGACTGGTTCTTCACCAGCTCGAAGGCTGAGTTGGCGGCTGCAGCAGACACTGGAAATTCACGAACGGCTGCCCCTGGAGGGGCTACACCCCCAGGTTCTAGACGACTGTGAGTCAAGGGCATCTCACCCTCCAAATCCCCACGTATATCTTACTTCATGTTTATTCACGACCATATAAGGAGTAATAAACATACGGTTTCATTTCTAGATTAAGAAACTGAGGATCAGAGAGAAAACATAACTCCAGTGTCACTCCACTGGTGCATGGAGGAGTCACTACTGACCTGGGGCCTCGCTCCGCCTCTCTGCATAACCAGATCCACCAGCCTCAATTCCTGCACATCAGGCCTTTGCTGTGTCGCCATTTACTGAACAACTCACAGCCAGCTCCATCCCTCACTCTTTCTTCCCCAGTCCCCCCTCTTTCTGCACCTCTCTGATCCACAGGTCACATTCAGCTCTCCAGGCAGGTTTTTGAGGTCAAGGGGCAAGTTTCCTGCTGTGTTTTTCCCTCCCCAAACCTGGTGCCAAGCTGAGCACATTACTACACGTGGGACAGGCGACGGGCTAGCAGAGCACCTACAAACGCCATCCTGTTCCCAGGCCACCCATCATCAAGTGCCATTCCTGGTTAGTCTCTGTATTGCTCTCCCTTCTTTTCATTTCCCTATCAATTTATTGTTTTGTTCTTGTTGTTGAACGTGTTATATAAGCAAGAACTCTAAGCCACCTCTTTTCCAGTTATCCTTTCCCATATATGTATAACATAAACATGTTAATAAACTTGTTTTGCTTTTCATTGCTAATCTGTTATTGTATTATACAGTTTCATCTGAGAACCTGTGATAGGTAGAAGAAGGTTTTTTCCTCTCCTATGGTATGCCCTGATTGTTTTTTCCTTTTTTTTTTTTTTTTTTCCCTCTGGGTGTCATCTGACAAACTCCTGACTGTCAGGTGGCTCAAGAGGTCCTCTTATTCACCTCAACAGGGAAGTGCCCTGGTCCAAGGGACGATGGGTGTGGCATCCTGATCAATGATGATTTGGTTTTAAGGAAGGGACTTTTAACGTGTGTGTAGACAGCAACACTTGCTAGGCTCAAATGTTTACTGGCAGGATTTTCCATTTTGTACTTACTAGCAATTTATGAATATTTAACACAATAGCATCAGATATAAATATACTCTGTTGTTTTCTCATGGCATTTCTTTTATTCTCTTTTATAGAACTTGCCATGACATGTAATTTATGCTCATTTGAGTATCTACTTGTTTTCCACCAGAAAGTAAACCCCAAAGGTTGGGGACTGTGTGCATTTAGTTAACCAGAGACTCAAAATGTATTTGTTGAATGACTAAATTAATTTTTGTTGGAATAGAGTTGATTTACAGTGTTGTATTTATTTCTGCTGTACAGCAAAGTGAATCAGTTACACATATACATATATCCACTCTTTTTAGAGTCTATTTCCATATAGGTCATTACAGAATATTAAAAATATTGAATATAATTCTCTGTGCTATACTGCTGCTGCTGCTGCTAAGTCACTTCAGTCGTGTCCTACTCTGTGTGACCCCATAGATGGCAGCCCACCAGGCTCTGCGTCCCTGGGATTCTCCAGGCAAGAGCACTGGAGTAGGTTGCCATTTCCTTTTCCAATGCATGAAAGTGAACAGTGAAATACAGTAGGTCCTAATTACTTATTTATTTATGAATTATAGTGTGTCCATTCTAATCTCCCAATTTGTCCCTCACCTGCCTTCCCCTTTAGGAACCAAAAGTTTGTTTCCTACATCTGTGACTGTATTTCTATTTTGTTACTAGTTCATTTGTACCATTTCTTTAGATTCCACATGATATTTGTCTTTCTCTGTCTGACAGACTTCACTCAATATGACAATTTCTAGGTCCATCCATGTTTCTGCCAGTGGCATCATTTCATTCCTTTTATGGCTGAGTAGTATCCCATTGTACATATGTACCACATCTTATTCCATTCCTCTGTTGATGAACATTCAGGTTTCTTCCATGTCCTAGCTACTGCCAATAGTGAGTCACTGGACATTGGAGTGTGTGTATCCTTTCAAATTATGGTTTTCTCAGGGTACACCCCCAGGAATGGGATTACTGGGTCATATGGTAGCTCTATTTCTAGTTTTTAAGGACCTTGCATACTGTTCTCCACCCTGGCTGTACAAGTTTACTTTCCCACCAGCAGTGCAGGAGGGCTTCCTGTTGAATAATTGATAATAGTAATGCCCACTGTCCTCATTTTCTAAGAACCAACCATGTGTGCTGTGAAGAGGAATCAGAGAACTGTCCCTCGGTTTAGGGTCAGTGAGCCCCTGGCTGAATCGGCGTGTCTGCACCCTCTCCTGGCCTCAGTGTTTTACTTGCAAAGCAAGGATAACAGGTCTGGGCCTACATATTCTTTGGTGAAGATAGTGGAATAATTTTTTTCTTTTTTTTGGCTGGGCCATGCTCAGCTGTAGGATCTTAGATCCCCAACCAAGGATTGAACCTGGGCCACAGCAGTGAAAGCACTGGGTTGCCAGGGAATTCTCTGAGCTCATGTTTCACTCTTTGTTTAAAGCCTTCATTTTGTGAATAGCCCGTACAGATGCATAGTTATACAAAGAGGTGTAAAGTGGCAATCTGCCTTGAATCCTCTGTCCCCTACCCAGTTCCCCCAGCGCTAGCACTACCATGCATCCCTCTTGTCACATTCCAGAGCATCTTTATCCACATGCAAACAAAAACATGAAGTGATTTTCCCTCGAAGGAGCATGTCTTACACTTGCCGTTTTCCAGCTACCTCACTCTGGGTCCAGTACTGAGTGAGTCTGCAACCAATATCTGTTGATGAATTTGATTAACTAATGGGTATTAAAACAAAAGTAGTTTCCTAGGTGACACCAGTGGGCTTCCCCAATGCTTAGCGGGTAAAGAATCTCCACTAATGCAGGAGATGAGGGTTGGATTCCTGGATGGGGAAGATTCCCTGGAGAAGAAAGTAGCACTCCACTCCAGTGCTCTTGCCTGGGAAATCCCATGGACAGAAGACCCTGGTGGGCTGGTCTGTGGGGTCTGAAAGAGTTGGACATGACTGAACAACTACACACAATTGTAACAAAAAATTGAACAAGAAGGAACATGACTTCATGATATGCATTAAAGATGAGTGGATGCTCATGCTGAATTCAGACTATTCCAACTGCCTACATCTTTCCTGCTCCTGTCCAAGACTAACCCCAACATCTGGACCTTTGTTTCCTTCAGCTTTTTATTTTATTATCTTTTTAATGGAAGCAAGTAGTTTTGGGGGAACATCTCAACTCTTTGGTTGTTTCAAGGATAAAATGTGTGACATCATGTCAAGGTCTTAGAACAGAGTCTGGCACAAAGACGAAACCCTGGGATCACTAGAAATTATTATTACTCCTACATCCTACCCACCGCTCACCTCAGATGACCTATTAATTCTGCATCATGGGTTGAATTCTGTCCCTCTGAAGTTCAGCTGTTGTAGCCCTCACCACCCCCATGCCCCAGAAAGCAACTGTGTTTGGAGATTTGGTCCTTAGGTAATTATGGTAAAAGGAGGTCATTAAGTTATCCAATCTGACTGGTGCCCTTATAAGAAGAAGAGATTAGGACACAGACACTCAGAGGGAAGACCATGTGGAGATATGGGAGAAGATATGGAGATATGGGGAGAAGATGACTGTTGAAAAACCAAGGAGAAAGGCCTTAGAAAAAACCAACCCCACTGACACCTTGATCTGGGACTTCCAGCCTCTAGAACTATGGGACTGCTGCTGCTGCTGCTGCTGCTAAGTCGCTTCAGTCGTGTCCGACTCTGTGCGACCCCACAGATGGCAGCCCACTGGGCTCCACCATCCCTGGGATTCTCCAGGCAAGAACACCGGAGTGGGTTGCCATTTCCTCCTCCAATGCATGAAAGTGAAAAGTCAAAGTGAAGTCGCTCAGTCATGTCTGACTCAGCGACCCCATGGACTGCAGCCTACCAGGCTCCTCCGTCCATGGGATTTTTCAGGCAAGAGTACTGGAGTGGGGTGCCATTGCCTTCTCTGAACTATGGGACAAGGAACTTCTATTGTTTAAGCTACCAACTCTGTGGGCCTTTGTGACGGAAGCCTGTGCAAATGAAGACACCCATTTTAGCCCTTCATTTCCCAAACATATGAAAATAGAGAAGACTTGTGTTTAACTTTTAGAGCCAGGTGCCTGCCATCACAAGGACACAAAGGTACGCCAGGCGTCTGTGAAGGTGCTCCCACCCAGAAGGGGGGCAGGAGGAATGTGCACTCCAGGGTGGACTGCTCAACGCTGCCCCAAGATTTCTCAGCTGTGCCTGGGGAAGGACACACCCTCCAGGCCAGCTCCTTGAAGGTGTGTGTGCAGAGAGGTGGCAGCCACTGCCCTGCCTGAGAAGCTGACCCCAAAAGAGGAGACACAGCAGATGCCTGTCTGGAGTCCCGCCTTCACCCAACCCCTCTGAGGGGTTCACCCCACCTCTGCCTGCCCTGAGCTTTGACCTCTTGGCTCACCTCTTTGTGCTTAAGTGAATCAAGATGGTGTCTAAGTTTGCAAACATGGTGTGCACACTCAGTCATGTCTGACTCATTGTGACCCCGTGGACTGTAGTCCGCCACGCTCCTCTGTCCATGGGATTCTCCAGGCAAGAATACTAGAGTGGGTTGCCATTTCCTTCTCCAGAGGATCTTCCCGGCCCAGGGATTGAACCCTTGTCTCTTCCCTCTCCTGCATTTGCAGGCAGGTCCTTTACCAACTGAGCCACCGGGATACATTTGCAGAGCATTCTGACAAATACATCTCTGCAGAATGAGGTCCTCACTCAGCAGCTGCTGGCTGGGCTCCAGCCTCCCTCTCCCTGTGGCCTTGGTGGTGCAAGGATGCTCCAGGATCTGGGGGCTTCTCTCACCCCTGGGACCCCCAGAGGCCTTCCACCAGAAGAGCCACCCTCGCTGTGCAGTGCCTGCTGACACCCACCCAGCGCCCCCCTCCAGGGACATGGCTCGGATTCTCCACCGGCAGCTGAGCTTCCCTCTATTGGGCTCCACGTGTCACAGGGCCTTGTAAGCTCATCTGTCTTGGGCTCCTTGAGGCCCAGCTTGTGTTGTGTTGCATCAACAACTGTGGAGACATCTGTGCACACGCTCCTGTGTCCCTGGTGGTTTGTTGCTCACTCCCCTGAGTCTGGTTGAGCTCGCAGACTGCAGCCCTAGGCCAGCATCGGGTCTCTCAGATGACTGTCTCTCACGTGACTGCTATTAAAGAGTCACGTGGGACCCAAAACAAGCCTGTAAAGAAGTTCATGGCTACGATGCCTTTTTGCAGAGCAGTCACTGGGCAGCTCGTACTGGAGTGGAACTGAGCTGCCTGCCTGCTGGCCTGGGCTTTCTACCCTCTGTGAGCTGACCGGAGTTCAGCTTCTGGCTGCTCATTAAAAGACAGAGGATGTTACGGTTCATAAAGTCGCCAGCTCCAAAGGCTGGTGCTATGGCCACGCAGCCCACAGAAGCGACTGTGGTCTCACCCCAGGCTGGAAGGTGTGGGCCATTCCTGTGCTCTCTGGGCTGCCTTGTGTGGTAGCTCAGAGTTAGACACGGGGCTTTCTGGGCCAGCTTTGCCCTCAGTATGCCGTGTGCCTTTAGGGAAGCCCCCTAACCTCTCGAGCCTTTCATCACTCATTAGCCAGAGAGAACCATGTTATAAATTAATGGGGACATGCTTAGGAATGACTGAAATACTCGGCATGAAAATGTTTTATTTGAACACCTTAAAAGTGTTTGTGGTTGCTTGGTTGGTTTGGTTTTCCTCGAGCCTATTTAATTCTATCCCTGCCTCTCCCCATCTCCATCTCCTCCTGTTCTGACCTCCTCATGCATTCATGCATGCTAAATCACTTCAGTTGTGTCCGACTCTTAGTGACCCTATAGACTGTAGTTTTCTAGGCTCCTCTGTCCAAGCCTCCTTGGGATAATCCCAAACCTGCCTGTTGTCCACCATTACAGTTGTCATGACCTGTGATACCTGACCCTTCTACTCGGCTGCTCACCAAACGTTTCTTTTTCTGTTCACGCTCCTTGTTTCCTGAGCCCTCCCTAACTCTAGACACTTCCTTCTCCTTCCATCCTGCCCTCGTGACTCTTGGTCCTGGAGCTGGGGGATGACACAGCTCCCAAGCGCCTGCTCATCTCCGGGCCACCTGCAGCTGAGTCACTTTTTTTTCCCCTTTGGCCACATTGTGCAGCATGCAGGATCCTAGTTCCCCAATCAGAGATCAAACCCACTCCCTCTGCACTGGAAGCACAGAGTCTTATCCACTGGACCACCAGGGAACTTCCAGCTGAGTCACTTTTGTTACAACAGGGAACCAGATAAGAGGAGAGAGACGAGCCAGTGCACTCCTGCATCCTAAGCTAACGGCGGTCCCTGTCCACCACGTGGCTGAACTGACATTCAGCATTGATACCTCTCACCATTCCCAGTGGGTGGGCTCTTCCAGATCCAGGGCTAAGTGCTCCTATGCATTATCTTGTTTCATGTTCACAACAGCCCTATGAGGCTAATGACTTAGTCTGGACAAGAAGAACCATGGTTATCAGCAAGGCTGTGTTTAAATCAATGAGGTGGGCCTTTCCTGGTGGTCCAGTGTTTAAGACTCTGTGCTTCCAATGCAGGGGGTGAGGGGAATTAAGATCCCACATGCACAGCCAAAAAAAAATTCAGTCAATCCATGAGGCACAGGTATCCATCACGGACAGAGGCCAGAGCAACCCCTTTCTTGCCCCAACAGCTTGGCACCAGGGGTGCCAATGGCCTGCCTCCTATTCAGGGGCCTCACATCTCCACAGCCAGCTACTCAGCTCACTGCTGGGAGGGGCTCAGGCTGCATGCCCTGAGCTGGTGGGGGCTCTCCCTGCACCAGGCCTCCCTTGTGCCTGAGATTGTAAAGAGTCAGCCTGCAATGCAGGAGACCCAGGTTTGTTCCCTGGGTTGGGAAGATCCCCTGGAGAAGGGCATGGCTACCCACTCCAGTATTCTTGCCTGGAGAATTCCGTGGACAGAGGAACCCGGTGGGCTACAGTCCATGGGGCTGCAAAGAGTCAGACACCTCTCATCGACTAACACTTTCACCGTCACTTTTTACCCCCTGCATTGCCCTGGCCGTTGCTCTGCAGCTTGGTTGTTGGGCTTGTCAGAGCAGAAGGCTGGCAGTGTTCCCGGGGCCTGGACGTGCTGAGGCAGCACTTGTTGGTCAGGCCCAGTCTGTTGTGGCTACCGTGTGGCTCTGAGCTGTCACTGTGAGTAGAGGGCTGCAGCCGTTCACCCACACATTGGCTCCCCAAGCTGCCTCTCAATACCTATGACTCTGCTTCTCCCCAACTCACCTGAACTTTTTTCCAGGTTTTTCCATTCCCTCCCTTTATTTGGTGCTCCTAAGAACCAAATTGTGTCTCCTCCTTTCCTAAAATTCACACATGGAAGCCCTGACCCCTAAGGTGATGATATTTGGATGCGGGACCTTTGGGAGATAATTAGGGTTAGGTGAGGTCATGAGGATGGGCCCTTCATGATGAGGTTAGCACCCTTACAAGAAAAGACCAGAGAACTCACTGTCTCTCTGCCACATGAGGTCAGGGAAGAGACGGTCACACGCAAACCAGGAGGAGAGCCTCAGCAGAACCCCACCATGCTGGCACCTTGAGCTTGGACTTCCCAGCCTCCAGAACTGAGCAAGAAACTTCTGTCATTTAAGCCTCCAGATTGTGGTATCTTGTTATGTCAGCCCTTACAAACTAATACAGTAGTTTCCTTATTCTTGGTCCAAGACAAGATACAAAGGTTGAAATTATTGTCCCAGGGGCTGTTTTCACAGTTCAAGAGCACAACAGACAAGCACCTTGTAAAGGATCTGCTTCTGGGTTCTCTTGGGTCAAGTTTAAATTCTCTACCTACTATAGAAGTGTTGGTCCATTCCCAGGGCATCTCTGAGATCCTGCCAGCCCCTGCCCGGACCCCCAGAGCCCGGCCTTCATACCTGGACTGCTTTCTTTGCACCCTCTTCCTCCCTTTTCCCTGGTCTCCAGATGGAGGAGCAGAGGATGCGGGGTGCAGCGTCCTGGCACTGCAGGCAGGGAACTCATTCTTCCCTTTCTAAACACAAAGCAATCTCTATGCACTGTCTCACAGAGAAAAACTGCAAATGAGGCTCTGGATGTGGCGAGTCTGGGCTCCAGGAGCTGGCAGGCATTTTTCCTTAGGGAGACCTTTGTTTTCACTTTCAGCTGACTGGCCTGAAATACGGAGGGACCTCAAAACTCAATACACCGTGACCTGGACTTCACAGCACACTGGGTAAGGACTGCCACCAACTCCAAGACTCCCTAAGATGTATCACCACACAAGAAAACTTGAGATGCCCTGAAAGCTACAGATCACAAGTGAAAAAATCTCATTGAGAATCCGCCTGCCAATGCTGGAGACGTGGGTTTGATCCCTGGACCAGGAAATTCCCACATACCCTGGGGGCAACTAAGCCCTTTGTTGCTGTTTTTGTCCAGTCGCCCAGTCACGTCTGACTCTGCGACCCCATGGACTGCAGCACACCAGGCTTCTCTGTCCGCCACCATCTCCTGAACTAAGCCCGTGGACCACGACTGTTAAGCCTGTGGTCTAGAGCCTAGGAGCCGCAGCTACTGAAGCCCTGTGCTTCTAGAGCACGTGCCCCACAAGAGAAGCCACTGCGATGAAAACCCCAGGCACCGCAGCCAGAGACTAGCTGCTGCTCACCACAGCTAGAAAAAGCTCTGCCCTCACAGCAACGAAGACCCAGCACAGCCATAAACTACTTAATTTAAAAAAGAAAGTCAAAAACAAAGAAAAAAGCTCATTGAGGTTTTCCCAAACTGACAACAATCCTAAAAATCCCCATGACTAACAATAACGAGTTGTGTGGCTGAAACTCTCCTGAACTTCAATAATAAAAGCAGTGTTTTATCAACTGGGCTAGAGAAAAGAATTCTCTATTATAGAAAGAGAATTCTATTTTTCTACAGAAAATTATATTGCAGAATCACTGTTATATGGAGAGGAGTATGAAGACCAAAAAAAATGTAAGGAAAGGGTATTTAGAGATGCTTCAGATAAGTGAAAATACTTAACGATTCTTCTGGATTTTATGGTGTTCATGGGACTGATAGGCTTCTTAAATGTGATGTGTTATTCTAAATAAATAATTCACTTTAGTACCCAGTTTTGTATTTGTAGTTTTGTTGTTCTTTTCCTAAAGAAGATCTCTAACAGTGAAGAAGAAGCTTCAGGACTCACAGAAATTGAATGTAGTTCAACCTCTTGAACTGCCTTCTCAGAAGGATTTTTTTTTTTTTAAGAAAAATCTTGATAGTTTTTTTTTTTTTTTTAAGATGAACATTTATTTATTTTTTGGCTGCACTAGTCTTCAGAGAAGGCAATGGCACCCCACTCCAGTACTCTCTTGCCTGGAAAATCCCATGGATGGAGGAGCCTGGTGGGCTGCAGCCCATGGGGTCGCTAGGGGTCGGACACGACTGAGCCACTTCACTTTCACTTTTCACTTTCATGCATTGGAGAAGGAAATGGCAACCCACTCCAGGATTCTTGCCTGGAGCGTCCCAGGGACAGAGGAGCCTGGTGGGCTGCCGTCTATGGGGTCGCACAGAGTCGGACACGACTGAAGCGACTTAGCAGCAGCAGCAGCAGCAGATGCGACTTGGCAGCAGCAGTTCTTCCTTGCTGCGCTCGAGTTACTCTCTAGTTGCCGTGCTTGGGCTTCTCATTGTGGTGGCTTCTCTTGTGGAGCATGGGCTTCAGGGTACATGCGCTCAGTAATTGCAGCTCACAGGCTCTAGAGCACAGGCTCGGTAGCTGTGACGCATGGGCTTAGTTGCCCCATGGCATATGGAATCTTCCCAGACCAGGGATGGAGCCCATGTTCCCTGCATTGGCAGGTGGATTCCTAACCACTGGACCATCAGGGAAATCCAGAAGGATTTTCAAGAGATTTATCCTTCATCCTTTTGGTTCTGCCCTGGGGTATCAGCCAGTCTATCTCCATAGTTCACTGGACCTAGAAACTCCAACCCCTCTTGGGGGCTGACCATATGTATGACAGGAAGACCAATGGTGTCATCATAACAGATCATTTTCCTGCAGTACAGACACCCCTGAAAATAAGATGTGGTCATTCTCAGGCCTTGAGACAGAATGAAGTTCCATGAGTAGAATCCTTGTCCTCTTGGAGTCAAGCTACCTGAAGTGCTATTACTGGAGACGAAAGGGCTTGTAAGATCACAGAACATTAGCAAGCACCATGCCTTTCCAGTGGTCCAGTGGTTAAGACTTCTTGCTTCCAATGCAGGAGCTCAGGTTCAAGTCCTGGTTGGAAAACTATTAATAAGATCCCATATGTTGCATGGACAAAAAGGAAAAAAAAAAAAAATTTTCTGGAAAGAACTGGATCTAGTTTTCCCCATAAATATTTGAGGAAACCTCTGACAGTACCTTCCCTGGAGCAGAGTATGAGGTGAACACGCTTCTGGGATTTGCTGGAAGGAAACATTCCATTCTATTTTCAAGCAAATAAGCAATATTGCATGCTCCTGATTACCATTGGCGTCAATTTATACTAAGCTCCCTTTCTGCCTCAGGTCTACTTAATGCCAAAGTTTTAATGAGATTATTGAATCATTAAAAGAGTACTTCTGAGCAACACTAGGAGGGCTGTATCATCTGCCTGTTTGCTTAGACAGTGGTTAAGGATTGCCTTGGATTTAGACTTTGCTATAAATAATCCCATACCTGGCCGAATTAAAATCTGTTATGCTTATTATTGGGGGGGAGGGGATCAAACAGTTCAACATAGATTTATGATGATAGTTGCCCCACGAGGTGAAGTTACTAAAAATCATTGAGTTGTCACTTGAAATGGGTGAATTTTATGATCCGATAAAGTTGTTTTAAAACTCTGATATGTTTCATGGTCTTTACATTTAGGAATTACAAACATGAGATTGAGAAAAGTAGACAAGTGA
This sequence comes from Cephalophus harveyi, assembly GCA_006410635.1. Classification (NCBI taxonomy): domain Eukaryota; kingdom Metazoa; phylum Chordata; class Mammalia; order Artiodactyla; family Bovidae; genus Cephalophus; species Cephalophus harveyi. Next base: position 147,935 of record SJYT01033562.1, read on the forward strand.
ATCATATTTCGTAAAACATGAGACGTATTTGTTGAAACAAAACTTTCCCACGAGAATCAGCTTGCAAAACCCTTATCGCTTTTGCTATCTCACCCCTTGACTCTCTTAGCATTCCTGAAAACTTTGACACCCTTAGCTTTCAAAGTTTGATTGCAATTTAGACCCAAAAAAAAAAAAAAAAAAAAACAACCTCACAAGTGATGTTTACTTTGTCCTGAATTGCTGAGCAAACTATTGCCAGCAAATTCATTGCACGTTCAGTAATTAATCAAACATACCTAACTATGTGTTGTGTTAATCATATAAACGAAGGGATTGTCATTTTTTAAAAAATCACTTTATGTTTGGCAAAGCAGGACATGTCACTTAGAGCAAATACCAGACCAAACCAATAAAGCCAGTCTTGTTAGGAGTGGAATCTGAAGGCTGAAAGCCACATGACACAAAGCTTTCAGGGGTTGAATTTTAAAAATGTAGAAAAGCAATAATTCTGTGGCTGCTGTAATGGCTGAGCAGTTTCATCTAACAATTTACGTCTATGAATACAAATAAGCCTAGTGTCCATTGTGCAAGGGGTGTGCTCTCTTTAGTTGACCCAGTTCCTGGTTAGTATGTCCCTTCTAGGTGTCTGTCATTGTGTCCTAGATTGAGCAGGCTGTGGTTAGTTCTGTTGTTTCTAACTATCATACATTTCTCTAGCTGGAATCAGCAGTACCGAGGAGTGCTCTTTCCCAGGAAAATGCCAACAAAGATTTATTTATTGAAATAAGCTACTCTAGAGGAAATGGCAACCCACTCCAGTATTCTTGCCTGGGAAATCCCATGGACAGCGGAGCCTGATGGGCTACAGTCCGTGGGGTCACAGAGTCAGACACGACTCAGTGACCGAGCATGCACACTGAGCTGTTAATACTTACCACCTTGGAAATTCTAGTTCTCTGAAGTGGAACACAGACAGACACGTTCAACCTGGTATGGAGCCTGGCTGGAGGTGTGACAAAGGTCTGAGGCCGGGCTTGCCCGGGTCACTAGGTCTGGGGCAGTTGCACAGCTGGGGGTCCAGGCTACCTAGGCACTCGGTCAGGACAGGAAGTTCAGACCTGGGAGAGATGCCCGGTAATAGTTGGATTTCACTGACCAGCCAAGAGGCAAAACAGAAATTCCTTCTTTGGCCTGCCTTCTTCTCACCCTTTAAATATTTTAAAGAATTTCTGAGGGACTTCTCTGGCAGCCCAGTGCTTAAGACTTTGAGCTTCCACTGCAGGGGGTACAGGTAAAATTCCTGATCAGGGAACCAAGATCTTGCATGCCATGGGGCATGGCTAAGAAATTAAAGAAAAAAAAAAAATCCCACAATTAAAAAAAAAAAAAGGAATTTCTGAGGATAGCTGGCAGATAATTTAAAAGAGATAATTTCATGCAAATGTTATATTCCTTTTCCAAAAAGTTACATCTAAACTTTTAACTATGTGCGTATAATCATCTAGTGCTTCCCAGATGGTGCAGTAGAAAGAACCTGTGTGCCAATACAGGAGACACAAGAGATGTGGGTTCAATCTCTGGGTCAGGAAGATCCCCTGGAGTAGGAAATGGCAACCCACTGCAGTATTCTGGCCTAGAAAATCCCATGGACAGAGAAGCCTGGCAGGCTACAGTCCATGGAGTCACAAAGAGTTGGACACAACTGAGTGACTGAGCATGCACACATATATAATCAACTGGGGAAATCTACAGCTGAATAGGAAATTATTTGCCACCAGTTTGTACTCCCAGCATCTGAACTCCCTTGCTACACTGGGGAGTTTCCTACTCTCGGAAGTAGAAGCACCCACTGTGGAAGCAGAAGATGCTACATTCTCATATTCCTAGCCACTATACCTGCTGGGATGCGGGCATGTGGTCTAGGCTCAGTCAATCAAATGGATCTGCCCCAGACTTCGAACTGGAAGCTCTTGATTCAAAGCAGCATGAACTACATCCTCTATTCTAGAGAGGGATTCACTCCCCCAACACCCTTTACCAACCTTTTTCTAAGCCTCATCCAGGCTGGTCATGCACTCCTAACTTCTTTTCTTCTCTCTGGATGGCTGTATGGCACACTTCTGGCTGGGGAGATATAGAATGAGCTTTGTCTTGAGATTTCTGGAAAACTTTTGCCTTCTTGATATAGGAATCACCCTTTCTGTCTTCTCTCAATTTCTACCTTGAATGTATATGCAATATCTAGGCCTGCAGCAGCCATCTTGCAACAAGGAGGAAACAACTCTGAAGATGAAAGCCAATAAGCTAAGGGTAGTAAAGCAGACTGAAAGAACCAGTATTCCTGGCAGATTTTTTAGAGTTGATTCCACGTTTGCAGCTACTAACTTCTAGGTAGATGAGAAAAATAAGCATTTATGTTTAAGCCATTATTAGCCAGGTTTTCTGTCATTTGCATTATCTTCATTCCTAGTTGATAGAGGCCATTTCCAATGTCCAGCACTGGGGAGGTCTGTGGTGCAAGTTACCACGTAAGAGCCTGGGGTGGCAGCAACAGTATTCCTACAGAACCAGTTCTGCAGCATTATCTTGGGTGTCATTCTTCTTTCTTAGCTTCCAAACTCCTCCAGAGCTCCTGAGGATTTTGTGAGCTACATAAAGTACCTTTTAATACATTCTTTTTCTGCTTAAATTTACCAAAGTTTAATAATCAAAGATGAGGTCAATAGAGTGGGTCCTAATCCACTATGACTGGAGTCAGTAGAAAAGGAGGAAATTTGGACACAGAGAGAACACATGTGAAGAAGAAGGCAGAGACTGGGGTAAAAGAAATTAAACAAAATTTATTTCTCTTGCGTGTAATCAAGAATCCTGGGAAGTACCGAAATTGACAGCGGGGTAAGCGACAGCCACATACCTTCAGGGGATGGGATTGAATTTGAGGTTGATTGTCTGGTTGGATCTAAGGGCAGTTAAAATTCAAGTTGTATTAAGACAGGCACAATGTCGCTTGTGGTTGCTTGTGTGAAGGTCACCCAGCACAGTGGAGGTCCCACTGAAGTTAAGGCATTGAGAAACCACGTGGTGGCTGCCAGAGAACGGCATGAAGGGCACAAAGGATTGGAAAACTGTGGGGTGGAGTGGCTGATGCTAAGTCCAGAAGGCTTAAGAAGTGATTGTAGTTGTGTTAGTCACTCAGTCATGTCTGACTCTTTGCTCCTCTGTCCAAGGAATTCTCCAGGTAAGAATACTGGAGTGGGTAGCCATTCTCTTCACTAGGGGATCTTCCCCATCCAGGGATCGGACCCGGGTCTCCTGCATTGCAGTCAGATTCTTTACCATCTGAGCCACCGGGGAAACCCTTGGCAGGATCTTAAATTCTAGTTCCAGGCAGTCTGGAAACCAGGGACTTTCACTGACTATGCTAAAATCGTATCTTATCTTTTGCAACCACAGCTAAACCAAAAGAGAGGTTATGTGGGTTCCTGACTTAAAATATCCGACTTTAATCAAAACCTTCTCTTGTCTCTCATGGATGGTTAGGGGACCAATTGGAAAGAGTAAGAATTGGGAGATTACGAGGGCCTGAGGACTCAATTCCTTGCTGTGTTATATGCATGTTATATTTGTGTTAATAATACATTAAATAAATTTATCCAAGTTAATAATAACAATAATAATAATAAAAGATAAAATCATTTGAGTGGGTCCTAATCTAACATGACTGGTGAAAGTGAAAGTCACACAGCTGTGTCCAGCTCTTTGCAACCCCATGGACTATACAGTCCATGGAATTTTCCAAGCCAGAATACTAGAGTGGGCCTTTCCCTTCTCCCAGGGACCTTCCCAACCCAGGGATTGAACCCAGGTCTCCCACATTGCAGGTGGATTCTTTACCAGTTGAGCCACAAGGGAAGCCCAAGAATACTGGAGTGGGTAGCCTATCCCTTCATCAGCAGATTTTCCCAACCCAGGAATCGAACCGGGGTCTCCTGCATTGCAGGTGGATTGTTTACCAACTGAGCTATCAGGGAAGCCCTGGAGTTAGTATATAAAGAGGAAATTTGGACACAGAACACATGTGAAGATGAAGGCATCCTTGCATAACTGTCACTCACTTCACTTGTTTCTTGATAGTGGTGGTTTACTCACTAAGTTGTGTCCAACTGTTGCGATCCCGTGGACTATATAGCCTGCGAGGCTCCTCTGTTCATGGGGATTCTCCAGGCAAGAATACTGGAGTGGGTTGCCATTTCCTCCTCCAGGGGACCTTCCGCACCCGGGGATAGAACCCAGGTCACCTGCCTGCATTGCCGGCAGATTCTTTACCAACAGAGCCACCTGGGAAACGTTGTTTCTTGCACCCACCCTAATACTGAATCCAAGGTGATGTGGTTAGGAAAGACTCTCTGGAGGAAGTAACCAACCCCCTTACAAGGAATAGGATTTGGCCAGCTGTTGGAGTAGGGGTGGAAAGGTTTCCTTGGCAACAGTAGTTAAGAGGTGTTAACATTCATTAACACCTCTTAAGGGACAAGTCAATGAGGCGAGCGAGCTAGGGTAGGAGTTTGGACTTTATCCTCAGAACAATGAGGGGCAAGCGAGAAAGGGAAAGGAGAGAGTAACTAGAAAAGGAGCTTGACACCAAAGGCACCTGATGAATCACCTGAAACGTCTGAGCAGGGTGCAAGCACTAAATAATTGGTTGGAAAAGCATGGCTGGTCTATGTTCCGCCGGTGCGGGGCCGGGAGGGGGAGGACGCTGTTTTAGTGAAAGAGAACACACGATTAGGAACAAAGTCGACTATTAACTTGAGATGAAAAAATAAATCACAAGATATTACTGGAGTCTTGGAGATACCGGGCTGTTTCTTCTGTTTACCGAAACTGCTTGCCTAGAACGGCTTCCAGAGGGCAGCTTGGCGAGCCCTCTCCTCCAGGGCACTCTACAACTCCAGCACCTTTAAGGTGATGCTCGAGAGGCCCCCTGGGGACGTAAGCTGAGTCATGGCCTCCGAGGAGCGACTCCTCTGCCACCGCAGAACGAGAGGGCTCGTCCGTCTGATACGCAGACCGCCCGGCTGCACGGATGGCAGGGATTGCATCGGAATCAGAGGCGGTCACCCGCACTCTGAGGTCGGGGGCTCCCTCCGCTGCCCCAGCTGCTTTCCCGGGAGGGGAGGGGTGAGCATCCCCACCCCGCCGCGGGCGCACCGTGTGGGGCGCTCCCTGTGGCTCTCCGGAAGGAAACAGCCCTGCTTACCACCGAGACCAGGCGGCAGTCATAGGGACCATTCTTTTCCTCACTCGGCGTATACAAACCTGACCTCAAAAACACAAACCCTGTCTTTGGCATTTCTGGATTTAGAAATAAACATCACTCCAGTATGAAAAAGGAAAAACGGCAGTGACTTCATGGCCACAGAGTCGCAAAGTTTTATTTTGAAAGTTAAAAAAAATGTTTTTTGTAACGTTTGTCGCTGTTGAAATAAAATAACTTCTTGTTGCAAAACAACAGCTAACCATCAGCCAGGAGCGCCAAGCGCGGGGACCCGTCCGGTGCGCGACGCTGCAGCGGGTGGTTCTGGGGGGCTACAGGCGGGCGGCGCGGGGGCGCGCGGGGCGGGGGCGGGGCCGAAGGGGCGCGCGGGGCTGGCGGGCGCGCGGGGGCGGCGGGCGCGGCGCTGCCAATCGCAGACAAAGGCCGCCCCAGTGAATCATGTGGTGCCGGGGGAGGAAGTGCGGCTTGTTTTCTTTCCTCCAGTCGCCCGGCTCCGGGTGGAGCGCGATGCGCGGAGACCCCCGCGGGGGTGGCGGCGGCCGCGAGCCCCGATGAAGCCGGAGCGCCCGGGCCGCGCCGCAGCGCCCCTGGCCCGATGGAGGCCCAGCCGTGGGACCCCCTCCGCAACGACTCGCTGCCGCCCACACTGACCCCGGCCGTGCCCCCCTACGTGAAGCTCGGCCTCACGATCGTCTACACCGTGTTCTACTCGCTGCTCTTCGTGTTCATCTACGTGCAGCTGTGGCTGGTGCTGCGCTATCGCCACAAGCGGCTCAGCTACCAGAGCGTCTTCCTCTTCCTCTGCCTCTTCTGGGCCTCCCTGCGGACTGTCCTCTTCTCCTTCTACTTCAAAGACTTTGTGGCGGCCAACGCGCTCAGCCCCTTCGTCTTCTGGCTGCTCTACTGCTTCCCCGTGTGCCTCCAGTTCTTCACCCTTACGCTGATGAACTTGTATTTCACGCAGGTGAGTCGCGGGAGGCCGCCCCCGCCAGGTGAGCACCTCCAGGTGTTCCAGGTGTTCCCGCCAGCCGCGGGAGCTGTGTGTGTGTGGAGGGGGGGGGGGGTTGGAAAGCATTGATTCTGGGGTGGTCCGAGCCCTGTCCCACCTGCAGGCCTTTGTCCCAGGTAACGCGTCTCATTCCCGAAGGAGGAGAAGGGGAAGGGAAAGGAGAGTGAGGGCTGGCGGCCACCCGTCATCCTCTGCCCGCAAGTCGGCATCACTCAGCGCGCAGGGCGCGGCAGCATCTCCGTGCACACATCAGATTCGGCACTGATGGGAGATGTGCCCACCAAGGAGACTGGCACTCCAGTTTCCCCTCTGTCCCCTCGTCTCAAAGCGTCTGACCATCAGCCTGGAAAAATCGCTGCCACCTTGGCCTCCAGATTGGGGCCAGACGCTGGCTTTTTTGAGGAGAGAGTGGGACTGCCCTGGTTTGGATGGAATGTTTGGAGCCTCCAGCATGGGAGCCCTGCTGAAGGGCTCACTCATTCCACAGGATTGCTACACAGCCGTCGGGGTAGCACCCAGCTCCCGAGCTGATGCCTCGAGAGCTCAGCCGAAAGTTTCCTGGCGCCCTTTTACAGGCACTGGGGAGTCGTTTTATGAGCAGATTGTTAATAAGCTAATGGGAGAACGTGCGAATTGACTTGGCTGCTGCGACGCTTGACTTAAGTACAGTAATTGGAAAGTGTCTTGCAAAGAGCGTGTGAAGTATTGTATAAAGGTGTAATAGCACAATACTGTCATCAGCAGCATCATCTCTGCTTCCCATTAGCTTTCCAAGCACTAAAATGTCCATTTTCATTAGGACCCTGTCCAGGGCGAAGGCCAATTATGTCACCTGGTAAGGGGAGTTTAAAAACTGTCGCTTGGCTAGACGCTTTGTGCCAGCAAGCATTACATTCCTTTTATTATTTTATTTTATTATTCCTTTTATGTCCTTATTTATTAAAAGAAAATGCTGTTGGGACCTCACCTTCTAATGCAGGGGGTGAAGGTTCGATCCCTAGTTGGGGAGCTAAGATTCCACATGCCTTGCAGCCAAAAATCCAAAACATAAAACAGAAGCAGTATTGTAATAAATTCAATAAACACTTTAAAAGTGGTCCATATCCAAAAAAACCTTAAAAAGAAAAAAAATGCTGTTGGAAAAAAAAAAAAAGGAAGAAAAGGTAGAATAAGAATTACTCTGGTATAATGGGAGCCCCTGAACGACAATTTGGAGGAAACACTTTTGGCTAAAAGCTTGCATAAGTAGCTATTGTGTTTTTATCAAAAGGGATCTATAGATAAAGCAGTCTCCTCCGTCCAGTGTATCAGCATATTTTCCAGTCCACGAGTCATGTATGTCATCTGTCCAAATACAGCTTTTAAATCCAAAAACCAGTTCAGGCAGTCAGCTACAGTGCAGACACTCTGACTTCTTTTTTTTTTTATTGGCTCCAAAGTGGGTGATTCCAGGAAGATTCAGAAGTCAGGTATGTTGATATTCCTTCAAGAACTGTGACAGTGGTCTGATGGCATGTTGTGGTCAGGTCCCTTTTTGAGAAGGAAAAAGGACAACTTAGAGCACGGCCATGGCTGTCTGGTAGTCACATGCAAAGTTTGCGCTCAGAGCTGGATTAGGCGCAGAGCCACACATTTTCTGCACCATCTGCTGGTTGGCGAGTGAATGCTGAGTGAGGGAAAGAGTGACCAGGCCAACAGCCTCGCAAGCCGAGAGGCCACAAGCCACCGCCCTGGCTTCTTGATGACTCCCAGGTCTTGTTTTCTTTATATCTCCAGGGTGGCTGGCAGGAGGAGGTGGTACTAACTGCTGGCATCACAGACACCCTGGCAGATGAGCTGTTCCCTGGCCTCCTGGCAAATAGTCTGATGCTTCCAGAGTGTTTTAAAGGGGTCGCCCTTTGACTCCCAGCTCCAACATCCCTCTCCCCCCACCCCTCCCATGCGCCTTCTGTTAGGCCAGGTTCTTCAACCACTGGAATGGCTGGGGGAGCATTAAGGATTACTGCAGCTTGAGCCCCCTCTTAGAGCATGTAAATCAGATTTTGGAGGCTGGTGGGTAGTGGCTAACAATGAAGAACCCTGTGCTGTGTGCTAGGCACGATTCTGAGTGGTCTTATTTATTCTTCCCAACTACCCTCTGAAGGAAGGATGGATGGTGTCCCCGTTTTTCAGAGGAGGGCCAGGGAGGTTATATATGACTCCCTCTGGGTCACACGGCCAGTGAGCCCTACAGCCAGGAATCACACCCACATCTGTGACATCAGAGTGCCAAGCTTGTCCTCCATGGTACAGTATTTGAAACCTCTTACAGTGGGAAAGCATACCCTCCTCTGAATGTCACATCATGTCCTCTGGGAGCTTGGCATCCAATTGAGGAGATGCCAAGTATACATCCAACAGAGCTGAGTAATAAGTCAAGGGATTTAAGGGAGAGTATATTTCACTTCCGAAGACTGCAGGAGATTCCTCTCTCCAGCTCCTGGTGGACCTGGTTCAGTCGTTAGCAGGCTCTGTGTGTATGTCTGGCTCCGAGTGTCTGAGCTCTCCTAGAAGCCCCAGGCATTGAGTTGTTTCCAGCTCCGGGCCCTGCTGGGTCCAGCAGACTCCTGCTCAGCTCCTGCCGCTCTAGGAGTTTGCAGGGCCGAGGCTGGAGTGGAGGCATACACTCCAGAATCTGTTCTTCTAGCTCAGTGCTCATTTGCTTTTTAAAGGGGGCTTAGAGGGGGCAGGACCCTGAGACCTGAGGTATACAGGGGTCTATGTGCATGAGGTGTGGTAGGCCCTCCGCCCACTAGGCTGTATGGTAGAGGCACCAGGGCCAAGGCTGCCAGCCTCTGGGCCAGTCAAGTCCTCTGCGAGGCAGGTCTGTCTGTAGAACTGGGTTGGAGGGTCCTGGCAGCTCAGTGACACCTGGGTTTGTATGTCCCCCAGCTGTCCCCCCCCCAGAATTTTGGGCCTGGACCTCAGACTCCTGGGGTTCCTGGGTGTGAAAGAGTGTGGCGGGCTCAGCTTCCCCCTGGTGCAGTCTTGAGACAGACTCCTACCATTACAGGCTGGTTTGAGGAAGGAAAAGAAGTGAACCCTCCCATGGGAAAGAGGTGGTTTGATTAACGGACAGTGACGCAGGAGCCAGCACCTACTATTGCCTTAAGAGTGTGGGTGGGAGGATGCAGGGGCTTTCCTGTGGGCACCTGAGGCTCTTGCTGGGGGCCAGGGAGTCATGGTGGGGGTCTGGGGGTCATGTTGGGTATTGGAGCTAATGGTTAGGGTCTGGGGGTCATGGTGGATTTTGGAGCTAATGGTGAGGGTCTGGGGGTCATGATGGATGTTAGATCTCATGGTGGGAGTCTGGGGGTCAAGGTGGGGGTTGGAACTCATGGTGTAGGCCTAGAGGTCATGATGGGTGTTGCATCTCATGGTGGGATCCTAGGGGTCATGGTGGGGGTTAGAGTTCACGGTGAGGGCTTGGGACTCGTGGTGGGCCAGGGAGTCGTGGTGAGCTTGCAAAGACCTGTGAATCAGGGGACGGAGCCTAAGGAGCCAGCCCTCCTTGGGCGCTCTGGGCAGAGCTGGGTTACTGACCTGCTGTAGGACAAGGGCGGCCCTAGTGCCCTCCCTCCGGGTTGGAGCAGGTTAAAGGAGGTGCCGTTGGCACTGCATCTCTCATCCCCTCCTCTCCCTCAGTTGAGATGCTCTGCCTGCATCTTTTAATAGCCGGAGCCCAGACTGGCCAAACTGCAGTCCTGAAGGTCAGGCCCCAGCACTGGCTCGGCTCTTCATTACCCACTGTGTCACTGAAATGACTTTTCCCTCCAACCGGCAACTTTCATGTTTGTCGAATGGCAGTGGCACTGGGCCTCTGCTTGGGAAGAGGTTGGAAGTCCCTGGTTCCAGGGCTGCGGCTCTTGACCCCAAGAGCTATGGGCCTGGGAGGTCCAGAAGCTCCACCTTCATTCTGCAGCCAGCCGAGGCCTCGAGGATCCTGGTGACTTGTCCAGGGTCCCCGGCTAGGCACGCAGAGCCAGGAAGAGTGCTTGCCGCACACAACAACCCCACCCCCCGCACCCCCCGCCTCCCCTGGCCCCTTGAAATGCATCCTGGTCCTTATCTCTGCTGACAGGAAACAAGGAGGCATCTGAAAATCTAATCCGGGGACCCTGTCTTCGCCTGCACCAGGAAAAGGGAGGAGGAGGTGGGGACCTCAGGCATGAGTGGATCTCGCTGTGGTTCTTGGCAGTCCATTTCATCAAGAACGGTTACTGAATCTGCTGTGTGCCAGGCCCTCATCTAGGAGTTGTGAAGAGGGAAGCTTCTAGGCCTCTTGGTGATTATGAAGGAGTAAGAAGCTTAGGAACACACAGGGCAAGAGTTTGTTGGTCCCCAAGGATTTTATTTCAGAACCGGGGCCACACAGTTGCACAAGGGCGGGGAATCCTCACGTCTGCACCACACTGTGGCCTCCTGACCCCTGCACCGGCTCCTTGTGGTCGCCCAGTGGGCTCCCAGCTGCCAGAGCTGTGTGTGTGGTATGTGTGTGTACACGCCTGTAGTGTGTCCATGCAGACACACACAGGTTCATGAGACGTCTTCCTTATTAGCGTTCAGTCTACCATTTATCACCAGCAGCCCCCAGGAAGTCAACTCCTAATTTTACTGCTAAAAATCCCCCACCCCCCAAAATCTAATTTTACAGCCCAGTCTCCTCAGATCTTTCCTTGAAGCTCTCGCTCTTTGTTCTCTCTCCCCTGACTTTTGGCTGCTTCTGCGTAGTAGGGCAGCAGCATCAGGGGAACCAAATTTCACACCCTCGGCCCTTATGGGTAAAGTTAGCCTCCTCTCAGCATATCTGAGGGGCTTCCCCAGTGGCTCAGCGGGTAAAGAATCCGCTTGCAATGCAGGAGAGGCAGGTTCGATCCCTGGGTCAGGAAGATCCCTTGGAGAAGGAAATGGCAACCCTCTCCAGTATTCTTGCCTGAAAAATCTTGTGGACTGAGGAGACTGGCAGGCTCTGATCCAAAGGGTTGCAGAGAGTCGAACATGCTTGAGAGACTAAACACACATCCAGAGGCGGACGTGACTGAGAGCCTGAGTTTGGGTCCCCCACACTCTCACGCCTGTAGGGTTTTGCTGCATCCTTCTGCTTTCCTGACTTTCCCGCAGCAGGAACTAGCAGGGAGGCAGAAAGAGGGCACTGTCCTAAGGCTCTTGGTTGCTCAGGTGGGTTGTGCTGGCATGTCCAAGGGCAGTGCCCTCCCCCCAGAGGGCTGTGCTGTACCCCATTCTTCGGTCCCCAGAGCCATCAGCTCGGAGGTGCAGGGTGAGGCACCGAGGGACGGGATGATTGGAGAGCAGCATCGATGAAATTGACAGCCCCTCATCCGAATGACATCCCTCAGTCTTAGGATTTTGAGAACGACTTAGTATGTGATCCAAAATCTGCTGTCGTCCCCCGATTTCTGATTGTCTTGCAGCTCCAGGGAGAGGACAGAAGCCTCTTGGTTGTGGGTGTGACGGGTCGATTTTCTCCAGACGGATGGGCTCAGCACACAGTGCTGACCATCCCTGGCACGTATGCGCCCCTGGAGGTCTACAGAAGCTTGTAAATATTTTACTTTTGATTTATCCCATGGCTGAAGTTTAGAGTCTGTTAACCTCTGAGGACAGATGACCCCGTGGTTTTAGTGTCTCGTTTCCTTAAACTTGGGTGTGGAAAGCACAGGAAAGGAAGTCGTGATGGTGTCCACATCAATATTTTAGGCCTTGTAGCTACACATGTTCTCTGTTGTGTAATTTTTTTTGGTTCTTTTTAGACATCTCTTTAAAAAGATTAAAAAAAAACCAAAAAGCTGTTCTAAGCTCGTAGGCCATAGGATAACAGATTGCAGGCTGGACTCAGTTCTTGGGAGAAACTTTGGACAAGTCCAGTGTGACTCACCTTGCTGTTTTGGGGGCAGGTCCTTCGGGCACTTTGGAAACAAGCCATAACAGGCCATGGCTTCTTGTCTCCCAGTTACAGTGTCATTTACTCAGCGAACACATCAGTCACCTGTGCGCAGGTGTCCAGGGTCAGAGACAGCTGGATCTGTGCCCTGAGGGGCCCCAGACTGTAGGGGAAGACAGACACAAACAGAGCCACATGCCACCCACGGGGTTCTCTCCCCACCTGCGGAGCCTGGGGAAACACAGGTGAGGGGCCTTGGACTGGATGTCTCATGATGTCCTCCGGTCCCCACCTTTTAATGACACACCCACCAGCCAGGCTACATAGTGTGTAAAACACAGGGTAAATGTCTCCATGGGCTGAAATCAGCTCCCTGGCCTGCACCCTGCCTCATATACCCTCCCCCTGCTACCCGGACCTAAGAGATGCCAGAGGTCGTGCTGCCCATCAGGTGATGTGACGGTCCATGGGTGATGTGTGACCAGGAGCGGAGGCACGTGGGCTGAATGGGAGCCTGGTTGGCCCCTGAACCCCGATCCTGAGTCACACAGTCTGCGGACATGAATTTGGAGATTCATTTCATTCACTCGACAAGTATGTTCTTAAAATTGGGGTGACATTCACATGCCGTAAAATTAACCATTTTACTATGTACGACTTAGTGTGGCCTTTAGTGCGTTGACATTTTTATGCAATAGCCACTGCTGTTCAGTTCCAGAACATTTTCGTCACTCCAGAAACACCCTCCATGCTCATTCAGCAGTCAGTCCACTTGCCCCGCTCACCCCAGCCCCTGGCCAACACCCGTCTGCTCTGGATGTGCGTGCGTGCGTGCATGCTAAGTCGCTTCAGTCGTGTTCGACTCTTTGCGACCCCGTGGACTGTAGTCTGCCAGGCTCCTCCGTCCATGGAAGTCTCCAGGCAAGAATACTGGAGTGGGCTGCCATGCCCTCCACCAGGGGATCTTCCTGGATCAGGGGTCAAACCTGAATCTCTTATGTCTCCTGCATTGGCAGGCAGGGTCTTTACCTCTAGTGCCACCTGGGAGGCCCCCCGTTCTGGATACTTCGTTTCAGAGGGATCATACACTAAGTGGCCTTTTGTGTCTGGCTCCTCTCACTTAGCATGACGTTTTCAGGGTTCGTCCGTGTCATAGCTCCTTCTTTTTTAAGGCTGGATGGTATGCCACCGTAAGCATCTTCCACCGTTCACTTATGTGCTGATCCTCGGAGGGACACTTAACACATTCTTCTGAGGCCTGTTACTCCCTGCAGGCTGTGCAGACTGGGTAGTGGTCACATGTAGTTCCTGCCTTCAGGGAACTTGACCTTGAGTGGGGAGAACAGACCAGAGTCTTCTCCAACACCACAGTTCAAAAGCATCAATTCTTCGGCGCTCAGCCTTCTTCACAGTCCAACTCTCACATCCATACGTGACCACAGGAAAAACCATAGCCTTGACTAGATGGACCTTTGTTGGCACAGTAATGTCTCTGCTTTTCAACATGCTATCTAGGTTGGTCATAACTTTTCTTCCAAGGAGTAAGCATCTTTTAATTTCCTGGCTGCAGTCACCATCTGCAGTGATTTTGGAGCCCCCCAAAATAAAGTCTGACACTGTTTCCCCATCTATTTCCCATGAAGTGATGGGACCAGATGCCACGATCTTCGTTTGCTGAATGTTGAGCTTTAAGCCAACTTTTTCACTCTCCCCTTTCACTTTCATCAAGAGGCTTCTTAGTTCCTCTTCACTTTCTGTCATAAGGGTGGTGTCATCTGCATATCTGAGGTTATTGATACTTCTCCTGGCAATCTTGATTCCAGCTTGTGCTTCTTCCAGCCCAGAGTTTCTCATTGCGACTGTTGGTGTAAGTCAAATCCTTTTACCCTCCTTTGTTCACGGCAGCTTCCTGGGATCCAGGCCACCACCAGGGATGCAAAGGCGGGAGGGCTGGCCTCGCCCCTTGGGGCCCCTGTGAGTGGTGCCACCCCTCCCACAGCACACTGCTCTTCCCTGGGTTGGTGGCACTTGTTGCTTCCTCTTGAGTCGTCCCTACTTGGGTTGTGATGTTCTCAGTTCCCATCCTTGCTTCTTTTTTTAATTTTTATTTTCAAAATTTTTGGGCCATGCCGCATGGCATGTGGGATGTTAGTTCCCCAGCCAGGGTTTGAACCCACACCCTGCTGCATTGGAAGCACAGAGTCTTAACCTCTGGACCACCAGAGAAGCTGCCCTTCATTGCTTCTGATGGGATGTGAGTTTGTTCCCCTCCGCCCTGGTCGTTGCTGTATGTGCCCCTGCCTGGCATCCCACAGTGAGTTGGGGGCAGTCTAGCTGCAGACCTGTGTCTGCTCCCATGAGCAATTTCTGTCACCACATTCCTTCTCTTGGAGGGGGTCCCACTGGCAGTTCTGGGCAGGATACTGGAGCATCCTCTGACCCTGTTTAAGTCTGTTTGGCTCCTACAACGCAACACTGCAGACTGGGGCAGCTTCAACACCAGATATTTCTTTTCTTTTTCTTTCTTTCTTTCTTTATAATAAATCCATTGCTTTCTTTTTAAATTTTTATTTTATATTTGAGTATAGCTGATTTACAATGTCATGTTAGTTTCAGGTCTACAGCAAGGTGTTTCAGTTATACATGTATCTATTCTTTTTCAAGTTCTTTTCCCATTTAAGTCATTACAGAATATTGAATAGCGTTCCCTGTGCTATACAGTAGGCCCTTGTTAGTTATCTGTTTTATATATAGTGGTATGTATACGTTAATCCCAAACTCCTCTAATTTATCTCTCTTCTCCCAGCCTTTCCCCTTTGGTAACCATAAGTTTGTTTTCTAAATCAGTGAGTCTGTTTCCATTTTGTAAATAAGTTCTTTTGTATCTCTTTTTTATTTAGATTCCACATATAAGTGATGTCATATAGTGTCTTTATCTGACAGTATGCTAATCTCTAGGTCCATCCATGTTGCTGCAAATGGCATTATTTCCTTTTTATGATTGAGTAGTACTCCATTGTATATACACACCACATCTTCTTTATCCATTCATTTGTCAGTGGACATTTAGGTTACTTCCATGTCTTGATGATGGGGTGTGTGTCTCTTTTTGAATTTTTTTTTTTTTTTTCCAGATATATGCCCAGGAGTGGGATTGCTGGGTCATATGATAGCACTGTTTTTAGTTTTTTAAGGAAACTCCATACTGTTTACCGTAGTGGCCATACCCATTTACATTCCCACCAGGCATTCCCTTTTCTCCACGCTCTCTCCAGCATTTATTGTTTGTAGACTTTTTGATAGTCGTCCAAGGACGGGGTGTCAGCAGGGTCAGGTTCTAGCAAGGGCCTCTTCCTGCCTGTGGACGGCCGACCTCTCATCGTGTCCTCACATGGTAGAGAGCAGAGAGAGGGCTCCTTGAGTTCCTTTTGATAAGAGCACAAATCCCACCTATGAAGGCTCCACTCACGTGACCTCAGTGCTCAGAGCCCTCACCTCCTAACACCATCACCCTGGGGGTTAGGATTTCAACTTGTGACTTTCCAGGAAATGCAAAGTTCAAAATAAATACCACCCTGCTCCCAGCAAGGACAAGAGAATTCTCCTTCTTTCCGAGGCAGAAAGTTATTTTCTGCAGGGAAAAAATAAACCCGAGGCTTCTTCACTGTTAACTTATTTTGTAGTTATACATCATTTGCTTCGAGGATCGGGGTCCAGTGGTGAGACAGCACGATGCTGCTGTGGCTACACCAAAACCTTCCTCCTGGAGCCTTGGGGTCTGGCTGGCTGGTAACCCATTTAGGCTTCCCGGGTGGAGAAATGCATCCCGCCATGCAGTGGGTCACCTTATTTAAGCACATTTAGAACAATTATGGGCAGGGCCCTGGCTGGTAAACTGTGAACTGGGATGATGGCAGGAGCAATTCAGAAACATATAACCATGATGGTACCTTGTGTGGCCACAGCCCTTCCCATTCATGAGCCCAGGGAGGGAGATGTGTGCCAGGAAGGCTCATGGGCCTTGTTCCGTCTCCACCCGCACCAGCGAGGGCACCTGGGGAAGCCCTAGGGGTGGCTGGCCCCACGTCCCTTCCCTCTTTCGCAACAGTTTGGGCCCATCCTCAGTTGAAGCAGGACTGCCAGTCCCTGTGGGCTGCTCTCTTGAGAATTTTGCATCACAGTTTGAAAAGCAGAAGTCACTGCGAGGAACTCTAGTCCTGAGCCCCTTATTTTACGAGAAGCACTGAGGCCCGGGAAGGTAAAGAGAGTTTATCAGGGACGAGAAGAAATGCAGGTTCAGGGAATTCCTGGAAGTCCAGCGCGTAGGACTCCACGCTTTCACTGCCGAGAGCCCAGGTTCAGTCCCCGGTTGGGGAACTAAGATGCAGTAAGCGGAGTGCCGCCAACAACAAAAATGGGAAGTTCATGGCAATCTGGCCAGCCCCACAGCTGGACGCAGATGTTCGCGTGGCAAGAGAGGCCACTGGAAAAAGCAGGGCAACTGAAGGCAAGTTTGGTGCTGTGTTAAGTGATTCTGAGCGTGTTTGGATGAGTGTACTCTCCAAGGCCTTGAGATGGTCGCCAGCCCTCATGGGTGGTGCCTGCGGGCCTGAATTGGCCACTGTGGAGCCAAGAGCTCGCAGGGCAGCCTGGAGGGTGTTGTGCGGGTAGATGGAGCCGCGGTTCAGTTGATGGGGACAGGGAGGCTCTGGGGAGCCGCTGGGGCAGGGCTGGAGGAGAGAGGAGCTTGGCTGAACCGCTGGGAACTAGAGGAGGAGAGGCGCTTCCAGGAAGGGAGGGGGCAGGTGGAGACGCCCTTCTCCACTGAGACCGCGTCCCTTCATCATTTATGAGGGGGCCCTGAGAGGAGTGGGGGGTAGGTATGAGGCTGAGCTCCTGTCTGCTTGGGGCTCCAGGCTGATTGTGGGGGTAGGAGGCAAACGTGCATGAACCTCAGGAGGGCTGTCAGCTGCTGGCTCAGCTGGACAGGACAGGACTGGGCAGGAAAGCTCTCAGGAGGGCAGGTGAGGCTGAGGATGCTTCCAGGGAATTCTGGGCTTTACTGAAGCTCAGAGAAGAGAGTCATTGTTGATCCCGAGATGACATGTGAAACATTCTCAGTCATGTCTGACTGTCTGTGACCCCATGGACTGTAGTCCTCCAGGCTCCTCTGTCCACAGGATTCTTCAGGAAGAATACTGGAGTGGGTTGCCATTTCCTCCTCCAGGGGATCTTCCTGACCCAGAGATCAAACCCCTATCTCTGTATTGGCAGGTGAGTTCTTGACCACTGAGTCACCTGAGAAGCCCCTCGCATATGAAAGCCGCTCACCTAAGGCGGGCTCTGTGTCCCAGGGGTCAGTGTGAGCCTGGGCAGTGAGCAGGACCCGCTCCTTGAACCCTGCACTTGCCAAGTTCAAAGGCAGGAGGTGACAGGGTGAAGACCTGACCTTGGGAGCCAGTCACCTCCCTGGGGGCCTGTGACACCCAGCCAGGTGGGGACACAGAGCATGCCTTGGCTCCTGCACCCAGAATGACATGATGTGGACAGCATACTCCTTTTTCTATCATGGGGTTCCATGGTTTTAAAATTAAAAAAAAAAGTTTTATTGATTTACAGTGTTGTTTTAGCTCTTGGTAGGAATGCAAACTTGTACAGCCACTATGTGTGGAGAACAGTGTGGAGATTCCTTAAAAAACTGGGACTAGAACTGCCATGTGACCCAGCAATCCCAACGCTGGGCATGCACCCTGAGGAAATTAGAATTGAAAAGGACACATGTACCCCAATGTTCATTGTAACACTATTTACAATAGCTAAGACATGGAAGCAACCTAGATGTCCATTGGCAGATGAATGGATAAGGAAGTTGTGGTACATATATGCAATGGAATATTTAGTTCAGTTTAGTCCAGTTCAGTCGCTCAGTCGTGTCCAACTCTTTGCGACCCCATGAATCGCAGCACGCTAGGCCTCCCTGTTCATCACCAACTCCCGGAGTTCACCCAAACTCACATCCGTCGAGTTGATGATGCCATCCAGCCATCTCATCCTCTGTCGTCCCCTTCTCCTCCTGTCCCCAGACCCTCCCAGCATCAGTCTTTTCCATTGAGTCAGCTCTTCGCATGAGGTGGCCAAAGTATTGGGAGTTTCAGCTTCAGCATCAGTCCTTCCAAAGAACACCCAGGACTGCTCTCCTTTAGGATGGACTGGTTGGATCTCCTTGCAGTCCAAGGGACTCTCAAGAGTCTTCTCCAACACAGTTCAAAAGCATCAATTCTTCGGCGCTCAGCTTTCTTCACTGTCCAACTCTCACATCCGTACATGACCACTGGAAAAACCATAGCCTTGACTAGATGGACCTTTGTTGGCAAAGTAATGTCTCTGCTTTTGAAGATGCTATCTAGGTTGGTCATAACTTTCCTTCCAAGGAGCAAGCATCTTTTAATTTCCTGGCTGCAGTCACCATCTGCAGTGATTTTGGGAGCCCCCCAAAATAAAGTCTGACACTGTTTCCACTGTTTCCCTATCTATTTGCCATGAAGTGATGGGACCAGATGCCATGGTCTTTGTTTTCTGAATGTTGAGTTTTAAGCCAACTTTTTCACTCTCCTCTTTCACTTTCATCAAGAGGCTTTTGAGTTACTTTTCACTTTCTGCCAGAAGGGTGGTGTCATCTGCGTATCTGAGGTTATTGATATTTCTTCCAGCAATCTTGATTCCAGACTGTGCTCCTTCCTGCCCAGCGTTTCTCATGATGTACTCTGCATATAAGTTAAATAAGCAGGGTGACAATATACAGCCTTGATGTACTCCTTTTCCTACTTGGAACCAGTCTGTTGTTCCATCTTTCACTTTCATCAAGAGGCTTTTGAGTTCCTTTTCACTTTCTGCCATAAGGGTGGTGCCATCTGCATATCTGAGGTTATTGATATTTCTCCTGGCAATCTTGATTCCAGCTTGTGCTTCTTCCAGCCCAGCGT
The DNA here is from genome assembly GCA_006410635.1 of Cephalophus harveyi. Classification (NCBI taxonomy): domain Eukaryota; kingdom Metazoa; phylum Chordata; class Mammalia; order Artiodactyla; family Bovidae; genus Cephalophus; species Cephalophus harveyi. Next base: position 167,128 of record SJYT01033562.1, read on the forward strand.
TTCTCATGATGTACTATGCATATAAGTTAAATAAGCAGGGTGATAATATTACTCAGCTATAAAAAGGAATGCATTTGAGTCAGTTCTAATGAGGTGGATGAACCTGATGCCATTATACAGAGTGAAGTAAGTCAGAAAGAGAAAGACAAATACTGTATATTAACATACATGTATAGAATTTAGAACGACGGTACTGACGATCCTACATGAAGGGCAGCAAAGGAGACACAGACATAAAGGACAGACTTTTGGACTCAGTGGGAGAAGGCGAGGATGGGATGATTTGAGAGAATAGCACTGAAACATGTACATTACTATATGTAAAATAGATGACCAGTGCAAGTTCGATGCATGAAGCAGTCAAAACCTGTGCTCTGGAAAAACCCAGAGGGATAGGGTAGGGAGGGAGGTGGGAGGGGTGTTCAGACATGGGGAGGGGGCACAGGTATACCTGTGGCTGGTTCATGCTGATGTATGGCAAAAACTGTCACAATATTGCAAAGTAATTATTCTCCAATTAAAATTAATTAATTGAAAAATGTGTTTCAGGTGTACAGCAAACTGATTCCATTTTGCATATATCTATTCTTTTTCAAGTTCTTTTCCCACTTAGGTTATTACAGAGTACTGAGTAGAGTTCCCTGTGCTATGTCATAGGTCTTTGGTGGTTGTCTATTTCATGTATCCTGTGGCTTTAAACACATGGCCAGTGTCCGCTGACGTAGAGACGTCACCCCTGCCTTTGCGGTCTCAGAGAGGAAACCTGAAATGCTGGATCCGTCTTGCTCTTCTTAAGGGATTGCTAGAGTCGGACACGACTGAAGCGACTCAGCAGCAGCAGCAGCAGCAGCACAGAAAGGGAGACATCTGCATTTGGATTCAGCAGACTCCAGAAATGAACAAAATGCAGGTCGAGCCACCCTGCTCTGGTGAATGAGGATGCTCAGCATGTGGGAACACAGACTAATGACTGTCGGCCAGGGAGCCCGGGGCCTCAGGCTTTGCATAATTTCCCCAATATATCAGGAAGTGGGCAGCGCAGAGGAATCACGAGCACACATGGTGAATGTGTCAGTGGTTCCTAGCCTTTTTGAGCATGAAAGTGCCTTTTATGGTCAGGAGAGCATTTATGATCACAGTTTGGTAGCTGTGCGCTTAGAGTTGTGGTTTGAGAGCAAATGCCGGGACTAATAATAATCAGATCAGCAGAGGCCACACACGTAAACGCTGAGAAGGTGTCTGATAGGTGAGTGCTCTGTGTGAATTCACCTCATCCTCAGAGAAACCTGTGAGATGGGCTCTATTATTAGTTTCATTTTACAGATGAGGTTCTTGAAGCACAGAGAGGTTAGGTAACTTTTCTAAAGTCACACAGCTGATCACTGGTAGAGCTAGGATTCCAGCCCAGGGAAACCAGCTCCAGAGTCCACACTTTTTTAAAGGTTTTTTTTTTGGTGTGTGTGTGTGCTTCGTCACTCAGTCATATCTGACTCTCTGTCATGGTGACCCTGTCCATGGAATATCGTTGTCAGGCTCCTCTGTCCATGGAATTTTCCAGGCAGGGAACTGGAGTGGGCTGCCATTTCTTTCTCCAGGGTATCTTCCTGACCCCGGGGTCGAACCTGGATTTCCCACGTCGAAGGTGGATTCTTTACCATCTGAGCCACCAGGGAAGCCCCTTTTCAGTTTTATGTATATCTAAATATATCCTGCATAGGTTGCAAGATCTTAGTTCCCTGACCAGGGGTCAGACCTGGTTCCTGTCTCTGAGCTGAGTCCTAACCACTGGAGTTACCAGGGAATTCCCACACTCCTAACAATCCTTAAATGTCTCTCTGCTGAAATGGACACACATCTGTGACCTACAGACAGTGGGCTACCGCCCTTAGTGAGAACACGTGAACGAGAGCCACATGTTTCAGCATCGATATATTGCAAACTCCTCATGACAGGTGAACAGACAAGTTGCAGAAGGGGATGGAAAGCATTGATTCAAAGTGAGACGCCATGCAAGACCGGACTATGTATTATTTATCCCCCTAAAAAGTAGAAGGCTGCTGGCTCTCAGAACACCAGAGTAAGGTGGACATTCTCTCTGTTCTGAGAAATCAGAACCAAGGAGAGAGATGCTGGGGGCTTCAATGGTGTTTTTTCTTTTTTAATTAGAGATAAAATTCAGGACTTCTCTGGAAAACCAGTGGTTAAGACTTCACCTTCCAATGTAGGGGTTGTGGGTTCAGTCCCTGGTTGGGGAGCCAAGATCCCACATGCCTTGTGGCCAAAAAAAAACAAAAAACCTAAAACAGAAGCAGTATTGTAACAAAGTCAATAAAGACTTAAAAAATGGTCTACATCAAAATAAAATCTTAAAAAAAAAATCCACTGGAGCAAGCAGAGCAGTGTCAAAGGAACTGAACTTCATGGTGGGTTCAAGAGTTTTGGTTAGGTTATTTCTTTGTGTAGGTGACATGGTTTATGGTAAAGTTTAAACCTACCATAAATGTGTAACATTTTCAAATGAATTTTCATACATACACTTAAAAAGAGTATGGGGGTAGCAGAGATTGGTTTAGACATGGGTCTGTGTTTGGTGCACACAGGGTTGCAGACCCTCTCAGTTGCTCTGAGAGTCTCCAGGGGCCTTAGCCCCCCAGCAGGATCACGGATGCAGGACCAAGTGTCCAGCCTGGGCCTGGGGTCTGGAGCCTGTTCAGGTTGGGAAGGTTGCAAAGCGTCTACCTGCCTGTTTGCTTCTGAGGAGACAGCCCTTCAGGAAGTGGTGGCACCAAAATGGAAACTGTTGACATTGGTCGTGCCTTGGAGAGGGGGGCGGGGGCTGGAATTTGTAAAGCAAAATGGCTACCTAGAGAAATTGTGAATCAAGTACAGGTCTGGAGGCATAGTGCTTCATTGAGCCGGCACAGCCGCTGCCTCTGGGGACAGAAGAGGTTACTTTTGTTTAGTTTCGCTTAATGCACAAGGGCGCTGTCATCCCCCCAGGAAAGAGCCGCAGACCTTCCTGCCAGAAAACAGCCAGTATGACCGGAGGAGAAATTACTGTGAAGCAGCAAAGGCCAGCTGGGGTTGGTAGGAGGAAATGGCAGGCGGGCAGGACTTCAGAGGCTGGGAGTAGAATCAGCGAGGCAGACAGGGGCTGTAATTTATGAGAGGAGGGAGACCCAGGGCAGCGGGTGTTTCTGGAACCTTTGTGCTTCTCTCAAGAGAGTACGTCATAGGCTGCGGCTCTCTGGGCCCTCCTGCGTCATCTGAGAGGTGATGGGAAGGGCCTGAGGTTGCCAAGAGGGCACAGAGCCTGCATCTGGGTGAGGGGCTGGTGGGGGAGTGAGGAAAATCTGGGGGGGGGGGGCGGTGCTGGGAACAGAGGTGGGCTCTCCCCTCCCCCAGCCTCCTTCAGGCCAACTTGGGGATGATATTTCTGCTTCCCCAAACCTGAATTAAATCTTCAGAATGTCACTTGACTTTCCCGTCATGGGCATCTGTTCTAGGTAGGACTTTTAAAGGCCATGGAAATGATGCTGAGACCAACAGGCCTCTGTGAGAGGAAGATGCTTTATTCCTACCACAGGATGGGGGTTTCCATGGAAACTGCTGCTCAGCTCCTCTCTGTCTTCTGCAGCCCTCCCTCCCTCTGCTCTGTAATCCCGGGGCCCATGCTGCTGATCTTAAACCTGGTCCTAGTGCCCTTGAATAATCTCTCTTTCATTTCACAGAGACATTTTTAAAGAGTAGCTGGCGCTCTAGAATAGACTCCCCACTCCCACTTCCTCCTGCCTCCTTCTCTCCAGCGTTCCCCACTTCCTCCTCCAGGCGCATTCTCATCTGCCAGAGTCAGGCCCAGCTTTCTGCAGTTATCCTGTCCCTCTTCTGGGCTGCTTCCAACACCCTGATGGTCCTACACCCAGCTTCCCTTCTCCCCATTTGCCCACCCACATGCTGTTCCCCCGCCCCTCCCCCACCTGCTCCTTTCCTGGGTTTCTGCTACTTTATGTTGATTGAGACAAATTTAGACTCTATACAGTTCCCCATTTAAAGTTCAATGTTCACAGACTTGCACAGCCATCACCACCATCGGTTTCAGAACATTTTTTAAAAGTTGAAGTATTGTTGATTGACAAAGTTGTGTTGATTTCTGCTGTACAACAAAGTGACTCAGTTATACATACCCACACACTCATACATATATATATACACACACACACAAACATACATACACTCTTTTGCATTCATTTCCATTATGGTTTATTCCAGGATGTTGAATGTAGTTCCCTGTCTATACAGTAGAACCTCGTTTATCCATTCTAAATGTAATAGTCTGTACCTGCTAACCCCAAACTCGCAGTCCATCCCTCCCACCCCCTCCCCTTGGCAACCACAAGTCTGTTCTCTATGTCTTTGAGTCTGTTTTGTTTCATAAAAGTTCGGAACATTTTTTGTCACCCTCAGAAGAAATCCTGGAACCCTTAGCAGTCACCCCATATCTCCCCAAGCCCCCAGACTCAGGCATCCCCTAGACTACATTTTGTCTTCGATTTCCATATAAACACCCACCTCTGTTTTCACAAACTTCTCTCTGAACCGCTAGCCGGCCCTTTGACTCTGGTCCCCTCGCACCCCCACCCCCAACCTTGAAGCACAGCTCCGATTTGTGATTGTGTTGATTCTACTGAAACCTGTGATCTCCTACCAGGGACATGCACCTGCCTTAACTGACTTCAGGCTGCCGCCTCCTTCCTCACCTGGACTTGCATCCCAGCCTAGCCTGCTGCCGCCCTGATCCTTCCCAGGGAGTCCAGGTTCCCCTCAGACAGCCTCATCTCCCCATAATCTCACTTCCTCATATTTTGCAACTCCTCACATCTCACACCTCCTCATGTCTCCTCACACCACTTCACATCACCTCACACCTCCACACATCTCCTCATACTTTCTCACGTCTCCTCATACCTCTTCAAGTCTTTCACACTACCTCAGATCATCTCACACCCCACACCTTCACACATCTCCTCACACCTCCTCATGTCTCCTCACACCACCTCACACCTCCACATATCTCCTCATACTTTCTCATGTCTCTTTATACCTCTTCATGTCTCCTCATACCACCTCACATCTCCTCATACCTCTTCATGTCTCTTCACACTACCTCACATCATCTCACACCCCACATTTCCACACATCTCCTCACACCTCCTCATGTCTCCTCATACCACCTCACATCATCTTACACCCCACACCTCCATATATCTCCATATACCTCTTCACGTCTCCTCACACCTCCTCATGTCTCCTCACACCACCTCACACCCCACACCTCCACATATCTCCTCACACCTCTTCATGTCTCTCACACCACCTCACATCATCTCACACCTCACACCTCTATATATCTCCATATACCTCTTCATATCTCCTCACACCTCCTCATGTCTCCTCACACCACCTCACACCCCACACCTTACACATCTCCTCACACCTCTTCATGTCTCTCACACCACCTCACATCATCTCACACCCCTTACCTCCATGTATCTCTTCATACTTCCTCACACCTCCTCATGTCTGCTCATACCACCTCACATCACCTCACACCCCACGCCTCCATATATCTCCATATACCTCTTCACGTCTTCTCACACCTCTTCACGTCTCCTCACACCTCCTCATGTCCCTCACACCTCTTCATGTCTCCTCACAGCACCTTGCATCACCTCACACCTTACACCTCCACACATCTCCTCCTACCTCTTCCCATGTCCTCACACCTCCTTATACCTCTTCAGGTCTCCTTTCACCTCCTTAAATCTCCTTACAACTTCTCATGTCTCCTCTCACCTCCTCACATTTCATCAGGTTTCCTCACATCACCTCATACTTCCTCACATCTTCTCACATCTCCTCACACCTCCTCATACCATGTCTATCTCTGGTTGTGAGTTTGCCGAGGTCAGGGACCAGTCTTTCCGTCTTTTCTTAATTGTTAATCTCAGATTTGGTGCTCAGTGTCAGTTGATCTACCACAAATACCACCAATCTGAGTGTGGGGAGAATTGGAATTTTTATCTGGTCTCACTTGTCCCCCAGCCCTTCTGATGTCCCTATCATCCTACCCTCCAATTTGGTGGGTCTGGTTTTACAGGGAGGAGCCTGAGCTTACCTTGTCAGTAGCAGTAGCTGTAAAATATGGAGGAGTAGTTCATCCTTGTCTGCCCCCTCCCTCAGGAACCCTGTCCCCTTCCTAGCCAGTTCCTGCTGAGGTCAGCAGGAGCCAGCACAGACTCTAGGAGATGGACAGCCCGATAAGAGAGCTGGAGTCAGCCCAGGAGGGTTAGCTCTACTTCTGGGCACTAATCAGTCTTTAATGAAGTTCCCTGGAGCATAGACAGGAAGCGGGGAGGGATGAGTAGGAGAGTTTGGATTTAAAAAAAAAAAAAAAACACTTGGTCCAGACATTTATGTACTTTAGTGAGGGCAAAAGTTAAATATATACTATGTGAGTTTGAAATGCCAGGAATTTAAATACAGCTTTAAGGAACTTAGGTTTAAGGGTTAACTTGAAGGACAGGGCAGAGTTAAAAAATTTTTAAGTACAGCTTGAAAAGGCCCAGGTGAATTCAAGACATAAATATTTTTTAATTAAAGTTTTTAATAATTAATTTTTTAGCTGTGCTGCACAGCATGAGAGATCTTAGTTCCCTGACCAGGGATCAAACCCATGCCATGCCCCCTGCAATGGAAATGCATAATCTTAATCACAGGACCACCAGGCAAGTCCCAAGACATAAACACTTGCTTCTTAAACAGCACGGGACCACTTCGATGTGGATTTTTTTCTGCAGTAGATACTATAGAACTACACCGCTGAACCCATAGATACATACAAGCTGTCTTTACAATGAGGACCCATGATGAATTCTAATCAGATTTTCACCTGTGCGGACGGTAAAGTGAAGTGAAGTCGCTCAGTCGTGTCTGACTCTTTGCGACCCCATGGACTGTAGCCTACCAGGCTCCTCCCTCCATGGGATTCTCCAGGCCAGAGTACTGGAGTGGGTTGCCATGTCCTTCTCCAGGGGATCTTCCCAACCCAGGGATCAAACCCAGGTCTCCCTCATTCCAGGCAGATGCTTTAACCTCTGAGCCACCAGTGTGGACGGTGGGTGCTCCTAATTCCTTTGTTGTTCAGGAAAGTGAAAGTGAAAGTGAAGTCGCTCAGTCGTGTCCGACTCTTTGCGACCCCATGGACTGTAGCCTACCAGGCTCCTCCCTCCATGGGATTCTCCAGGCAAGAGTACTGGAGTCGGTTGCCATGTCCTTCTCCAGGGGATCTTCCCAACCCAGGGATCAAACCCAGGTCTCCCTCATTCCAGGCAGATGCTTTAACCTCTGAGCCACCAGTGTGGACGGTGGGTGCTCCTAATTCCTTTGTTGTTCAGGAAAGTGAAAGTGAAAGTGAAGTCGCTCAGTCGTGTCCGACTCTTTGCGACCCCATGGACTGTAGCCTACCAGGCTCCTCCCTCCATGGGATTCTCCAGGCAAGAGTACTGGAGTCGGTTGCCATGTCCTTCTCCAGGGGATCTTCCCAACCCAGGGATCAAACCCAGGTCTCCCTCATTCCAGGCAGATGCTTTAACCTCTGAGCCACCAGTGTGGACGGTGGGTGCTCCTAATTCCTTTGTTGTTCAGGAAAGTGAAAGTGAAAGTGAAGTCGCTCAGTCGTGTCCGACTCTTTGCGACCCCATGGACTGTAGCCTACCAGGCTCCTCCCTCCATGGGATTCTCCAGGCAAGAGTACTGGAGTCGGTTGCCATTTCCTTCTCCAGGGGATCTTCCCGACCCGGGGATCGAACCCTGGTCTCCTGCATTCCAGGCAGACACTTTAACCTCTGAGCCACCAGGGAAGTCAAATTACAAAGACTGGACAGACCTTTTACAAATCATGGTAGAGGCTTTTATTTTGAGGTCATTATCTGTCACCCTTGCTTTTAAATTCAAGAATGTCAAACAGTTTATTAATATTATGTATCAGATTGTGCCCTTACCTGGTAATGACTTTTCTCCTTCAGCCAGGGATGTAGATTTTAAGAGGGTGTGAGTTTTGTGGGTTTTCTTTTTACAAGGTGGGGCTCTGGGTCGCTTTTGGGGTAGAATGCTTGGCCTGGGGGACCCCTTGTGCTTGGTGCCTTGGTTGATTGGTTCCTGTGTTCATGGACTTGAAGGCTGGGTGTGATTTAAAGTTACCATTGTTTCCTGTTTGTTGTGGCGATAGTGATGATGATGATTGAGGCTGCAGTGAACATTCCACCCATGTTTAGTGCCTTAAAGGCAGTGTTTCCCAAACTCTGTTTCCTGGAACACTCACTAGGAACACCTTCAGTGGCCAGGTATCTTTGGAAAACTGCTGCATACTGTGCATTTCCCTTGAAGATTTACAATGTAGAGCAAAGCCTTTTAAAGGCTCTGTGAATTCCTGCAGGGAAAGCTCGGTAGCCTAGCAGGTTCTAAATTTGTTTCCTAATATGACCTGTTTTCTTAGTCACCCTTGTGATTTCCCAGTTCTGTGGGTGCACCTTGAGAAGCCCAGCCTCAGAGTTATTTCTTAAAAGGAAATTTGTGGGGGCAAAGCATGTGATGGTTTATAAGGTTTGAGTCCTGGCCCAGATATCTGATGGTCATGGCTGGGAACCCTGACCTTTACCGTGTTCCAGGAAGGAGCCTCTGGGGTCAGGCTGTCCTCCCGTGCCTGACTCTCCTGTCCTCCCAGGCTGTCCATCCCATCCAGCTGTGGGAAGTAAACAAATGGCTTTTGTTTTGTTTATAGAGGAGGATGGTGTGCAGGTGGGCTATGCTTTCAGTTGGGAGGACTTAGCTGACCCAGTTCTGGCCAAGTGGTGGCAGTGAGCTGGGCACCCGATGGGCGGTGAGTTGACTCTGATCCACACATGTGCCCTTGTGCCATCCTGGTGGCACCAGGAGCCGTCTCAGTGAGATGAACAGAATGAGCCGATGTGCCCACCACAAGGCTGAGCCTCTGACCTGCAGATCAGCCTCCTGTGTTCTTACCACTTGAGTCCACAGCCTTTCTGGGTTACATCTCCTCTTGTCCTTTGCCCTGTCCAGGTCTTGCCTTGCCAGTAGGACCATAACCCTATTGAAGGCAGAAGGGTTCAAATTTTTCTTTGATCCATGACAGCACTTTGCACAGAGCTGAGTCCATAGCATAGACCTGTGGGTGGTTCTCAGGAGCCCAGCGATGGCCCTGGTATGAGAGTCAAATGAGTTACCTGCCACCGAGTCAGCCCCCCCAAAGTGTTAAAATATTACTTGTCTATTTCCTTGATAAGTTCAAACACTTTAAAAAAATACTGTACTTTCAATCAATATCATATGACATCACTTATATGTGGAATCTAAAAAAAAAAAGACACAATTTCACTTATTTACAAAACAGAATAGACTTACAGGCATAGAAAGCAAATTTATGGTTACTGAAGAGATGGGGATAAATTAGGCATTAACAGGGATTAACAGATACAACTGCTATGTATTAAATAGGTAAACAATAAAGACCTACTGTATAGCACAGGGAACTGTGTTCACAATCTTGTGAACCTGTAATGGAAAAGAATCTGAAAAAGACTCTATAGATCTGTGTGTGTGTGTGTGGTGACTACAGCCATGAAATTAAAAGATGCTTGCTCCTTGGAAGAAAAGCTGTGACAAACCTAGACAGTGACATGTGTGTGTGTGTAACTGAATCACTTTGCTGTACACCTGAAACTAACAGGAAATTTATAAATTAGATATACTTCAATTTTTAAAGAGGTTTAAAAATGCTATAGTTTCATCTCCTCACTCTGATATCTGTGAAGAATTCTCTTGATTATTTAAAAGCAAAATCCTCAAGTACTATGTACTATGTACAAGTACTAGTAGCGTTTTTCTGAGAACATTGTTATATGTTGCATGGGTCAGGATTTTATTTTGTAACAGAACTTTGGAGTCACTAATCTATGCCTTATTCCTAAGAGAGGTTGTTTTTATAACATTTCTCTTTATGGACTGAAGAGAAATACCAGAGGTGATGTGACTTGCCTCAAGTCCCACGGGAGCTTGTTAGAAAAAGCTGAGCTAGGGGCCTGCTTGACGTAAGGGCGGTGTACTCACGTCATCTCTTTGTGTTATCACCGGGCACTTTATTTACGATGTGAACTCCTACTTCCTACCTCCTTCCAAAAAGGATCTAGGACAGAGACAAAACTCATGTCAGAAACAAAATGATTCTTCTGTAAGTCTGGAAGGCTCTCCTGTGACAATCTGAAATGTGTGTCAAAAAGTGAGGTATGGATTTGCTTGTTGGAAAGTCTATGGGAATATCTGCAGTCCCTTCTCCCCCAGATGTGGGTTCTGCAGATGAGAGTTCTCGATTGGTGGCGTGTTAGTGTAAGTTTGAGACTTGGGGAGGGGTTCCTGCCCATGGACTCAGAGCGTCTCCTGATCTCTGTGCTTGGCACCCCTACCTGCACTCTTGCTGTCACCTAACTACTGTGATCTCCTATTTCAGTGTTTGAAATGAATGATCGCAAAGCTGTTTAAGAATATTGGGTCAAGGACTTCCCTGGTGGGCCAGTGGTTAAGACTGCTTCCACTGCAGGGGGCTCGGTTTGATCTTCGGTTGGGGAGCTAAGTTCCCACATGTCGTGCAGCAAAAAAATAAAGATGCATAGGATTTCTGCTGGCCAGATGGGGAGAGGGCATTCTAAGCAATAAACCATAGGTGGTTCACCAATTAAAAAACACAAAAAACCTTTTTGATATTTGGCCACCTTTAAAAGTAAGAAAAGAATATTCAGTTCAGTTCAGTTTAGTCACTTAGTCGTGTCTGACTCTTTGCGACCCCATGAATTGCAGCACGCTAGGCCTCCCTGTCCATCACCAACTCCTGGAGTTCACTCAAACTCACATCCATATGAAGTGATGGGACCAGATGCCATGATCTTCGTTTTCTGAATGTTGAGCTTTAAGCCAACTTTTTCACTCTCCTCTTTCACTTTCATCAAGAGGCTTTTTAGCTCCTCTTCACTTTCTGACATGAGGGTGGTGTCATCTGCATATCTGAGGTTATTGATAGTTCTCCTGGCAATCTTGATTCCAGCTTGTGCTTCTTCCAGAGAAAAGAATATTAGGTCAGGCAATTTAATCTCTTTAATATTTCCTAAGAGGTAATCCTTGGGCTGGGCTTTCCAGGCGGCAGTGTGGTAAAGAATCTGCCTGCCAATGCAGTCAGGAGACTCGGTTTCCATCCCTGGGTTGGGAAGATCCTCTGAAGAAGGAAATGGCAACCCACTCCAGTATTCTTACCTGGAAAATTCCATGGTCAGAGGACCCTGATAGGGTATAGTCCATGGGGTCACAAAGAGTAGGACACGACTGAGCAAATGAACGCACACACACAGTCCTTGGGCTAGGCACATCTGAATTACTCGAGGTGGGCACTGGGTCCCAGTCCAGGCCCACTGGCTTGGCATCTCTGAAGGTGGGGCCCTGGGATGTGCATCTTTAGCAAGTTTCCTGGGCAGTTCCTATACACATGTAAGTTGGAGAATTACTGCTGATGGTCCTCAGAAGAGTGCCTCTAAAAAGATTCCAAGGGGATTGGCTGCTTCTGTTGCACATGGGTTGTGGGAATTGGCCCCTAGAGTCACCTGGAGGCTCGCTGCCCCTTGTGACATCTGGCTGCACCCCCAGACACACCACCAGGCATTTGGACCCACTGAAGGCTTCCCCTAGATTACGTTCACATACCCCTCTAGCAAACTGATTCTCACTGCTTGCTCCTCAGACAGGATGACAGTATCAAAGCCCTGTGACCACCCCCCACCACCACCACCGCACCCTTAGAGCTGCCTGTCCCCTCCTCCCCTGTTGCCAGGACCATGCCCTCACTCCCCTTGTCCTTCACTCCTTACCACTCAGGCATGATTTCTCCCCTTTAGATAGGTGCTTGGAAGTGGAGGCACTGAGCAAATCTCTAGGAAATACCAGGGGCCCCACTGCTGAGGATGGGGAGGGCACATAGTGCCAGCAGATTAGTGAGGCAGGGCGGGGCCAGGAGGGCGGGGCCAGTGAGTTCCCGGAGGGTCACGGCGGCCCTCAGGGCCAGCACGAGGCAAGGTGGGGACCAGGGCCTGTGTTAGGAGCTCCGTGGAGAGGGGGTGCCTGGAGGCAGGCCCTCTGGTCCCCTCCGTCCACAGCACGAGCATCTCTGGACGAATACCCTCACTTCCCATGCCCTTCCTTTCCTTCTCTCTGTTCTGCCCCCATCCCCCCGAACACCAGGGGTCAGGAGAGCAAATGTATGAGCAGGTATTCTGCTGCCCCTCCTCACCCCCAGCCGGACCCCGACCGGTGACCCCCTCAGGCTCCCTCGCATACACCGTGGGAAGAGCCACGTGTCTGGTGGGGCTGGAGCCTGGGCTGACACCTGCGTTCTGTCTTCCCTTCCCTTCTTCGCCTGGCACAGGCTCTACCAGGCCGGCTTCTGCCCCCTGGGTGGAGCACATTAACAATTGTGCAGGCTGTGAAAATCTGGAGAAATTCCTACAAGCAATGTTTCATCCATAGATAATGATTGAGTTTGACACTCCTATAGTCCAGTGGGCTGCCAAGTTTAAGGCCTGAGTTGATGGACACATATATTCAAACCACATTCTTTTGGTACCAATGAAAATCCTGATAAAGTGTGAGAGCGAGTTGTTTATCTCTGGGGGAAGTATGAGCTCAAATGCAAATCTTAAAATAAGAGATGATACTAGGCAATGGTAGACCAGTAATACTTTTTTAAAAAGCCATTTAACCATTTTTAAATACTTTTGCTTTTAAAATTTAACCCAGGGATCGAACCTGGGTCTCCCGCATTGTAGACAGACGCTTTACCGTCTGGGCCACCAGGGAAGAGCTCAAATACTTTTGCTTTAAAAATTAAAATTAAAATTAAAATTTAGGCACAGCTGAAGGACTTCCCTGGGGGATCTTAGTCCCTTTGCCAGATCCCCAGGTTGGGAAATCTGTTGTGGGGCCTAGAACTTTCTTAACAGTGCAAGATTGAAAAAACTAAGACCTTGGCATTCAGTCCCATCACTTCATGGCAAACAGATGGGGAAACAATGGAAACAGTGACAGACTTTATTTTCTTGGGCTCCAAAATCACTGCAGATGGTGATGGCAGTCATGAAATTAAAAGATGCTTGCTCCTTGGAAGAAAAGCTATGACCAACCTAGACAGCATATTAAAAAGCAGAGACATTACTTGCTGACAAAGGTCTGTCTAGTCAAAGCTGTGGTCTTTCCAGTAGTAATGTATGGATGTGAGAGTTGGACTATAAAGAAAGTTGAGTGCCAAAGAATTGATGCTTTTGAACTGTGGTGTTGGAGAAGACTCTTGAGAGTCCCTTGGACTGCAAGGAGATCCAACCAGTCCATCCTAAAGGAAATCAGCCCTGAGTATTCATTGGAGGGACTGATGCTGAAGCTGAAACTCCAATACTTGGGCCACCTGATGTGAAGAACTGACTCATTGGAAAAGACCCTGGTGCTGGGAAAGATTGAAGGCAGGAGGAGAAGAGGACGACAGAGGATGAGATGGTTGGATGGCATCACCGACTCGATGGACATGAATTTGAGCAAGCTCCAGGAATCGGTGATGGACAGGGAAGCCTGGTGTGCTGCAGTCCATGGGGTCACAAAGAGTTGGACACGACTGAGCGACTGAACTGACTGAGGACTTCTCTGGTGGTCCAGTGGTTAAGACTCCATGCTTCCACTGCAGAGGGTACAGATTCCCCTGGTAGAGGAACTAGGATCCCACATGCATCACAACGTGAGTGACAAAATGCTGTATGACTCAGGGAACTCAAACCTGGGCTCTGTAACAACCCTAGACGGGTGGAATGGGGAGGGCGGTGGGGGAGGGAGGTTCAAGTTGGAGGGACATAAGTACACCTATGGGCGATTGTTGGTGATGTTTGGCAGAGACCAACACAGTATTGTAGAGCAATTATCCTTCAATAAAAATAAATTAATTACAATTTTTTTTTAAAAATTAGGCACAACCTAGAAAATGTTTAGCTTCATGAATTTTATTACAAAGTAGACATTTCAGTTTTAGAGACAGTGACCTGGGCATGAAGGGAAAGAGAAGTTCCAAGCAATGACATCAGTTTGTCAGTACAAGTATATTATGGCCCCAACTTGCCATATTTTTTTGTTTTTGTTTGTCATTTCAGGTGATTTTTAAAGCCAAGTCAAAATATTCTCCAGAATTACTCAAATACCGGTAAGTACCCCCTAAGGCAATTCTCTTTGTGGCTGCAGCTAACCGTTTTTCCAGCCAGGATTTTCACGCATCACTCCTCTGTGACCTGCCTGCTTGTCAGGGGTCAAGTTCACTGTTCACTGGGTCACCGCTTACCAGGCCTTGCAGCATATTGGCCTTGATTAGAAACAAAAGTCTAGTAGGGACTTCCCCGGTGGTCCGGTGATTAAGGAAGGCTTGGTGCTTCCAATGCAAGGGACTCAGGTTCAATCCCTGTTGGGGGACTAAGATCCAACATGCCACGTGGAACTGCCAAAAATGAAACAAGAAATGAGAGTCTGGTGTGTTTCCTACCAGAGAGCAGAAAGGGAAATAAGCCGTGCACATGGCGTTTAAACCTTTTTGGAGGCACTTGGGATGGAACGGGCCTCAGCAGAAGGAAGAGGGGCTCCCTGAAGATGTCTGTGCGGCCAGGCGGCACCCCACCACCACCCTGGGTGCAGGTGCAGCTGAGATCTGGGCAGGGCTGAGTAAGAGGCTCATAATCTGGACCAGAGGAGGCCTGAGATCATAGGCTGAATTTATTGCAGGAGGTGGACTTGCGTATTTTTCCTGTGGGCAGGATCTGTTACTTGCCCCAGGTTTTCAAAGAGACCTGTTGACTCCCCCATAGCTTGGATGGTCAGCCTCGGCCAGAATGGGAAGGGAGACAAGGTGTCAAGAAGCCATGAGACAGTCACCACATGTGTCAAGGTGTCTCAGTTCCCTGCCCGGGAGAGCTCGACTGTCCAGGCACACATTTCTGGGAAGGAGACTTTGGCCTCTTACCTTCTTGAGTCAAGTGCAATTTTAATTATTTTATTACTTTACAAATATGTAAAACTATATTCCTATTATATTTTATTTAAACACGTTGAAAGGGAAAGTGTTAGTCACTCAATCGTGTCTGACTCTTTGCAACCCCATAGACTGTAGCCCACCAGGCTCCTCTGTCCATGGAATTCTCCAGGCAAGAATACTGGAGTAGGTTGTCATTCCCTTCTCTAGGGGATCTTCCCAACCCAGGGATTGAACCTAGGTCTCCTGCATTGCAGGCAGATTCTTTATTAGTCACTCAATCGTGTCTGACTCTTTGCAACCCCATAGACTGTAGCCCACCAGGCTCCTCTGTCCATGGAATTCTCCAGGCAAGAATACTGGGGTAGGTTGCCATTCCCTTCTCTAGGGGATCTTCCCAACCCAGGGATCGAACCCAGGTCTCCTGCACTGCAGGCAGATTCTTTACTGCCTGAGCCACCATTTAAACAGGTACCATCTTAAATTCACAAAGACTGTTTATTTAAAGTTCTGAAAGTGTATATTCGGATCGCCCTTTGTACCCCAGGAGGCTGAAGTTCAGGAAGTTAGGTGACAGTGTACTCAGGCCAGATGCAAGTGATGAGACTTGTATGCTATGTTTTTTTCATCTGATCTTGCTGTCTCCCTTCACTACTTAAAAAAAAAAATTATCAAAGTATAGTTGATTTATAATGTGTTAATTTCTGCTGTGCAGCAGAATGACTTCTTTCTCATGTCCTTTTCTATGCTTTATCACAAGATATTGAGTAGAATTCCCTGTGCTGTGCAGTAGGACCTTGGTGTTTATCCATCCTGTATATACTAGGTTGGGTCTGCTAATCCCAGACTCCCAATCCTTCCCTTCCTCTTAGCAACCACAAATCTGTCCTCTTTGTCTGTCCCTTCACTGCTTTTTGAGAAGTTCAGTTCACGTTTCTGCCAGACTGTTGATTCTAAGAAGATCAGTTTAAAGTAACAATGCCTTACAGTCAGCCCTCCGTTGTGGAATCCAAGGATTCCACACCAGTGGATACAGAGGGTGGGAGGCCCGATATGCCTTAGCTGACATGTACTGCAGCGCTCTCTCAGGGACTTGAGTATCTTTGGGTTTCGGTGTTGGCTGTGGGGGCCTGAAAGGTGTCCCTTGCAGATACCGAGTTATGATTGTATTA
>SJYT01033562.1:183602-199017 GCA_006410635.1 Cephalophus harveyi
TACCGAGTTATGATTGTATTAGGAAAACTTGGGGAGGGGTGGGAGGGGGACCATTAAGAATTGAGCTTGGATGTGGGCCTCCAAGGAGGCTGTTTGGAGTGTGAGTTGATTTGGGCAGAGGCAGTGGTTCGAGACAAGAGCTTTGGAACTTGGTTAAACAAGAGCTGTGACAGAGGCTGGAGGAGGGAGTTTATTTCCCGAGGAAGAGGAAGCAGGGCAGAGAGACATGGACACCGTCACTCTGGGGGACGAAGAGGAGGAAGAGGGACCAGGGGCCTCCAGAGACAGGCTCAGTGTTAGTGAGAAGGATGGAGCGGGGGTCACACCTTTGAGGTCAGGGAGAAGATGGTGGGAGGAGGTGGGGTCAGCAGGGGGTACCTGCAGAGGAGGTGATGAGGCAGGAGGGGACACCTTTTTCTAGAAGTTGCTCTTGAGGGTGAGGATGAGGCCTCACTCTTCCCTGGGTGACATCGGAGGAGAAGCACAGGGTCCCTTGAGTTCTCACGGCAGCTCTTGGAGCCTGGAGAGGAGGGGTCAGCTCTGTGTTGCAAATGCGGGGGCACACAGTCCTGAGTGGCTGAGGACTTGCCTGGTGTCGCATCTGTGACCCTTGCTCTCTGGGCCACACCCAGCAGATGCAAGCAGAGCAGTTGAAGCGAGGACGGGGAGCAGAAGCTGAGTGGGTGGCCGGGGCCACGCTCCAGCAGGATGGGTGCTGCACCGTCTGGGTGGTAAGCGGGGCCTGCCTGTCTTTCGCTTCCTCTGTTCCCAGTGCCCTCTCACTGTCCCATAGAATTTTCACAGTGAAGAAAGAGAAGTAAGAATTTATATCCACCTTAGTGGTTAAGACTTTACCTTCCGATTCAGGCGGTGCGGGTTCCATCCCTGGTCAGGGAGCTGAGATCCCACAAGCCTTGTGATCAAAAAACCAAACATAATGCAGAAGCAATGTTGTAACAAATTCAGTAAAGACTTTTGGGCTTCCCAGGTGGCGCTCGTGGTAAAGAACCCACCTGCCAGTGCAGGCAACGTCTCATAGGAGACACAGGTTCAATTCCTGGGTCCAGAAGATCCCCTGCAGGAGGGCATGGCAACCCATTCCAGTATTCTTGTCTGACGAATCCCATGGTCAGAGGAGCCTGGCAAGCTACAGTCCACGGGGTCACAAAGAGTTGGACAGGACTAAAACAACGCCCAGGAGGAGTCCTTTGGAAAAGCTGAACGTCCATCTTATGCTTTTTTCTGGAGCTTCATTGCCGTCACATGGATAGAATGTGTGCATACACACCAGCAAGGAGTCAAGAACCATAGGGCTGATTCCAGAGGTTCCAGATGTTTCTAAATTGTGTTCTTCACAAAAGCACAGCAGATAATAATAGAACAATAAGAAATAGGGCTTTTGAGGAAGCAGATTGCAGATTTCTGGTGACTCCCAGTTGGTCCTGCCTCTGTCTCTCTCTAAGCCCCTGATTCCCTCCATCACTCTGGGAACGTGTAGAGAGCTAATGAAAACCTTCATAATTTAAGGTTTTGTGGCTAATTTACTATGAGTTACATGTTGTGCTAATGCCCTGTGTCCATTCTCTCCCCTTGCCTCAGCAGCCCTTTGGACCCAGCAGATGCAAGCAGAGCAGTTGAAGCGAGGATGGGGAGCAGAAGCTGAGTGGGTGGCTGGGGCCATGCTCCAGCAGGATGGGTGCCGCACCGTCTGGGTGGTAAGCGGGGCCTGCCTGTCTTTCGCTTCCTCTGTTCCCAGTGCCCTCTCACTGTCCCATAGAATTTTCACAGTGAAGAAAGAGAAGTAAGAATTTATATCCACCTTAGTGGTTAAGACTTTACCTTCCGATTCAGGCGGTGCGGGTTCCATCCCTGGTCAGGGAGCTGAGATCCCACAAGCCTTGTGATCAAAAAACCAAACATAATGCAGAAGCAATGTTGTAACAAATTCAGTAAAGACTTTTGGGCTTCCCAGGTGGCGCTCGTGGTAAAGAACCCACCTGCCAGTGCAGGCAACGTCTCATAGGAGACACAGGTTCAATTCCTGGGTCCAGAAGATCCCCTGCAGGAGGGCATGGCAACCCATTCCAGTATTCTTGTCTGACGAATCCCATGGTCAGAGGAGCCTGGCAAGCTACAGTCCACGGGGTCACAAAGAGTTGGACAGGACTAAAACAACGCCCAGGAGGAGTCCTTTGGAAAAGCTGAACGTCCATCTTATGCTTTTTTCTGGAGCTTCATTGCCGTCACATGGATAGAATGTGTGCATACACACCAGCAAGGAGTCAAGAACCATAGGGCTGATTCCAGAGGTTCCAGATGTTTCTAAATTGTGTTCTTCACAAAAGCACAGCAGATAATAATAGAACAATAAGAAATAGGGCTTTTGAGGAAGCAGATTGCAGATTTCTGGTGACTCCCAGTTGGTCCTGCCTCTGTCTCTCTCTAAGCCCCTGATTCCCTCCATCACTCTGGGAACGTGTAGAGAGCTAATGAAAACCTTCATAATTTAAGGTTTTGTGGCTAATTTACTATGAGTTACATGTTGTGCTAATGCCCTGTGTCCATTCTCTCCCCTTGCCTCAGCAGCCCTTTGGGCAGATGCAGACATATTCAACTTAAATGGTCTTTTTTGTTAAGTTTAAAAAAACAGTGTAGGATATGACTTAAAAAAATTTTTTTTTTAATTTTTAAATGATGATTGCTTTACAATGTTGTGTTGGTTTCTGCCATACAACATGTGAATCAGCCGTAAGTATACATATGTCCCTTCCCTCGTGAACCTCCCTCCCATCTTTCCATCCCATCCCACATCTCTAAGTTATCACAGAGAACTGGGTTGAGCTCCCTGTGCTGTGTAGCAACTTCCCACTAGCTGTCTGTTTTACATATGTTAATATATACATTTTAACGCTATTCTCTCAATTCCTCCCACCCTCTCCCATCCCCTGCTGTGTCCACAAATCTGTTCTTTATGTCTGTGTCTATATTCCTGCCCTACAGATAGGTTCATCAGTACCTGAATGGTCTATTCTTGAGCCAAACCAATATTTGCTGCTTGAGTGATACTTACCTGAAGTAAACACAATATGGACAGTCCTAGAAAGAAACTTGAACTCATCTCCATGTTGGCAAATGTGAGAAGTGTCTCTCTAGACCCTGCACAGGTCACGTAGGCAGCATGCAGATCTTGAGAAAATGCAAGTTAAAAATGGCCACCACCACTGCCCCGAGGCTAGCGCAGGGGTTCCCAGCCTCCAGGATCTAGTAATGCCTGATGATCTGAGGTGGAACTGATGTAATAATAATAGAAATAAAGTGCACAATAAATAAAATGCGCTTGAATCATCCTGAAACCATCCCCGACCCTGGTCCATGGAAAAACTGTCTTCCACAAAATTGGTCCCTGGTGCCCAGAAGCTTGGGGATAGCTGTGCTATTAGTGAGTGTTCCCATGCAAAGGGGGTGCTGCCCAGACTTGATGGCTTTTGAGAGGTAAAACCCTTTTAAAACATTATCTCACCTAATCCTCAGGAAGAGCCTCCAAGGTCGGTGTTATGTAGGCTGTTTTCTGGTGACATTAGGGCTCACCCAGGGCCACCTTGCCCAGGCTCTCAGTGTGCAGAATGGCTGGTACTTTCCCCGAATCCCAGCCCTGCCTCGGAGCCCGGCTCTGCTCTACCATCCTTGTGAGCAGCGCGTGCATCAGCCCGCGTCCACACAGCCCTCTCTGATCCTCGTAGCCTCCCGGGGAACGGGGAAGCGGGGCTCAGGCAAAGGACCTCCCCGAGGGCACTGTTTGTAGTTGATTTAAATCTGGGGACCCTCCAAAGTCCGAACCCTTTTTTCATTGCAGTATAAATGTTGATTAACAGTGTGTGCCAGTCTCCAGCCTACAGCCGAGTGGCTCAGTTATACACATGTATACATTCTTTTTTTATATTCTTTTCCATTATGATTTATCATATAATATTCGGTAGAGTCCCCTCTGCTGTGCAGTGGGACCTTGTTTATCCATTCTAAATATAGCTTGCATCTACCAACCCCAAACTCCGAGCTCTTAAGTGTTAACTTTGGCATATTCTGCTTCTAGCATTTAACCAAACAAACAAAAAACCTTCAAAAATCCACAGTTTCCTTGGGGATTGATCCAGAATGTACAGGAAGCTTGTGGGGAAGGCTGCCTTCAGCCTCTCTCTCTCCCTTCCCAGGTTGCCCCTCTACCTGGCCTCGCTCTTCATCAGCCTTGTTTTCCTGTTGGTGAATTTAACCTGTGCGGTGCTGGTGAAGACGGGCACCTGGGAGAGGAAAGTGATCGTGTCCGTGCGCGTGGCCATCAACGACACGCTCTTCGTGCTCTGTGCCGTCTCCCTGTCCATCTGCCTCTACAAAATCTCCAAGATGTCCTTGGCCAACATTTACTTGGAGTCTAAGGTAAGGCGGACATGTGGTTGAGATCCTGCCGTTCGACTTATTCTCGAAAGAGCTGTCTGGGATTTCCCTGGTAGTCCATTGGTTATGATTTGGCACTTGTAATGCAGGGGGCACAGGTTTTTATCCCTTGTTGGGGAAGTAAGATCCCACATACTGTGCAGTGAGGCTCACCTCCACCAAAAAGAGTTCCCTGGTTTGCAACAGAAAACAGAAATCAACCAATGCCTCTCCCACCTGAACTCTTGCAAATGATTAGCTGTGGTGGTGTTGCCAAGACACAGAGCTGTGTAGTTCATTGAACTTTGTGAGAAGAATTGACTCCGGGTGGCTCGAGGTTTACTGGGGTGTGCAGAGTTCCTGGCAGAGAGGTAAATCTCTGGTTTCTGGATACAGAGGTTTAAGTGAGAGTTTAGAGGCCCCGTGGCATTGACTGTGCCACTAATATTGTTAGAAACACACAGCTTGTATTCCCTTTGTTCCTAGCCCTTTTATAAGCACTCTGCATGTAGGTAGGACTGTAACCTTCAAAATTCAGGGGGAGTAGGTGTCCTACTTAGGGAAATAGAGGCACCAGACATCAGAGGCTCAGCCCTAGTTACACAAGCCAGGAGATGCAGAGCCATGGTGTGGCCGCAGCAGCCTGGCTCCAGGCTCTGGGGTCTGTCCTCTTTACCACCGGGTCGTAGTGCAGAGACACTCAGATCCAGGCACACCCCTGCCTTGACTGTGCCCCTGTGAGGGTCCCCCTTAACAGGGGGAGCTGCTCCTGGGGTTCAGGACAGCAGGCCTTTCAAGGTGACAGTTCAGAAATGGAGTCAGACCGTGTGTTGGGCTGCACCCCGTAGGCCTACAAGGCCAGGGCATGCCCAGTTTCAGTACTGAAGAAAGAGTCTGGAGTCAGCGATGGCTTAATGGATCGGAGATCTTACACGTCTGAAGCACGGTCATGGAGCAACATTCCACACGTGCAGTGGACGGCAGCAGGACACGGTAGCGGCCTTCGTTCCAGTGTCGGGGGTCGGGAAGGAAGACGACCAGTTGCAGAGGGAACTGATGTCAGGTGTGATCAGTGGCTCAATGGTAAAGAATCTGTCTGCAATGCAGGAGATGCTTGGGACGCTGGTTTGATCCCTGGATTGGGAAGATCCCCTGGAGGAGGGCATGGCAACCCACTCCAGTATTCTTGTCTGGAGTATCCTATGGACAGAGGAGCCTGGTGGGCTACAGTCCATGGGGTCACAAAGAGTCAGACATGACTGAAGCGACTGAGCATGTGTGGCCTCGTTAGTTACCAGGGAAACCAGCAGAGGGGCATGATACTCACCACCACTTTGATAAGAAGAGTCATCAGCTGGGCCCGAGGGCAAGTCCATAGGAAGGTCAGTCGTGTGAATGGGTGTAGGAGAAGCAGGCAGTGGTCGGGCAGGGCATGTGCAGAGACGATAGAGCAGTCCCCTGGAGTGGCCTGGCCACACCCCGAGAGGGCAGCCCCTGCACATTCTCTGGTTTCACTGCTGCGCCCCCAGCCCTGGGGTCCCTGTTTTCTCCTTTCCTTCCCCCAGAGTTACAGAGAGGGGCAGATGTGCTGCCTGGTGTGGTGGTTCTGAAGTGCCCCTCACCAGCCTGGTCCCCAGTTCCCCCTCATTAAGGAGCCTGGTGATGTGCGGAGGTCAGAGTGGATGCTCTGGGCTCCCACTGGCCACGGGACCCTGGCCCACCAGCACGTTGCCCACTGAGCCTTGCTTTTCTCACATGTAAGGTAGTTGAGTGATTTCATAGCTCCTCTGCTTCTGAAATTCTGTGGCGCCCTAACCCTTGCCAGGGAACCCATGTGGTTGTACTGTCGCTGGTCTGAAGACCTGAGCACTCTGCTTCTTAAGATACCTGGTCTTCAGCAGCCATCAGTAGATTAAAGTCTGTGCCTCCAACTTCAAAATTACAAAGCCTTCTTCATCAAGGTATCCTGTGATTTGCCTGAGCTCTTGCAAAATCTGAAAAGTTAGTGTGGCAGGGCCCTTTTTTCATTGATAAATGTTGACAGATTTTATACTTGACTTTGCCTTAGCTTTATTATTTACACTGTCTCCTGTATAAGGTCTTTGAAAACAGAATTATGGGGACTTCCCTGGTGGTCCAGTGGTTAAGACTCCATGCTTCCAGTGGAGAGGGCTCGAGTTCAGTTCCTGGTCAGGGAGCTAAGATGCCACATGCCTTGTAGTGCGGCCAAAACAAAACAGAATTGTGGTTTTCATAGGAGGGGTCACATTTTAGACTGTTCGATTGTCAGATTTAGATCACCTCTGTGCAAACATGATAGACTACCACTGGAAAAATAATAGCTTAGATTTAGTTAGTGAGTTCCAAGTGCAAAACTCAAAAATGAATTTCAGTTTTTCGGTTAACTGTTTTTAACACCAGGGCTTTCCCTGGTGGCTCAGTGGTAAAGAATCCACCTGCTGGTGTGGGAGACACAGGTTTGATCCCTGGGTCAGGAAGATCCTCTGGAGAAGGAAAGAGCAACCCACTCCAGTCTTCATGCCTGAAAAATCCCATGGACAAAGGAGCCTGGTGGACTGCAGTCCAGGGGGTTGCAAAAGATGGGACACGACTTAGTGACTAAATGACAACTACGACAGCTGTTTGCAGTTAGAGGTCGTTTAGCTAACTTTGGACACTGATAGCTTCATTAGTGGGGGCACAGATGACCAATTTTCACACAGTCCCAAGCTCTGAATCACATTGGGACCCCAGCCTTCCCAGCCTAGGACAGTTGGGTCTTGAAGACATGCTCCCCACCCAGAGCCACTGTCCACAGCTCCACTGTCCCCAGGCTGCCATCCCTCTGAGGTGGTTTTGTTGTCTCCAAGCCAGGGAGGAGGCCCTGGACTCATAAGCTCAGAGCATCCTTGGAGCTGAGCAGTGGCACTTAGAGATTTAACCAAATAAGTCATCTATCTGACTGTCTTGCTCTTCCAAGCCTAGGTCTTAGGCAAATAGTTCATGTTTTCAGGTTTTGAAGCATCTCTCTGAAGAGAATTGGAAGTTTTAGGATGGGTGTGGAGTGAGGGGAGGCTTGCAGTGGGGTTGAGAGTCTGAGAGTGGAAGAGAAGCTGGGAGGGTTTAGCAGTTCTGAACAGCGGCCATGCTGGGGAGGGGACTGTGGTCTTGGGCCTGGATCGGGGACCCTGCTCACGGTTCCTACTTTTCCAGGGCTCCTCCGTGTGCCAGGTGACCGCCATCGGCGTGACCGTCATCCTGCTCTACACCTCTCGGGCCTGCTACAACCTGTTCATCTTGTCGTTCTCTCAGAGCAAGAATGTCCATTCCTTTGATTACGACTGGTACAATGTGTCAGACCAGGTCAGTGGGCGCTGGATCCTTGCTTTGGCAGCATGCCGTGTGGCAGAGAGTTGTCAGCTCCTTGCTTTTGCTGCTAAAGAGCTGGGTGACCTTGGGAGTCACTTAACTGGGTGGTGTCTACATCCTCACCTGTCAAATGGAATCACAGTACCTGCCTTGTTCCAGCTTACACATCTTCTGAGAAAATTAGAAAACAGACACACTTCTCCTTGCTACTTTCTGGGGCTTTTGTCAAGCAGTACTTAAAATTTTTAAGAGTTTTTATATAAATGTAATATGATTTTATTAAAGGGTGAACTTTGCAAAGATAAAAATGAATTGTATTCAGGTTAGAAAACACATAAAATGATGAAGTGTTTTTTTAATTGAGCAGTAAGAGAAAGAAATGTAGACAAAAGTGACCAAGGATATTAAGGGGTTAGAAAGAGCCCATTTTACCTCTCAGTATGAAACTCTATCTTTTTTATAATGTAGTCTAGAAATTCGTAAACAAATGAACAAAGGTAATGAAATATAATATGGCATCCATGTTCACAAAAGCTCAAAATATAAACGACCGAGAGGGGAATTCCCGGGCTGTCCGGTGGTTAAGACTCTGTGCTTCCACTGAGGGGACATGAGTTCAGTCCCTGGTTGGGGAATTAAGATTCCACATGCTGCATGGTATGGCCACACAAAGAGAAGGAAAAAAGAGAATGAGAATTAATCAGCATTCCCTAATTTGAAAAGTATCATTTCTTTGTGTCCAGCCTTGGACACAGTGCCAGAAACACAAAAATGAACAGACCCATCCTTCCATGTGGAAATTTATGTCCACTGAAGAAAAGAGCCACACAGATAAGCCATGAGAGCAAAGAAATAGAAGCGTCTATAGTAGGAGTTTACCGGGTTGAATTGCAAATGCTCCTGAGATTTTCCTGGCTAAACACTGAATATCCAACTATAGACAAATCCACCTCTAAACTCCCAACGGTGCTCAAACCTTGAATTAACACTCTGGAGGAAAGAAGAAAACAAGCGTGCTAAGTTAAAACTGATGGCGGGGACTTCCCTGGTGGTTCAGTGGTTAAGCTTTCACCGTCCCAGTGCAGGGGACTCGGGTTCCATCCCTGATCAGGGAACTTAAAATCCCACATGGTGCAGCTCAAACAGGTAGATTCTACCAAAACACAACAACGACAACTGAGGGCAAGGTGAAATCCGTAAGAGGCTCGTGCAAGGCGTTAGACTGGATTTAAACCACAACAGTCATAATCACCACCAGTCAGAGCAACGGCACAAATGTAGGGTGGGAGGAAGGTGGGCGGGGCACTGGTGAAGAATTTCCCTGTTGTGAGAAATCAAATACATAGAAATCTAAACGTTCAACGGTGATAAATTCGAGACTTACTCATAATACCCAGAGGATTTTTATTGTGGTAACATGTAGGTACAGTTGACTGCTTTAATCATTTCTAAGTGCACAGTTCAGTGGCATATAAGTACATTCACAGTGTCATGCCACCATCACCACCATCCATCTCCAGAATGTCTTCATCTTCCCAAACTGAGACTCTCTCCCCATTAAACAACAAGGATTTGGTTTTAACAAAATACTTATTTCAATGCTTCTTTCAAGTATGAGCTTATAAATACAATGAATTTTAAAATACCACAAATTTTTATCACAACACAGTTCTGTTGTTTTGGGTGGCTGTTTGTTTATAGATGTCTAGATCTATGTGTTGCAGCCAGAATAATCTAGGAGCAAGCAGATGACCCCAGGTTGCAGGTTATTTGTGCAGAATGGTAGAAGCACACCCAGCGCACTTTTGAGACATGTGGGTGGAGTTTCAGTGCAGAGTTTGAGTCATCTTTCTGAAGAGGGGCGAGATTGGTTTTGGGTACTGTACTTTAGGCTTCCCAGGCAGCGCTAGTGGTAAAGAACCCGCCTGCCAATGCCGGAGACCTGGGTTCCATCTCTGGGTCAGGAAGATCCCCTGGAGAAGGGCATGGCAAACCCACTCCAGTATTCTTGCCTGGAGAATCCCATGGACAGAGGAGCCTGGCAGGGTACAAGTCCATGAGGCCACAAAGAGTCGGACAAGACTGAAGCGACTTTAGTGTGCACACATATACTTTAAACATAATGTGGTGGAGAAGGTGAGAGGATTCCATTTAGGGGATTAGCCCTTTATAGTTTGATGACATTTCTGTCTTCCTTTGAATGCTGGCCTTTCTGATAGACTTGCCCAGAAATAGCCTCACACACTCTTCCTCTGGCTTTCAGAAAGGAGAGCACTGCTACACCCCATCTGCTCGGCTGTCTCACTGGTCCAGGAGGCCAGCATCCTGGTGAGGGAACTAGATAGATCTCACAAGCTGCAACTAAGAACTGGTGCAGCCAAATAAATAAATATGTTTTTAAAAAAAAGAATTAGGAGAGGGACTTCCCTGGTGGTCTAGTAGTTAGAATTCCATGTTTCTAATGCAGGGGACACGGGTTTGATTCCTGGCTGGGGAACTAGGATCCCGCATGACACACAGTGTAGCCAAAAAATGATTTTAAAAAAGAATTGGGAGAGGCAGCAGAATATTATCATTATTCAGTTGTCGAAGAAAAGTCAGCTTAGAGACTTTATTTGGATGTAAGGAAGATTCATTCCTGGAGGGCGAAGGAATGAAGCATCAAAGACCGGCAGATACTGTCTTTGAATATTTTGAAGAAGATAATTGTCTATTCTGGGACTTCCCTGGTGGTCCAGTGGTTAAGAATCTGCCTGCTGATGCAGGGGACATGGATTCAATCCCTGGTCCCAGAAGACCCACCGTGCCAAGGGGCAACTAAGTGGGTGTACCACAACTACTGACCCCGCAAGCCCCAGAGCCTACACTCTACAGGAGAAACCACGGCAGTGGGAAACCCGAGCACCACAGCTAGAGAGTACCCCCACTCTCCGTGCCCAGAGGAAAGCCCGTGCATTAAGGAAGACCCAGCACAGTCAAGAACTACATAAATAAAATGTTTTTAAAATTATCTATCCTGTATGGTTTAAATAACTCCTCCCCTACCCCCGCCCCACCACCAAGGTCTGGCACAGTAGTATTAATAGTATCTGATTTCAACATATATGTTTTAGGGAGAAGAAATTACACTGTATTAGATTTAGTCTCTGTCATATTAGAACTGAATCAAACTTATTCTGTCCTCAGTCTGGTGACGCTCCATTTTCTCCCTCTCTTTTCAACAGGCGGATTTGAAGAATCAGCTGGGAGATGCCGGATACATAGTGTTTGGAGTGGTCCTCTTTGTGTGGGAACTCTTACCCACCACCTTAGTAGTCTACTTCTTCCGAGTCAGAAATTCTACGAAGGACCTTGTAAGTAAACCACTTTGTATTTGCAGAAAGTGAGTGAAAGTCGCTCTGTTGTGTCCGACTCTTTCCATCATATGGACTATACAGTCTATGGAATTCTCCAGCCCAGAATACTGGAATGGGTAGCCTTTCCTTTGTCCCAGGGATCCTCCCAACCCAGGGATCAAACACAGGTCTCCTGCATTTCAGGAGGATTACCAGCTGAGCTGCAAGGGAAGTTCAAGAATACTGAAGTGGGTAGCCTATCCCTTCACTAGCAGATCTTCCCGACCCAGGAATTGAACTGGGATCTCCTGCATTGCAGGTGGATTCTTTTGCAGAAAACATCTCCTAATTCTAATCACAAAGCCTACAGTTGGAATTTTTTCTTAGATTTTTGGTAGATTCTTCCATATTATTCTAATATGAAAAGTTCCTTTGTTTAATTGAGACTTTCTTTTCTATTCATTATCTTTTGAGGGAAATTTGTTTTCCAGTTTAATTTTACCAAAAAAAAAAAAAAACACCCCAAAACATTGCATCTTGAATCCTGGAGATAGTGATCAACATTTTTCCTAATGAAACAGCTGCCTCACTAGTATTTGAGCCTTGACTTACTATGAACCAAATATAGAAGCTTTTATTTTAGCCAAGGAAAATAGAGAATGGTAACTCAGCTTTTCACCCCTGTGTTGTGCTGGATGGTGATTAGGGGAGGGGGTGGTAGGGAAGACAACTTTATTATGAAGAATGCTTAAATCACTCCCCCAACTCAGTTGCATTTCTGGTCAACCAGCTTCGTATAAATGTCCTTATGGGAGTGGGGCAGAAAATGCAAAACCTGGTAGTGTGCGGGAGCTCATGGAAGCTTTGCTCCATGGATTATTCCACCCAGAGGAACTAGTGGGAGAATCACTGATCTGTGAAGCCCACAGAAAAGTACGTGTGTGTGTGTGTGTATGACTCGCTCGGTCGTGTATGACTCTTTGCGACCCCATGGACTGTAACCCTCTGTCCATCCGATTTTCCAGGCAAGAATACTGGAGTGGGTTGCCATTCCCTTCTCCGGGGATCTTCCCGACCCAGGGATGGAACCCAGGTCTCATGCATTGCAGGCAGATTCTCTACCGTCTGAGCTACCAGAGAAGCACACAGAAAAGTAGAGTGATGGGCTTTGGTCAACATAAGCACAGTGTGGGTGGCAAGGAGAGCACTGGTTTTCATGACCAACTTGTTGTGTTTTATCTTGTCTCTTTCTTATTCATCTCTGGATAGTCACTGGTGAGCCAGGAATAGGAAAAAATAAAAAATAAACGTAAGACTGAACGTGGGTGGTTGGTGGAGAACTGCAGCCTGACCCATGAGCCCCTGAAGATAGAGTGGCAGTGGGCACCATTTTCCGGATCTGAGGGTCAGTCTCCTCTCCTTTTGCCATTTTTAGCTTCAGAACAGCAATTCGATGCCCCCGCTGCTATTCCTGGCATTGGAAACACCTGGAGGCTTCTGTAAAGTCAGACTCAAATTCTTCCGCATTGGTAGCAGAGAAACACGTGGAGAGTGGGCAGTGGACTCTAGGCTAGAGTCCAGTGCCTTATTTTTCTTCCTTTTCTGAAGAAGTTGAAGTTTTCTGGGAGGAGCCTCTTAACAAAAATCCCTCTGCTCTCTATGCTTCTCCTTGGCTTTCCATAGCCTACTCACCACTTCTTAGTATGTCAGAGGCTTAGCAACTATACTCCCAAAATCCAAGGCAGTCTGAAGGAGAGACTGGACATCTGAGCCCTAAGGAGTGAAAGACTGTCATTCAAAGTACTATTTTATCAACACATTATTGAACAGAGACGCATTAATATGTCTTTTGTTACCCAAACATTATTGGCCCGAGACAGCATGTTTTTAGAGTGATACAGTTGACATCACTGTGCCAAGTTGTTAGAGCTTAAAATTAACCAAGGGTTCCTTCTGTAGCTTATGATTGTCATTATCATTCACGTTTTGCTCCATTAGATTTTTGTTCCAACCCTATGTATATTATAAATGCAAATTTATTACTGTAAAATGTTCAAAATGATGCATCTCAAAATTTTGAATGAAGAATTTTTTGGTGAATTTTATGCAAATCCTTTCTCTAATTTTCTGAGTGACCTGTATACTAGTGCCTCAAAAGATGGTAGTTCTGCAAAATATGGTTCTGATTCAAACGTTGTGAATATTTAGCCCAAAAGAAGACAGAAAGCCTAAGTGATTGGTTTTGATACGGAAAGTGAAAATGAAACTCACGGTGCTGGAGGAGACTTTACAGGTGTGACAGGTGTAACTACTGAATATAACAACCCACAAAGTGCTAGTGAAAAAGCAGAATTAATTTTTGGCTGGCCAAAATAAAAATCGCCAGCCACAGGCATTAGTTTCTACAAAATTCCCTGGTAAATATGAGTTAAATGAAGACAGAATAAAATGGATAGTTCATCTGTCCTCTCAGGTCACATTATCCAGGGAAACATGCAGCCTCAACACACCCTATGTGTATATGGAGTTACTTGGCTCTTGTGTTTGAATATATCTACTGTTTAGGTATTATCTAGAGCAGTGGTTCCCAAACTTTTTGGCCTCAGGATACTTTACACTGATATACTATTAGTTGTTATTTGTTTATTGAGGTATAATTGATATAAATTAGTTTTAGGTATACAGTGTAATGATTTGGTATTTATATATATTGCAAGATGATCACCACAATAGGTCCAACTAATGTGTTACCACACATAGTCTACAAATTTTTGTGTATGTGATAGGAACTTCGAAGATCTACTGTTCCAGCCACTTTCAAATATGCAGTACAGTATTAACTATCGTCACCATGCTGTATGTGAATCCTCATGACTCATTCATTTTTATAACTGGAAATTTGTATCTTTTGACCCCTTTCACCCATTTTGCCCACCTCCTTTCTATCTCAGGCAGCGACCAATCTGTTCTCTATATCTGTGAGCTTGGTGTTTGTTTGCTTTTAGATTCCCTATATAAGTGAGATGATATGCAATTTATCCCTTTTTACCTTTTTATAGTTGACTTATTTAACTTAACATAGTGCTCTCAAGGTTCAACCATATTTTTGCAAATAGTGCGATTTCATTCTTTTAAAAAAATGTAGTATAGTTGATTTACAATGTTGTATTAATTTCTGCTGTACAGTGAAGTGACTCATTTATCCATATATGTATTCTCTGTCATATTCTTTCCCATTGTGGTTTATCAGGAGGTTTCATTCTTTTTATGACTGAATATTTTGTGTGTGCACATATCATTTTCTTTATCCATTCATGCATCGGTGGACATTTGGGTTGTCTCCATGTCTTGGCTATTGTAAATAATACTTCAGTGAACATGGGGATGTGTATCCTTTTGAATTAATATTTTCATTTTCTTCAGATAAGTATGCCAAAGAGGAACTGCTAGATTATGTGGTAGTTCTGTTTTTAATTTTTTGAGGAACCTCTATAGTGATTACATTAATTTATATTCTCACCAACAATACACAGTGATTCCCTTTTCTCTACATCCTCGCTAACACTTTTCTTTTTGATAGTAGCTATTCTAACAGGTGTGCAGTGGTACCATTTGTTTTTGCTATTGAGTTGTATGAGTTCTTTACATATTTTGTATATCAACTCCTTATCTTGTCTAGGAGTTGCAGATATTTTCTCCCATTTGGTAGGTTGCCTTTTCATTTTGTTGAGGTTTTCCTTTGCTGTGCAGAACCTGTTTAGTTTGATGTAGTCCCGCTTGTTTATTTTTTACTTTGTTTCCTTTGCTTTTGGAGTTAGACGTCAAAATCATCACCAAGATGAATGTCAAGGAACTTACTGCCAATCCTTTTTTCTAGTTTTATGGCTTCAGGTTTTACATGCAAGTCTTCCATCCATTTGGAGTTAATTCTTGTGTATGATGTAAGACTATAGTCTGGTTTTCCCAGCACCATTCATTGAAGAGGCTCTCCTTTTCTTAGTGCGTGTTCTTGATTGCTTTGTGGTAACTTCAGTTCAGTTCAGTTCAGTCGCTCAGTCATGTCCGACTCTTTGCGACCCCACGAATCACAGCACACCAGGCCTCCCTGTCCATCACCAACTCCCGGAGTTCACTCAGACTCACGTCCATCGAGTCAGTGATGCCATCCAGCCATCTCATCCTCTGTCATTCCCTTCCCCTCCTGCCCCCAATCCCTCCAGCAACAAAGTCTTCTCCAATGAGTCAACTCTTCGCATGAGGTGGCCTAAGTACTGGAGTTTCAG
>SJYT01033562.1:199639-290673 GCA_006410635.1 Cephalophus harveyi
CACAGTAACTGCTAGTACAGTTGGTGTCACTGCTTTGAAATGTGCTCAAGCAGAGCCAGTTTTGCTAACGACAGCTTTTGCATCACTGGTGCCAGTGTCAACACAATAGAAAAGGCAGATAGCTTCTTAATATGCTAATTACGCAAATAGGTATGACCTTGCTGATCCTTGAAAGCATCCCGGGAAGCTCCAGCAGTTGTTGGGCCACACTGATAACTGCGCATCTGCAGTAGCGTGTTAATGAGTGAAGATGATTCTTTATTCCCTAAAGGACATTATCTCCTGATTCATCCTGAGAATGTGAGAGAGTGAATTCAGCATGAACAATGGAAAATCATAAATAGGAAGCCCTTCCCATGTTTTATATTGTAGTCATGAAGTAATTCTCATTAGCAGGTAAATCTGAGTATCAGGTTTGGCTTGGTGAAGCACCAGTGTTCATAAAATACCCCTGGGCAAGACTGCCAGGGTTAAAAGCATTATTACATACAGTATTTGGTAAAAATAGCTAACAACTGTATAGCACTTATATGTGCTAGGTCTTGTTCTAAGCATTTTAAATATATTTAATTCTCACAATAACTCTGTAAAGTAGATGAATATAATACTCATTTTGAGATGAGGAAACTGAGGCTCAGAATCATGGCTGGTAGGGGACACAGCTCCAATTCAAACTGAGGCATCCTGGCTCCCAGATCCATGTTTTTTTTTTTTTTTTTTTAATGTATTTTATTGAAGTATAGTTGATTTACAGTGTTTCAGGTGCCCAGCAAGGTGATACGGTTCTACAAGTACGCATGTATTATTTTTGGAATTATTTTCCATCATAGATTATTACAAGATATTGACTATAGTTCCCTATGCTATACATTAAACCTTTGCTGCTTATCTATTTTTTAGTTAGAAATCTAGCATTCTATTTATACTAGGTCAAACAAGTGGAATCAAAATGTCATAATTTTTTTAGTTAGGCAAAAATTCATGTTTTCTAAAATATATATATTATACATATTTATATTTATGTATACAAAAGCTTATATTTATGTATACAAAAGCTTTTCTACTATACCTGATAAAGGCTTGAGAAAGAACATCAAAAAAAGAGATGGAGAAACTGGAGAACATAAACTAAATGAAATGGGAGCACTGAATATGAAATAGAAAAAGTGAAACAAACTAGATAAAAGTAAAAGATCATCATGTAGTGCAGATGTGTTTAAGCATGACTGCTCCTTAGAAACAGTCTGGAGCTCTGGAGGAAAAAAAGCAATAACGGAGCATTTGTATTTTTCAAAAACATTCAAGATAATTCTTATATGCATCTGGATTTTAAAAGTGATTATAGGTTTTTCTATTAGATCCTAGTTTTGGTGACAGAGAGTTCTGTTATTTTTCTGTTGACCAATCATGATACAATGGTATTAAGTGAGTAATAGTTACATAATCACAATGGTAAAAGATGTTTATCAGTTTTTACAATCAATAGCCAGACAGAAAATAAAAGATAATTATAATTGTAAGCCATAATGGGAACATGACTAACCTAAAAATATAAAATAATTATGTACAATTTGGGAGCATCAAGCAGAGTGATGTGGTAAGTGGAAGTGCATACATGCACATGTTTTCATCCACCCAGCCAGTCTATGTCTTTTGGTTGGTGCGTTTAATCCATTTATATTTAAGGTAATTATCTATATGTATGATCCTGTTACCATTTTCTTAATTGTTTTGGGTTGATTTTCTGTAAGTCTTTTCCTTCTCTTGTGTTTCCTGCTTAGGGAAGTTCCTTTAGCATTTGTCGCAAAACTGGTTTGGTGGTGCTGAATTCTCTTAACTTTTGCTTGTCTGGAAAGCTTTTGATTTCTCCATTAAATATGAAGGAGAGTCTTGCTGGGTAGATATTCTTGGCTGTAGGTTCTTCCTTCCTATCACTTTAAATATGTCATGCCATTCCCTTCTGGCTTGTAGAGTTTCTGTTGCGAAA
The DNA here is from genome assembly GCA_006410635.1 of Cephalophus harveyi. NCBI lineage: Eukaryota > Metazoa > Chordata > Mammalia > Artiodactyla > Bovidae > Cephalophus > Cephalophus harveyi. Next base: position 201,627 of record SJYT01033562.1, read on the forward strand.
TCAGCTGATAGCCTGATGGGAGTTCCCTTGTATGTTATTTGTTGTTTTTCTCTTGTTGCTTTTAATATTTTATCTCTGACTTTAATTTTTGTCAGTTTGATTACTATGTGTCTTGGTGTGTTCCTCCTTGGGTTTATCCTGCCTGGGACTTTCTGTGCTTCCTGGACTTGGTTGACTATTTCTTTTCCCATGTTCAGGAATTTTTCAGCTATTATTTCTTCCAATATTTTCTCATGTCCTTTCTCTCTCTCTCTTCTCCTTCTGGGACCCCTATAATGCCAATGTTGGTGTGTTTAATGTTGTCTCAGAGGTCTCTGAGACTGTCTTCTTTTCATTCTTTTTTCTATATTCTGTTCTGTGGCAGTGATTTCCACCCTTCTATCCTCCAGGTCATTTATCGGTTCTTCTGCCTCAATTATTCTGCTATTGATTCGTTCTAATGTATTATTCATCTCTGTTTGTTAGTTCTTTAGTTCTTGTAGGTCTTAGGTAAACATTTCTTATATCTTCTCAATCTTTGCCTCTATTCTTTTCCAGAGATCCTGGATCATCTTCAATGTCATTATTCTGAATTTTTTTTTTCTGGAAGGTTGCCTATCTTCATTTTATTTAGTTGTTTTTCTGGGGTTTTATCTTGTCCTTTCACCTGGGACATAACTTTCTGCTTTTTCATCATGATTAACTTTCTGTACTGTGGTTTTTGTTTTAGCTGCTGTGGGACTGTGTTTCTTCTTGCTTCTTCTGTGTGCCCTCTGATGGATGAAGCTAAGAGGCTTGTGTAAGCTTCTTGATGGGAGGAACTGGGAAAAACTAGGTCTTGCTCTGGTGGGCAGGGCCTTGCTCAGCAAAGCTTTAATCCAATTGTCTGGTGATGGGTGGGGCTGCACTCCCTACCTGGTAGTTGTTTGGCCTGAGGTGACCCAGCCCTGGGGTCTGAGGGCTCTATGGTAAGGTTACTGGCAAACTCCAAGAGGGTTTATGCCATGGGGGACCTTCCAGTGCCCCCTGTCCCTGTGGTATGCCCCTGCCAGCCCATGCCTTCACAGGAGGCCCTCTAATACCAGCAGGTAATTTTGGTTCAGTCTCCTGTGGGGTCACTGCTCCTCTCCTCTGGGTCTTGGTGCATGCACTGTTTTGTTTGTGCCCTCCAAAACTGGAGTCTCTATTTCCCCCAGTCCTCTGGAAGTCCTATAATCAAATCCTGCTGACCCTCAAGGCCAGGTTCCCTGGGGATTCCCAGTCCCTATGGTGGATCCCCAGGCTGGGAAGCCTGATGTGGGGTTTAGAATCTTCACAACCGTGGGAGAACTTCTTTGGTATTATTCTCCAGTCTGTGGGTCACCCACCTGGAGGGTATGGGATTTGATTTCATTGTGATTGCACCCCTCCTACCATCTTGCTGTGGCTTCACTGTCTTTGGATGTGGGGTATCTTTTATTGGTGGATTCTGGCATCCTCCTATCGATGGTTCTTCAACAGCTAGTTGCAATTTTGGTGCTTTCGCAGGAGGAGATGAGCACACGTCCTTCTATGCCACCATCTTGAAATGGAAGTCAGGTCCATGATTTTAATTCTGTCCTGCATTGTGGCTTTGCTCGGCATAATAAGGTTTGGAGAAGAAACTAAATTCCTAATGACTCATTAATAGTCCTATTACAATCTGTAACTTTGACCCTGATGCTGGGAAAGAGCGAGGGCAGGAGGAGAAGGAGGCGATAGAGGATAAGATGGTTGGATGGCATCACTGACTCAATGGACATGAGTTTGAGCAAACTCCAGGAGATAGTGAAGGACAGGAAAGCCTGGAGTGCTGCAGTCCATGGGGTCACAAAGAGTTGGATATGACTTAGCGACTGAATAACAATCTGTAACTTCTGTAATTTGACAAAAAAGTCAGATATTCTTTTGGGGAGAAACTTGTAATTTAATTAATACTCACTGACTTTTAAAAGAGCACATCTTGCAGGTGGGGTGTTTTTAAAACATGTTCTCTACCATTTGTATCCATAACACAGTGGGTATAAACAAGCCTCTATACTTGACATCACTGGAGCCAGTATAACAGTATACTAGAGGTGTGGCTCTTTGGATCCACCTCAGAAACCCAAGGGGTGCTTGCTTGGTCTAAGTATTGATGCTTAGGCCATGTCCTGAACTCAGCTGAGAATCTCTCAGGGTAGGTTCTGGGAATCTACATTTTAAATAATTTAATAAGCACCCCAAGTGATTTGAATGCACTGTAAAGTTTGAGAATCTCCATTTTACACACACATATATTTTAAACAGCTTTATTGAGATATAATTTCCATACAACAAACTGTTTACCCATTTCATGTGTGTAATTAAATGGTTTTTTATATATTCAGGTATGTGCAATTATCACCACCATAGAATATTTTTTATCAACTCAGAAAGAAACGTCATACCCTTTATCTACCATGTCCCATAACCCCTGTCCCCAAGCAACTACTGATCTACTTTCTGTGTCTACAGATTTCCCTATTCCAGACTTTGAATAGAATGGGATCATATAGTATGCCACTTTTTGTCTCTGGCTCTTCCACTTGGCAGAGTGTTTTCAAGGTTCATCCACACTGTAGTATGTATTAGTACCTCATTCCTTTTTATGGCCAGTATTTCATTGTGTAGATATGCTACATCTTGTTTATCCATCCATTGATGGACATTTGGGTTGTTTCCATCTCTTGACTGTTATGAATAATGCTGCTATAAGTCTATGCCCCAACCAGTAACGCTGAAGAAGCTGAAGTTGAACGGTTCTATGAAGACCTACAAGACCTTTTAGAACTAACACCCAAAAAAGATATCCTTTTCATTATAGGGGACTGGAATGCAAAAGTAGGAAGTCAAGAAACACCTGGAGTAACAGGCAAATTTGGCCTTGGAATGCGGAATGAAGCAGGGCAAAGACTAATAGAGTTTAGCCAAGAAAATGCACTGGTCATAGCAAACACTCTCTTCCAACAACACAAGAGAAGACTCTACACATGGACATCACCAGATAGTCAACACCAAAATCAGATTGATTATATTCTTTGCAGCCAAAGATGGAGACGCTCTATACAGTCAACAAAAACAAGACCAGGAGCTGACTGTGGCTCAGATCATGAACTCCTTATTAAAAAAGATGTCCTTTTCATTATAGGGGACTGGAATGCAAAAGTAGGAAGTCAAGAAACACCTGGAGTAACAGGCAAATTTGGCCTTGGAATGCGGAATGAAGCAGGGCAAAGATTAATAGAGTTTTGCCAAGAAAATGCACTGGTCATAGCAAACACCATCTTCCAACAACACAAGAGAAGACTCTACACATGGACATCACCAGATTGTCAACACCAAAATCAGATTGATTATATTCTTTGCAGCCAAAGATGGAGAAGCTCTATACAGTCAACAAAAACAAGACCAGGAGCTGACTGTGGCTCAGATCATAAACTCCTTATTACCAAATTCAGACTCAAATTGAAGAAAGTAGGGAAAACCACTAGACCATTCAGGTATGACCTAAATCAAAGCCCTTATGATTATACAGTGGAAGTGAGGAATAGATTTAAGGGCCTAGATCTGATAGATAGAGTGCCTGAAGAACTATGGAATGAGGTTTGTGACATTGTACAGGAGACAGGGACCAAGACCATCCCCATGGAAAAGAAATGCAAAAAAGCAAAATGGCTGTCTGGGGAGGCCTTACAAATAGCTGTGAAAAGAAGAGAGGCGAAAAGCAAAGGAGAAAAGGAAAGATATAAGCATCTGAATGCAGAGTTCCAAAGAATAGCAAGAAGAGATAAGAAAGCCTTCTTCAGCGATCAGTGCAAAGAAAAAAAGAAATAGAGGAAAACAACAGAATGGGAAAGGCATCTTAATAAATGTGACTAAATCCTCCACTAAATGAAAAATATTCTGAAATAGTTTTTTAAGATAATTTTATTTACCTATTTACCATTATTTTTTGGCTTACTGATTCTTTGTTGCTGTGTGAGCTTTTGTCTACTTGCAGCTCCCAGGCTCTAGAGCACAGGATCAACAGCTGTGGTGCTCAGGTATTTAGTTGCTCTGCAGCATGTGGGATCTTCCTGGATCAGGGATCGAACCTGGGTCTCCTGCATTGGCAGGCAGATTCTTCACCACTGAGCTACCAGGGTGGCCCTGAAATAGTTTTAAAGCACTATTTGTTATATGCTCTTTATGAGAAACAGCCAAACAAAATTACAAAGAAAACTTGAAAAGAAAGAGATGGGAAAATATACCAGTCAAGACTAAACAAAAGACGGAGACAACCTGAAGGTCAGATAAAGTGGAATTTAAGACCAACAGCTGTAAACAGGACAAAAAGCAATGTTTTATAATGATAATAGGTAAAACTCAGAATGCTATAAGCCATTATATGTTCTTTATGACATTATTTCTAAATATATAGGGCAAAACGTTCCCAAAATAAAGAAAAAAAAAACTTGTAGGATATTTTAATGGCTCTCTTCAAAATTACCAGATCAAATTGTCAAAGTGAAGACATGGAGACACTGAGTAACCAATAAGCTGCATGTCATCTGCAGAGAAGTTCAGACTAAATTTAGAAAACTTCTTATAAATGATTTGACAAAAACGGACTGATGAGCATATTAGTTCAGGCTGCTATAAGAGAATAGGACAGACTGGGCAGCTTAAAAAACAAGCATTCATCTCTCAGTGCTCTGGAGGCTGAAGGCCAAGATCAGAGGGCCAGATGGTCAGGCTCTTGGTAAGAGCCGATTTCTCGTTGTAGGAGGGGGAGAAAGAGGCCAGGGGCTGTAGCGGGGGAGGAACAGAGAGGGAGGCCTTTTGTCTCTTATAGAGGCACTAACGCTGTTCATGAAGGCTCCATCCGCTTGACCTAATCACCTCCCAAACCCCCCTCCCCGCCCCTCCCCAGCCAATTAATAGCATCACACTGGAGATGAGGGCTTCAACATATGAACTTTGGGGGGACGCAGACATTCAGTCCATAACAATTAGGCCACAAAGGAAAAGGTAAAAATAGATAAAAACATCCTGTTCAGTGTGGAAGACTGAGATGATAAGAAAGGATGACCTGCTCCAAATGGATGGAAATACAACTGTATTTTATTACATAGCTGCGCTCAAAACCGAACAGAGACCGGAACAAAAGAGGGGTGACATAGAGCAGTGAGCACTAGCTAAAATACTAAAGCAGTCCAAGGCCTCACAGAGTCAAACATGGGTCTGGACATCTGGGCTGGGACTGGGGGGCCATGCTGGAGGGTCAGGCGAGGTGGGGAGCCAGAGGAGCCTCCGGCATGGAGCCACAAGTTACCAAGAGTGATCTGTCTCCAGAGACCAAACTATTAATAGAAGAACTCTCTACCCATGGGTCCAGGAAGCTTATCTCAGGCCCAGACCAGGCCATGGCTGGAAAAAGAATGACCCATGAGTAACTGAAATAAATGAATATATGACAAAGTTTCCTCCCGTCCATGAGATCGGAACTGTCCCCACACTCATTATCGGGGTGCAGGAGCAAGACTACTTCTTGGTGCCTAAATCTTTTACCTAATTATCAACTTCAACGTGTCTGTGTGTCCTGCTTCTTCACCCGAGGACATAGTTGTTGGAGAAGGTGAAACCACACTGTAACAGGTTCTTTTCATCATTACCCCTCGCCCTGCTCTGCTAGCTGGAGGTCAAGTGCATCCTTCAGGAGATGGCATCTAAAGATGCCACCACTCCTGCCAATTCTGTGCTCGGCATCTCACGTTTCGGAAACTCTCAGGAGCCAGGGCTTTGAGGACAGAAGAGCTGGGGGCTGCAGGATATATTCTTTGAACCTCAGTTTCCTCATTGAAAATGGGAAAGATAAGAGCTATTTTCAGAGATTATCATGAGAATCAAATGAGATATGTAGAATAACTATAATAAACAAATGAATGCTATCATTATTATTATTTAGATATAAATAGGTTCCTTGATTTGAAGTAAAAATTGCCCCCGATGATTTATTTTTGGTTTACACAGCTTGTTAAAATTCTTTTTTACTGCCAAATTTTATTCCATTGTATGGATGTATCACATGATATTTATTCATTCATCAGTTGAAGGACATTTGGGTTGTTTCTACTTTTTGGTTATTATGACTAATGCTGCTATGAACGTTTATGTACAAGTTTCTGTGTGGACATAAGTTTTTCAGTTCTCTTGGGTAGATTCCTACAAATAGCGTTGCTGAGTTATATGTATGTATGTATATGGTATGGGGCTTCCCTCATAGCTCAGTTGGTAAAGAATCTACCTGCAATGCAGGAGACCCCGGTTCAATTCCTGGGTCAGGAAGATCCCCTGGAGAAGGGATAGGCTACCCACTCCAGTATTCTTGGGCTTCCTTTGTGGCTCAGCTGGTAAAGAATCTGCTGGCAATGCGAGAGACCTGGGTTCAGTCTCTGGGTTGGGAAGATCCTCTGGAGAAGGGAAAGGCTACCCACTCCAGTACTGTGGCCTGGAGAATTCTATGGACTATGGCTAATTTTTGAGGAACTGCCAGACTCTTTTCTAAAGCAGCTGCAGCAGCTTAAATTCCCACCAGCAGTGTATGAGGGTTCCAATTTCTCCATGTCAGTAGGACACTTTAACCAAGGCACAGCTGAACTACAGAAAAATGGGATATTCAGCATCCCCAACTCTTTCCTGGAGAGCATCACAAGTTGATAAGGATCTGCTTCCCTTTTATTTGTATAAATTGAAGCAGAAACAGTAAAGTTCAATCAAAGTCTTCCTCCTAAATTGTGCAGATTCCAGGCAAGGCAAGCACCCTCCTCTGTGATTCCATTTTCTCTCCCAGAAATGAAGACAGAGGCAGAAGCAGCTCATTAAAGTACCTGTTTAGTCCAACACAGTAGAAAATATGGTAAGAAAACAGTAGAAAACACGGTAGGAAACAGTAAGAAATGCAGGTTCAAACCTAAGATTAGAACGTGTTAACAAGGCTTCCTGTGACATATAGCCAGATCTTCTGCAAGTCTGCTTGAGTAACGAAGGAAGCTTCTTGGTTCCAAGGAGAGAGGTTTTTCTTATTCCCTTTCTAGGACTAAGAAAGCAAACACCAGGGAAGTAAGCTGGAGAGCCAAGGTGGCTATAACCAAAGGGTGGTAGCAAAATGCCTAGTTAAGTAATGTCTTCAACTGGTTTCACTAGAAAGAAAAGCAAAAGGAATAGCAGGTCCAGACTTCTCTTAGACAAAAAAAAAAAAAAAAACCCTCCATGCTCTAAACACTATGCATCCTTGGAGACTATCATCAACCAAGGAATAAATGGACTTTGTATGTGATGCAAGGGGTCAGCCATACTTTGAACCGTATCTCCACTTGCATTGAATTGAAAGGGTTCATACAGAGAATTCTTTTGAGTATAAAATGTAATTCCGTTGGTCACAGGCAAAAAACCATTGCAGTACAGAATCGGATGCTACACTTTTTTTCTGCAATCAACTACAGGAGGGAAAAAAAAAAAAAAAGACACAATGGAGTATTCTTTGATGCGTTCCTTCCTCTGTGCAATTCAAAACACAAGGTGGTAGAGTAATAAAATTACAGATGCCATAATGGAAAAAGACATTTCACTATCACGAAGCTGTATTATTCCCTCCAAGAAAGAAAATGGGGGGCTAGAGAGCCTGTGCCTCTCCCTTTCAAAACCGAACCGTAATCAAAAGCAAACAGGCTCCAAAACACAACAGAGATAAAACTGGAATTTGCAGCTGTGAAGAGGGATGCCCCTGGGGTGAAAGAACCCCTCCAACGGGTGTGCAGAAGCTTCGCATTTTGTTTTCTTCGAGATACGACTATGAGGGTCTCGGACCCCAAACACTCCACAGTTGGGACCCGCCGTGTCACACAGCATCTGAGCCTTGGACCGGGGTCAGGTGAGCAGCCCCATCCTGGCGGGGGAGGAGGGTGCGGGGTCACTGAATCCTGCGTGACACCCAGCCCTGCAGGTCCGAAGCCCTCAGGAGCTGTGTGTTACCTTCTAAGGCCTGAAAGGGTGGGTCAGTGTCTCCTTGAGAGAAGGAGGAGGCTGCTTTCTTTTTAAAAATTTCTTTACTTTTTATTTATTCAGTTGGAGAATAATTACTCTATAATATTATGGTGATTTTTGCCATACATGCGTGTCCTCTCTCCTGATCCCTCCCCACCTCCCTCCCCGTCCACTCCTCCAGGCTGCCACAGACCGCCGCCTTTGGTTTCCCTGCGTCACGCATCAGACTCCCACTCAGAGAGGCCTCAGTTCAGCTCAGTCGCTCAGTCATGTCCAACTCTTTGCCACCCCGTGGACTGCAGCATGCCAGGCCTCCCTGTCCATCACCAACTCCCGGAATTTACTCAAACTCATGTCCATTGAGTTGGTGATCCATCCAACGATCTCATCCTCTGTCGCCCCCTTCTCCTCCCACCCTCAATCTTTCCCAGCATCACAGTCTTTTCAAATGAGTCAGTTATTCGCATCAGGTGGCCAAAGTATTGGAGTTTCAGCTTCAACATCAGTCCTTCCAATGAATATTCAGAACTGATTTCCTTTAGGATGGACTGGTTGGATTTCCTTGCAGTCCAAGGGACTCTCAAGAGTCTTCTCCAACACCACAGTTCAAAAGCATCAATTCTTCGGCGCTCAGTTTTCTTTATAGTCCAACTCTCACATCCATAAGTGACCACTGGAAAAACCATAGCTTTGACTAGATAGACCTTTGTTGACAAAGAAATGTTTCTGCTTTTTAATATGCTGCCTAGGTTGGCCATTGTTTTTCTTCCAAGGAGCAAGTGTCTTTTAACTTCATGGCTGCAGTCACCATCTGCAGTGATTTTGGAGCCCAAGAAAACAGAGGCCTAGAAAGTGAAAATGAACGTGTTAACCGCTCAGTCCCGTCCACTCTTTTGTTACCCCATGGACTATAGCCCGCCAGGCTCCTCTGTCCATGGCTGCAGAGGCCAAGCTGGAGAATAGGATTTCAGAGGCAGAGGGGTCCAGGGGAGGTTAAGGTCCTCGTGTGAATGGGGGGGAAGGTGGCTGCCGCCCACTGGGGTGAGGGGGGAGAGCAGAGGGTGGCCAGGAGCCACGCCTCTGTCTCCTCCAGGCATGATACTGGAGTGGGTGGCCATTCCCTTCTCCAGGGATCTTCCCGACCCAGGGATGGAGCCCAGGTCTCCTGCATTGCAGGAAGATTCTTCACTGTCTGAGCCACCAGGGAAGCCTGCTGGCCTTTTCCTGAGAGAGGCCTAGAAGGAGATGTCAGTGCCACACGAGGCGGGCTCTGGGTTTTCTGTGTCTGTGCCTCGGGGCAGGGCAGGCAGGGACCTTCCTCAGACACCCTGCCCCTTGGGTCACCTGCGTAATTTGTACGATGCTTAAGCCTCTCGGAGCTGACCTCCTTCCCTCCTGCCCTCACCCTGGAAGCTGTTGGCACAGCCTGAGTTGTTGGTTCCTCGGCTCCCCTGTTCTCTCCTAGACCCTCGAGGGCTGCCCTACGGAGCTCTGCCGCGACCCTGCCCCCACGCCGGCCCCACTCTGCTTAAAGGGACCTTCCTTGCCCCTCCTCCACGGAAGTCATTCTCTGGCCATGGCCGAGGCCTGGCCCTCCTCCAGCCCGGTCCCCTCCAGCATCCCAGGACCGGTGCTGCTGTTGCCACTGCCAGGCTCTGTCACCGTCAGGGAGGAGCCGTCATGGGTAGCTTCTTTGACTCCTGGCCACCCTCTGCCTTAACCCCTCACCCCAGTGAGCGGCAGCCACCTTCTCCCACATCAGGACCTTAACCTCCCCTGAACCCCTCTGCCTCTGAAATCTTATTCTCCAGTTTGGCCTCTGCATCCACCAGGGTTCTCACTCCAGGATCCTAATCGTCCTGTCACTTGCAATTCCCTCCTTTTGATTCCGGCAGCACCAACTTCACCCACACCCAATCCTACAGCCCTCGCTCTCAGCTAGCCTCAGTTAAGGCTGGAAAAAATCCAGTCATTTTTTGCTAAGTATTGGCTCATCATCAATTACACAAGAACTGACAGATCCTTCTCCTTCCGAGAACGACCAGAGAAACCTCTATTCAGAGAGAATCAGCGTTATGCTCTTAAAGTTGTTCTAGCGGGACTTCTCTTTCCTCTCACAGTATTCATCTTCAAAAAGTGAAGCCTGTGATTCCCACAAAGACGTAAAAGAACACGTGTCCAAGATTTATTTAACTTGTGAAAATGAGCCAATCAGTAGGATAGGAAAGATAGTGCAAAGGTCATTGGAATTTCCTGACCTTTAAAAACAAAACAGAATGTCAGAAGGATAGCTAGATCATTTGATAGACACTCTACCAAACTGGTGAATGCCCTAGATGAGAATAAAACCATAACCTTTGTGGTTTTCGTTTCTAAGGGACAGAAATTGACAAGTTAACATGTCCCGCTACTGTGTCTGGGTTTCCTCAACTAGTAAATAGTGACAGAAGACACAGATAAATTCCCTCAAGAATTAAGTGATCCCTGGGTGAGCCTGTCCAACAAAGCCCTTAGTTGACATGGGGAGGGTATGCCCTTTTTGCCTTATTTCTGAGTGTTGGGTAATTTTTCTTGACCATCTCTAAAAGAAATTCTGAACTAGTTATCTCAAAATCTCCACATTTATTCCTTCTCGAACATAAGAAAAGAAAAAACAAAATCCTAAGTGCATCACTCACACTCCATTGGGCTCTTGATGACCAAACAATGGTTGTCACTTGGTGGAGTTTCCGACAGCGTGGCTCAGCAGGGGACTGGCATGCTGGCAGCACTGGCATCACACAGACGGCCAGCAGCTCCCCCAAGACCAGTCCTGGCCAAGAGCACAGACACTGTGCGTGCAGGTTGTTCAGGAATGGACTCGGTAAGCTTATACTTTCATGGAGACATCATAGGATTGGAACTTCAAGGAACCTTCTGGAAAGTCTCCCCCAGATTTTCGAGGATGGATGGTGTTTCCTATCTTTAGTTCTCCCGGGACTGAGCGAGCCCACAGTTAGGTCAGCCCACGCCAGGCCCTCAACAGCCTCCCTAGCAAGGATCTCTTCTTCAAACTCTCAACTGATTCCAGGCCATTTCTTCTTCTGCCCTCTGTGCAAATGATTTAGAATTGATCAGTGGCTTCATCTAAAACCTCTTCACTTAAGCTTTTTAAGCCCCAATTTCTATTATGCTAAATAATCCAAACTGTTATGATCTTCTTAATTCTGTTATTAGCTGTGCTTTGCTAAGCCCTCTTGGGCCTCTCCTAAGAGCTGGAAGAGGCTAATAAAGCTCCCAGGGACCATGACTTCACAAACCAGGTCTACTATCCCCTGTGACGTACGTGCTTTCTCTAAATCACATGTTTGCAGAAAACACGGGAAAGTTGCTGTGATGACCCCTTGGGTTGCTTCTCCTGCTGTTTCGCTTGCTCTTTGATGTTATTGGTAATATTTCTACTGTGTGCTTCGCACATAACGACTTTTTTTTTTAATTAGCAATTATAGTTAGCGGAAAGAAGAAAACTAGAAATACCACCATGACACTTCTCAGAGGCAACTGCTGCTGGGAGGTTGGTACTCAGCACTCCGGGCTTTGTAGTTGTTGTTATTCAGTCACTCTTGTCAGACTCTTTGCGACCCCGTGGACTGCAGCACGCCAGGCTCCCCTATCCTCCACTATCTCCCAGAGTGTGCTCAAATTCATGTCCACTGAGTATTTAACTTCTATGCAGAGTACATCATGAGAAACGCTGGGCTGGAAGAAGCACAAGCTGGAATCAAGATATCCGGGAGAAATATCAATAACCTCAGATATGCAGATGACACCACCCTTATGGCAGAAGGTGAAGAGGAACTCAAAAGCCTCTTGATGAAAGTCAAAGAGGAGAGTGAAAAAGTTGGCTTAAAGCTCAACATTCAGAAAACAAAGATCATGGCATCTGGTCCCATCACTTCATGGGAAATAGATGGGGAAACAGTGGAAACAGTGTCAGACTTTATTTTTGGGGGCTCCAAAATCACTGCAGATGGTGAATGCTGGGAAGGATTGGGGGCAGGAGGAGAAGGGGACGACAGAGGATGAGATGGCTGGATGGCATCACGGACTCGATGGACGTGAGTCTGAGTGAACTCGGGGAGATGGTGATGAACAGGGAGGCCTGGCATGCTGCGATTCATGGGGTCACAAAGAGTCGGACACGACTGAGCGACTGAACTGAATGGAACTGAGTCAGTGATGCTATCTCACCATCTCATCCTCTGCTGCCCCCTTCTCCTTTTGCTGTCAATCTTCCCCAGCCTCAGGGTCTTTTCCAATGAATGAGTCAGTTCTTTGCATCAGTGACCAAAATATTGGAGCTTCAGCTTCAGCATCAGTCCTTCCAGTGAACAGTCAGGTCTTTTATCCTGATTTCTTAAGATGAGATCAGACCGGACTAGACTGTTCTTAACCACCTTTTTTCATCCAGTAACAGCCGGGGTCCCACGCTCTCCCCCTGGTCGGGGCCGTCTCACTTATTTAGGGCGGTTGAGTCACCATCGCTACAACTCAATTTAAAACAAAAGCAGCTCCTAGTCTCGGAATCAGTCATAGCAGCAGTCCGGATTGGCTTAGGGGCCAAAATAAAATGAATCTACCAACACTGATTTATTTAACCTGAAGAAAAGCCAGCCCAGTAAGTGGGGGAAAACACCAGCAAACACTCAAGAAGACCTGGGCTGACATATTTATTCAAACCCCAAACTCTCCTTAGTTCTGTCTTCTGAGTCCACCGAGGTTTACATGAGAGACCTTCTCTGGGGCACTGTGTCCCCCACAGTGGGTGTTCTAGGCCGTCATGTAAGGGCCCCAACGCGAGCACCGGCAGGTCACTGCTGCCCTCCTAGACAAGCTTGCCAATGCCTACCTGCTCCTTCTTTATGGATGACCCCTATGCTGGTTGCCGTTCTTCCAAATTGGTGCCAATCTAATGCCCTTTCTGTGCTCAAAATTATACCAGACACTGATTTTCTATTATATCCATGAGCTCTCACTGATATTATTAATACTGGCCCATCCATGTATTTTTTGCTATCTTTGTAAAGCTGTGTCTCTTTGTTGCTACAATTCTACTTTCATGTTAAGTTTCTGTATCTAAGACACCATTTCATTTTAATTGAGATATCACTAGTATTTTCTCAGGCTGTTATATGCTTTTAATGGTGGCATAGTAAGTTGATAGGGCCTCCCTGGTGGCTCAGGGGTAAAGAATCCGCCTGCAATACAGGAAACCCAGGCAGGAGACAGAGGATGAGATGGTTGGATGGCGTCACTGACTGGACGGACATGAGTCTGAGTAAGCTTGGGGAGTTGGTGATGGACAGGGAGGCCAGGTGTGCTGCAGTTCATGGGGTTGCAAAGAGTCGGACACAGCTGAATGACTGAACTGAACGGATGCAGGACACACAGGTTCAGTTCCTGGGTCAAGAAGATCCACTGGAGAAGGAAACAGCAACCCACTCCAGTATTCTTGCCTGAAAAATCCCATGAAGAGAGGAGCCTGGCGGGCTACAGTCCATGGGGTCACAAAAAGTCAGACACGAGTTAGCAACTAAATAAGTTGATACACAATTTCTATAGTATCCTACTGTAGAACATTCAGGTGATTTTCAACATTTTGATTTTATCAAAGAACAATGTGGTGACTCTCTGTGCCACACATGATTCAAAGTAAATGCTCCCAAGTGGAATTGCTGGGGCACAAGCCATGCATTTATTGGTGGTTTTGTTACCTACTGCCAACTCACTCTTGGTAGGTCATGATTTTACATCTAACAGCTATTTTGCTGGACTCATCCTTATGCAGTTTTGACCAATCCATTCTTCCCCTGAGACACATGGGCGACAGGGCCGTTGAAGCTGGCTTTCAGGATGGGAAGTTTCAAAGTCTAGGACACTAACTTTAGATTCACATGTTCTCTTGGAAAATTCCTCTTCGTTCATCCAACTGCAATGTTCCAGGCACCACTCCATGAACCAGCTAGATAAAATTCATACCCCAACAGAGCTTACATTCCGACTAGGAGGAGACAGTATGTGTGCGCTCAGTTGCTCGGACTCTTTGCGACCCCATGGACTGTAGCCCACCAGGCTCCTCTGTCCATGGAATTCTCCAGGCAAGAATACTGGAGTGGGTGGCTATTCTCTTCTTCTGGGGATCTTCCTGACCCAGGGATCAAACCTGGGTATCCTACATTGGCAGGCAGATTCTTTACCATCTGAGCCAGCAGGGAAGCCCAAACGTGTATATCAGATGACAAAGTAAACACAGTGGTGAAACATATAGCAGGGGAAGGAGGAGGGGAAAGCACGGGTGTGAGCTGCATTTCAAAGAAAGGTGGTCAGGAAAGAGCCCACGGGGAAGGTGATGCTCGGCCAAGCCCTCAAGGAGAGGGGGTGCTATGCCCTCATCAGGACTCGGCACTCCGATCGTGCACACAAGACGTGTGGTCTTGAGACAGTCGCTTAACTTCTTTGTACCTGCATTTTCTCCACATGGCGTAAGGATATTAAGAGATCGAAAAGAATGAAGTAAATTAATGTTCATAAAATACTTAGAACTGGCATATAATGGGGCTTCTCTGGTGGATCAGACAGTAAAGAATCTGCCTGCCAGTGCAGGAGACCTGAGCTCTATCCCTGGGTCAGGAAGATCCCTTGGAGAAGGAAATGGTCATCCACTCAAGTATTCTTGCCTGCCAGCAATTTCACTACAGCTTTGCTTGAAACACTGTAAATTTAGACATGCCCATTAAGAGGCAAGTGGCCACAGTTCTCTGCAGTCACACAAGGTACCTGATATAACATAAGGGATCAATGAACTAGATCTCCATGACAAGGCACAAGATGATACTGCTGAAGGAAATAAACCATGTTGCTGAAGCCTCCACATCCAGTCAGTTCATTAAAAATCTAGTTGGTTCATTCAAAATCCACAAAGCAGTATTATGAAATTATGATAATATATATGTACATATGGGATTCCCTGGTGGCTCCTGCAATGCAGGAGACCAGGGTTCAATCCCTGGGTCAGAAAGATGCCCTGGAGAAGTGAAGGGCTACCCATTCCACTATTCTTGCCTGGAAAATCCCACTGACAGAGGGTCCTGGCAGGCTACAGTCCATGGGGTCACAGAGTCAGACACAACTAAGCAACTGTGCACATATATATACATATATAGAGAGTAAAACATAAAAGATGGATATAAATGATACACACTGACTTGAGAATGATGGCTTCTTCTTGGGAAGGAAGGAATAGATGAGAAGAGATATAAAAAAAAAAGGACTTCAACTACATCTAATATTTTATTTCTTGAAAATAAAAGACCTGAAAGAAATACAGCAAAAATACATCTGTTCAATCTGAGTGATAAGGACCTCAAGTCTGTTATAGTATCTTCTGTTCTTTTAGGGATGTTTGGATTTTTTTTAAAGTAGACTATTTCTAGTGTATCAGTCCATGTACAAGTTTTAAGAAAGCAAGCAGTGTATGGATGGTGCCATAAAGTGAGGGCAATCGTGATTAGAGCATCATGTTTCACCGCAATGGAGATTCAACCCAGAACCACCATGGGATGAGGAGGGATGAGGGAGCGTTAAATAAACAGATTCCCTAGCCATTTTGCAAATCAGACTATGTAACTTGTTCCACATTATTATATTTACACTTGGAAAGAAATAAATGGAAGGGACTTCTCTGGTGGTCAAGTGGTTAAGAATCCACCTGCCAATGCAGAAGGCACGGGTTTGATCCCTGGTCCGGGAAGATTCCACATGCCTCTAAGCAACTAAGCCTGTGCACCACAACTGCTGAGCCTGCACTCCAGAGCCCGGGAGCCGTGACTGCTGAAGCCCTCACAATCTAGAGCCTGCACTCCACAGTAAGAGAAGCCACCACAATGAGAGGCCTGTGCACCACAGCTAGCGAGGAGGTATTAGGGGGGATAAGGGATAAGGGATAAGGCAAGCTCCCTGCTTGCCACAAGTAGACCAAACATGCACACAGCCACAAAGACCCAGGGCAGCCATAGATAAATAAATAAATACATATTTATTTAAATAAAGAAATAAACAGAAGAGGAACAAGCTTTCACAACACTGGCTGTAACTGCCTACTTTACAAAATCAGCACCTTTAAAACTTGTGCTCTTGCTTTGTGAACAAATTTTTGCAATCGTTTTAAAGGTAATTAAAACGTATTTGATTTGGAGCATGTGATGAAAACCCTTGAGATATCATAGAGCCCAAGGAAGGGGGCAGGGGCTGCTCTACTGCCGATCTAATTATCCCCTTTCATGGCCTTAACTAAACCCACCAAATTGCCTGCTTCTAAGGCTGAGACACAAATGGACAGTGTCCAGGCTCTTGCTGGCCACATTGCCAAACCCTTCTGCCAAGCTTCTTTTCTAAGTGTTCCTTTCAAAGAGCAGGTCCCTGGCACACGTAGATGTGTGGCGCTCTAGCGGATGGGAGCTGGTGAAGGAGAATGCAAGTGTAATGAGAAGGGACGGAAGGACAGTGAAAGACGAGCCAGACACACAGAAGAAGGACAAGGAATAAAAATCTTCATTGCAGATAAAAGTTGGAGAATTACTGGACGACCGAAGAGGTGCTCAGCAGAAAAAGCACAAACCCGCATCAAATACAGTCCATTCTCATTGTCCACGCTGATTTAGAGAATTGGAAACCTCTGTTCCTAGGGCAAATGCGGGGCTAGGCTCCTGTGAGCCTTTGGTCACAACAGCCGTGTCACCCACCAATAAATAACCTTGCTTTATGTGTGTTTCTTTTTAATGGCATCTTCGTAGGAGTAGTGTTCATCATTCAATCGTATTGCGACCCCACTTACTGTAGCCTGCCAGGCTCCTCTGTCCATGGGATTCTCCAGGCAAGAATACTGGAGTGGGTTGCCATGCCCTTCTCCAGAGGACCTTCCTGACCCAGGGATCAAACCTTGGTCTCCTGAATTGCAGGTAGATTCTTTACTGTCTGAGCTACAAGGAAGTCCCTTAATGACATCTTACTTAATATATGTTGTTGATCCATATATAGGAAAAGAATTCCCCCTCCAAAAAAGTGGATATACAGATACGTATAACTGACTCACTTTGTTGTATACCTGAATCTAATACAACATTGTAAGCCAACTATATGCCAATAAAAGTTAAAAACAAAAACACTGGACAAAGTCAACAGCACCATAATTTGGGCCTGAACAAAGCCACCCTAACACGCACATTTTTTCCATAAGACACAGCCCAGCCTTTTCGTGCTTAGGGACACTAGACAGCATTTCTGCATTAATAGTGGGTGGAGGGGACATCTGACACAGCAAAATCACCAACAAAAAGCAGGTAAACGCAAGAATCACAACACTAAATTGACTGAGGGAAAGACACTTATTCACAGACCAAGAGCTGAAACAAGAAGTCACCTGTTCATCCTTGCCTGGGAACAGGCACCTTGGGAGACTCAAAATTTAAATTCACAAGCAGAATCTTTGAATAATGAACCCCCTTCTCACTTCCTGCCCCGTCCACTCCTCCAGGCTGCCACGGAGCGCCGCCTTTGGGTTCCCTGCGTCATACATCAAACTCGCACTCAGAGAGGCCACAGTTCAGTTCAGTCGCTCAGCCATGTCCAGCTCTTTGCAACCCCATGGACTGCAGCACGCCAGTCCTCCCTGTCCATTACCAACTCCCAGAGTTTACTCAAACTCATGCCCATTGAGTCGGTGATGCCATCCAACCATCTCATCCTCTGTCGTCCCCTTCTCCTCTTGCCTTCAGTCTTTCCCAGCATCAGGGTCTTTTCCAAGGAGTCAGTTACTCGCATCAGGTGGCCAAAGTATTGGAACTTCAGCTTCAGCATCGGTCCTATAAATGAATATTCAGGATTGATTACCTTCAGGATTGACTGGTTTGATCTCCTTGCAGTCCAAGGGACACTCAAGTCTTCTCCAACACAATAGTTCAAAAAGTATCAATTCTTTGGCACTCAGCTTTCTAGGGAGAAGGCAATGGCAGCCCACTCTAGTACTCTTGCCTGGAGAATCCCAGGGACCGAGGAGCCTGGTGGGCTGTCGTCTATGGGGTTGCACAGAGTCGGACATCACTGAAGCAACTTAGCAACAGCAGCAGTAGCAGCTTTCTTCATGGTCCAACTCACATCCATACATGACTACTGGAAAAACCATAGCTTTGATTAGACGGACCTTGGGTGGCAAAGTTAATAGTAGCAGTTACCCTCCATCCAAAAAGCAAAATCTCATCTTCCACAAAGAGGTGGGTACACTTTGGGATCCACAGGGACACACAGTGCTCCATCCAAGTCAGAGCAATACGAGTTTATGGACACAGTGGAGCTCAAGAACCCACTTTGTATTAATACAATCCTCACTTCTGGCATTATCCACTGGACAATGCATCCTTGTCTTTTCCACTCACAAGGCAACCACAGCTTAGGGTGAAATCTCCAGGAAATGAAGTGAAATCACAATTCCTGCCCCAGAAGGGGCAAACTTAGCCCCAAGTGTTCTGGAGAAAGGGGTTCAATTGCAATATGCAGATGACAACTCTGCTCCCGTGCAGCACCCGAAAGGTCTTGAGGACTCTGGACACTTGGTCTGGCCTCAGGAGCTCAACTTTTGCTAATCTTCCTGTTGGGTAAAGAGGAGCTAGAAGCATACCAGGTTATCAAGCTATTGCTGCTGGTACTATAAACAGGAAATCAACCCTGTATTCATTGGAAGGACTGATGCTGAAGCTGAAGTTCCAAAACTTTGGCCACCTGATGCAAAGAGCTGACTCATTGGAAGAGACTCTGATGCTGGGAAAAGCTGAAGGCAAAAAGAGACGGGGGCGGCAGAGATGAGATGATTCGATAGCATCACTGACTCAGTGGACGTGAATCTGAGCAAACTCCGAGATAGTGAAGGAGACAGGAGCCTGCAGTCCGTGGCATCACAGAGAGTTGGACACGACTTACTGACTAAACAACAATTATAAATTTAGGGGCTGATTTAGGTAGTCATAGGGCAGCTCTCCCAAATCCAGACCTCACCACCACCCAGGGACTTCCTGGTCACACCATTTTCCTCCCATGAACTAACGGGATGCCTCACGTTTGTGTTTGGGTCTAAGTCATGTGCCTTAAAGCTTTGCTCTCAGAGCAAAAAAGAATGCTGGCAATTTAAGCGCAGCCAGCGGCCTTGCTGGCCTCGGAGTCTCCCTTGGCTGTTTCCCCGTGGTCAAGTACAGCTCCTATTCTGTCTAGAATTAGAGCAACAGCCCCACCGAACCCCCTGGCAGGCTACGGGAACAACAGTCAGCCTTACCCGAAGACGAAGAGTGTGCAAAGAAGAGGCCTCTGAGAAACTCTCCCCATCTCTGCATCCCACCAGTCAGCAGGTTCTCAAGTCGCTGACCAAACAGCCCAAGCCCCAGCAGACTGGGCAGTGGGATCTGGGCCGGGGCTGGACAGACTTGGAAGGACTCTTCGAAAGCAGCTCATGCAATGGAGGCTGGAAGAAGAGACGGTCCGTGATCACACAGTCCAAGCGGGTCTCTAAGCCCAAGTGCTCCGCTCACCCACTGCTGCGTTTGCGTTTTCTCCACAGTGAGTCACGCAAACAGGCCTGGACACGTGCCGCCACCGGCACCACACCAGCCTGTTCCCAGGCCCACTGTCTGCTGCTGGAGGACACCCGGAAACCTTGCTCAGCCCTCCTGGCACTTCTCTGTGAGGAACTGGTAGAATCATTTCTTTCTCACCAAAGTGTAGGCGGGGGACTGGCCCATCAGGAGGCTCATTGTATGAGAATACGTGCAGGACTCATTCTTGGCTCTTGGAAGTGGTCCCTCAGTTCAAGAGACCCTTGGCAGCCATGAAAGGCCTCTCCACGAGCTGATGGCAACTTGGACCCTCCCTGAATCTGCAGGGTGTCCCGCACCCCACGCCTCTCTTGCCATCACACCACACCTGCCCGCTCCCAGGTGTTTCCAAAACACATTTTTGGCACCTCCCATCTCCACCACCCCTGCTCCACATGAGACGTCCCCTGCCTGCTCAAAGGCCATCTTTGCTGGAACCCCCCCCCACCACCCAGGACTAAGGAATCCAGTTCTTTGTTCATATAGCACTCAGTTTGCATCTCATATCAGGGTGGAATAATTTTCACCTTCCCCAATCTCTGAGAGCCTCGAGGTTAGAGTCACAGCCCACTCACCTTCGTATCCTGCCCAGGGCAGCACCTGCCTTGCGCGTTGCCCATACACACACCCCTCAGGGAATGTGGAGAGGAAAAAGCTCTGTGGGAAATGACAGACCAGTTTGGAAAAAACAGGACAAAAAGAGGTCTGGTCTCCAGGGTACACACTAACTTTGCTTCCAATGTTCTCAGGACTTCCCTTTGAAGACCTGAGATTAAAAACAGGTTGCAGGAGTCCCAGCTCCACTCTCCCCTCCTACAGTGATGAAGCCAGGGGCCCTGGTCTGGGGGCGGGATGGGAAGGGCCCAGGGCAGAGGTCATTCAGAGCACAGTCTGGGCTGCAGGGACTGGCAGTGTCCACCTCTGGAAGGGTGTGGTGTGCCCAAAATGGACGTTCAAATGACCGGTCCCAACTCTTCCACTAATCACCTCAGGTGTGTGTGTGCACGCGTGCTTAGCTGCTCAGTTGTCTGATCCCATGGACTGTAGCTCTTCCTATGTCCATGGAATCTTTCAGGCAAGAATACTGGAGTGGGTTGCTATTTTCCTCTCCAGGGGATCTTCCCCACCCAGGTAATGAGCCTGCGTCTCCTGTATTGCAGGCAGATTCTTAACCTGCTGAGCCTTCGGGTCGCCTCGGAGGAGTCACTCATCTTAGCACTTGGGTGCCCCATCTGCAAAATGGGTATAATACGCCCCTTAGGGCGATGAGGAGGGTAAGGGAATAATGCCCACACTGAGCTTTTGCTGAAGCTGCGTGTTGTGTCCCTCAGGTGTGTCAGGATGGATGGATCACTGCTCTTCTGGAGTAGCTCATACTTCCAACACTCCTCTTATCATCAGCATTTCACCTTATTCAACACAAACCTGGCCTTTCCGCGAAAAGTTCGCTTGGGCTCAGTGGTTCTTCCTTGCGGACATTTCAGGGTACAGGACTTGTCTCAAGCTCAGACGCTTGCCCAGTGCTTCCGACTCGTGTCTCTGCGAAGCAGCTTCCAGGGCACAGCTGGGACTAGCTTTCGGCAGTCTCCCTCTCATTCTCCATCTTCCTGAGCCCACCTAGTGCAAAGAAAACAAAAACAAAAAACAGTGCTTCTAGGAGTTCAATCCTGTTCAAAGTGGATCACGAATAGGGTGGCAAGCGTGAGAAAGAGGCCCCCAGAGGCAGGCTCCAGAAGTGCGGAGTCCCCCAAGGCCTGGCTTCTTTGGCTTCTGCGGTTCACTTCAGATGGCAGACTCCTATCCCTTTGCGTTTATTCTCGAGGGTGCCCTGTCAGCCTCCCAGATCTGGCCCCTGACTCCTCATCACACCCCCTCAGCTCAGAGGTCCAGGTGTCTGCAGGCGCTGCGCCCTCTGCCGGAACCACCACATCACGCGACTAGCTCCATATCCCGCGGAGGTGGCGGCGGGTAAGGGATAGTGGCTTCATTCCGGAGCTTCCCAGGAGGGGAACTGGCACACGCACAGCTGTCCTACTTAGCCAGCCTCCTTCCAAACACTCTAAACTGTGCCACGAGATTCCACACACCCGATGACCTGGAATGCCCAACAGCATCCATCCATCTTCCTGGGGACTAGCAAGGGCAGGAAAAGGAAGCGGCAGTACCACCCCCAGGCCCCGAGGGTGGCTGCTTACCACCTGCGTGGCACGTGGCATACGCTCACCCCAGACACCCAGGTGCCTTGTTTATAACCAGAGAGGACAACCTCCACGCTACCAGAGGGATAAGACGACATGGCATCAGGGTCCCCAGCTCAAGATCTGAGCGGTCACTCGGAAGTTGCGGGGATCAAGGTCAAAACTCCTGGGAGTCTTGTTTTCTCATCCAGATAACAAGGGTACTGCTCCTCTATCACTGAGCTGAAGAGGCTAAATGAGGTACACAGTGTGTGTGTGCAGCATGGAGCACACACGTTAACACACTCTAGGAAAAGGCAAGCTTGCACCTCGGTCATTAGCATATGAGTGAAACTGCACTGAGACCCAGACCGTTTGGTAGAGAATCTGTGCTCCCTCCAGCCTTGGCTGAGCGCCTGCGCTTTCAGGAAATTCCTAATGGAACAGGAAGTAGCCCATTTTTCCAGATAATCTCTACTTTATCCCTTTTATTTCGTGTCCAGTTCTTAATGACCCTCTTTACTGAACTATTGCTCTTCAGAGACTCTTATGGCTTTTTAAGCCTCTGGAGGAAGTGGAAGTTGGATGCCGTCAGGGCTCTTAAGAGAAAGCCATGTGAGGAATCCGACCATCCAGGGCAGCATCACTGAGGGAGGCAGCCCCAGGCGAGTTCAGAGCTGGGCGCGTCAGGCACCTGTTTGCTCATCTGCCAGTGCTTCAGCGTCACCGCGGTTAGAAGAGGCAGAGGCCCAGTCTCCGCCCTCTCCACCCCTAACAGGATCTGTCTGTATAATCAGTACAACCAGAGATCTACCTTGGTAGCTGACGCTTCTCCCAACAACCTAGGTGCAGAAGCTTTGGGTTGCGGGCAGACACCCTGTGCAGGGCCCTGCTCTGGGAAGATGGAAAGGCTGGGCAACTTCTTCCAATGCACCAGCCGCTGGGAGGAGATACAGAGACTCTTTCATCTTCACCCATCCTCACTCGCCACGGAAGGTATCCCACTGCCAGGGAACCTGGGGCCTCAGCACGCCAGGCCTAGGGCAGAGACCAAGGAAGTCAAAGTGTGAGTTGCTCATACATGTTCCACTCTTTGCGACCCCAGGGACTCTAGCCGGCCAGGCCCCTCGGTCCATGGGATTCTCCAGGCAAGAATACTGGAGTGGGTCACCATTTTCTTCTCCAGGGGATCCTTCCTGACCCAGGGATTGAACCCAGTCTCCTGCGTTGCAAGTGAATTTTTTGCCGTCTGAGCCACCAGGGACGTACATGCAACTTGGTGAAGGAGAATTCTCAGACTGGGGTGTAAATTCAGGCTCACAGAACAGATTCTCTGGGACTGACCAGACGTGAAATCTCAGTTGGTCTCCTGATCAGTTTTCTGGTGGGTTGAGAGAAGGGGTTGAGGCAAATTAGAGCACGCTTGCTGTGTTCTCGCCTGTCATTTGCCTCCCTGCCAATGTGGTCAGCCAAGAAGTCAGAATGCTGCACGCTGACTTCATTTGCTTCTCAGCTTTGCTTTCTCTGCCTTGGTGTTGTTTATTCCTTTATGTGAGTTCTACTAAAGCTAACCACATAGACTATACAGGACACCCAGGTAAATCTGAACGTCAAATAGACACAAATAGACAATGCATATTGCTCATCTGCCAGTGCTTCAGCGTCACCGCGGTTAGAAGAGGCAGAGGCCCAGTCTCCGCCCTCTCCACCCCTAACAGGATCTGTCTGTATAATCAGTACAACCAGAGATCTACCTTGGTAGCTGACGCTTCTCCCAACAACCTAGGTGCAGAAGCTTTGGGTTGCGGGCAGACACCCTGTGCAGGGCCCTGCTCTGGGAAGATGGAAAGGCTGGGCAACTTCTTCCAATGCACCAGCCGCTGGGAGGAGATACAGAGACTCTTTCATCTTCACCCATCCTCACTCGCCACGGAAGGTATCCCACTGCCAGGGAACCTGGGGCCTCAGCACGCCAGGCCTAGGGCAGAGACCAAGGAAGTCAAAGTGTGAGTTGCTCATACATGTTCCACTCTTTGCGACCCCAGGGACTCTAGCCGGCCAGGCCCCTCGGTCCATGGGATTCTCCAGGCAAGAATACTGGAGTGGGTCACCATTTTCTTCTCCAGGGGATCCTTCCTGACCCAGGGATTGAACCCAGTCTCCTGCGTTGCAAGTGAATTTTTTGCCGTCTGAGCCACCAGGGACGTACATGCAACTTGGTGAAGGAGAATTCTCAGACTGGGGTGTAAATTCAGGCTCACAGAACAGATTCTCTGGGACTGACCAGACGTGAAATCTCAGTTGGCCTCCTGATCAGTTTTCTGGTGGGTTGAGAGAAGGGGTTGAGGCAAATTAGAGCACGCTTGCTGTGTTCTCGCCTGTCATTTGCCTCCCTGCCAATGTGGTCAGCCAAGAAGTCAGAACGCTGCACGCTGACTTCATTTGCTTCTCAGCTTTGCTTTCTCTGCCTTGGTGTTGTTTATTCCTTTATGTGAGTTCTACTAAAGCTAACCACATAGACTATACAGGACACCCAGGTAAATCTGAACGTCAAATAGACACAAATAGACAATGCATTTTTTTTTTTTTTTGGTATAAGTGTATTACCATGTAATATTGGGGACATATTTAATGTGAAAGCTGACTTGTCATTTAGCTGAAATTCACATTTAATTGGCCATCCTGCATTTTTATTTGCTAAGTAAATTAATTCAATCAATTTCAAGCAAAGACTGGTTGCTTCTAAGTCTCAAAGTATAACATTTCAAAAAACATAAAGAAACTCTTCAAGCTTGTGTTTTTATTTCCAGAAAGTTTTTTTTTTTTTTTAATGTCTATAAGTATCAAATAAAAACGACAACAACGAAAAAGATGCATCTTCTAATAAGTGCCCCAGAATTAAGAGTTGAGCGTGCCACCAGCCACAGGCAGTGGCACCAGCTAGCACTTCAGGCACCTCCAACTCAACAGCAATCAGCCTCCAGGTCATCAGGGTGGCGGGGAAAAGCGACAGGCTGCAGAATTCAGAGGTGACGACTTCCCCAAAGAGGTGTGCGGGGCTGAGGGGTGGGGAGCGGGCAGTGCTAGTGGCAGAGGAATGAGAGGACGCAGCGCCACCGCCAACTGCCACACGGCACGCGCCCCTTCACCAAGAGCAGCGCCCACCGCAAGGGCGAGCAGAGGAGCAGGCACTGCCCAAGGGTCACGGAGCAGACGCACCCCACCTGCCCACACCCCGGCTTCTCCCAGGCTCGAACCTGGCTCCTCCCCACACTGCCAGCAGTCTGGGCGGCTGGAGCTGTGTGTGAGGCCTCAGCTGGTGCACGGTGCCGTGGAGGGCCAAGAGGCCAAGGGTCTTTAAAAAAATCACACACTTTCACTCAGATCGAAAGGGACGCATATAATACAGTGGTCTTAAAATTTTATTTTGCATGGGTGTATACAGTGTGAATAATGACCATGCAATCCAAAGTAGTTTTTATAAGCTTTGCTCTTCAAACTGGGGTTAGTGTTGCTGTCGGGCAGGAAGTCCTCACTGACAAATTATACTCATGAAGTCAAAGCGAGGAGGACGTGCTGGTGCCAAAGATTACCAAGTGGCCCTAAGGAAGTCAGCCCCCAGTTCTCGCAGCAAAGAGGACCAAGAGCTAAAAGTACCTCGGGAAAATCCAACAGTGCCAACAGCACCCTCGGATATAAAGATCAAGCCTGTAAATTATCTATCTGTGGCGCTCAAAAGTGAGAGAATTAAACAGAAGGCTAAAGTGTGGTGTGCCTTCTCACTTCCTCTTCTTGGTGGAATACAGCTTTTCTTCAAGTGGCACCGGGACGATCCCTTCACATTCTTTCACTTCATGGGTCAGAGGGTGTTTTACAACATTTGGTCTAATCACGTCAATGTCTCGAGATAAGTGCTCCATTATGCTTTCAACAGTTGTTGTTGGTGCATAAAAGTCCACCAAGAAGTACCTGCAATAAAACAAACATGTGTGAACGGGCTGCATTCTGAAATACAGCGATTTCACTATCTTGGTCAATGTTTTCATTTTACTTTTCCCCACATAAAGACATCAACTACCAACAAACACAAATACCCATCTTTGTCACAACAGAAACTGCCAGCGGGCCAGTTAAACACAAGTGCAGCGGCATGCCTGACCTCCCTTTCCCATTCACTCTACTGAATTTTCCAAACTGTGAGTTGACACTTTTTGTGAAAACATCTACAAATCTTCTAATTTTCCAAAGAATTGTACAAGCGAGTTGATGCACCTATGAGAACCATGAGCCATATTCACAAACAAGGAGAATGATTAAGAGAGGCCTAGGACTCATCTAAGGCCATTTGGTACCTTCAAGAACTGACAAGGAACAAAAAGAAAATAACTTGACTCTTGTGGTAAGAGAAAATAATTTAACATTCATCTACTCAGACCAGACTAACACAGATAAGGATCTCTTACAGCTCACTGGTCTTAAAAGATCAATAACTTTATCAGTGGTTGTCTGTACACAGATACAAAGGAAGACACGTCTCTATTCCCTGCCCACCCCACCCCTCAGTTCTAAAACTTTAAGCCTCCCTTGTGCTGTTTAGTTTGAACCACAGTGCTGTTAAAGGGACAGTTTTCAGGGCGGTATTTCAGAATTCTTCAGTGTTCCAGCTGGCTAAGATGACCTCTGACATCACTTATTTGGTTCCAGCCACACTCTCCTCCCAGGCATATTCCTATCAGAGGTCTCTGAAGGCGCTGTGCCTCTGCTGGAAATGCTCTTCGCCCAGGTCCATGCGGCCTGTCCCTCACTTTCAGCGCATCTCGGTCCAAGAGTCACCTTAGCAGAGAGGCCTGCTGCCCCACCCGCCGGCCCTGGTCGCTCTCCCCTCCCTTTCTTGAGGCTGTGGTTCTGTTACCCCCATCTGCACCTGATCACCGCTGACAGTGTGTTTGTTTACAGTCGGCCTCACTGCACTAAAACAGAATGGCCCTAGGAAGGAGGACTCTGTCACTACACCCCCAGCACCCTGAACACAGGCTAACACACATCAGATCCACAGTAAATATCTCACCATAATGTGTTAGCCTGAAGGGTGGAATTCTCACAGAAAGCAGGAAAGACCAAACTGAAAATGAACAAGCTCAGCAAGGAAGAAAGTTATTAGACAAACTATGGCACTTTGTGTAATTCTACACAAACTCAGCATTCAAAACTCGTAAGAAAACTTCCTAACCTCACGTGTGATCATTCCCAAGCCTAGTGGGAATCAAGTAAAAATAATTAAAGGTTAAAGGACAGAAAAACATATATCATGAAAAAACACTAATCAAAAGAAAGTTCAAGTGGCTACAGTAATATCAGACCAAGGAGACCTCTGAACAACAACAAAAAATTATCAGGGGAAAAAGGAGACAATACAGAAAGACGGTGCACCAAGAAGACACAACAATCCTACATGTGCATGTGGAGATAACAGCTTCCACACACAGTAAGCAAAAACTAACAGAGGAAGAAAAGAGACAAACCCACAATTAGAGCTGAAAACTTCTACCATGCCTCTCAGTGACTGACAGATCGAATCGGATACAGAAAGAGCGAGCACCACCCTCAACCAATTGGATCTGATATTTATTGAACCCTCCACCCAACAACAGAAAGATATTACACATACTTGTTCTCAGGGCGTATAAAACATTTACTAAGGATGACCATATTCTGGGCCATAAAATGAGTCTCGGTAAATCTAAAGGGACTTGAGTCATGCAGAAAATCTTGAGAAAAATCCCCCAAACACTCGGAAACTAAACATGCATCTAAAGAACCTATGGGTCAAAGAAGAAATCAAAAGGAAAATTACAAAATACTCTGAATGAAAATAAAACAACACATGAAAATTTGGAGAATGCCACTAAAGTAGTGCTTAGCAATAAATTTACAGCACTAAACATCTAGCTAAGAAAAGAATAAAGATCTCAAATTAATGATTTCAGCTTCCACCTTGAGAAATTGAAAAAGAAGAGCAAATTAAATACAAAGTAGGACCAAAAAAGAAAATAAAAATCAGAGCAGAAACCTCTGAAACATGAAAAGAGAACATTAGTGAAACCAAACACTAGCTCACTGAGAAGATCGATAAAACTGATACAACTCCAAACAGATTGATTAGGAAAAAGAGTTAAGATACAAATCACTGATATTTGGGAATAAGAAAGGTGAAATAACTACAAAGTTTACAGATACTGAAAGGATGATAAATGAATATCATAAAAAATATTTTACAATAAACTTGATGACCTAGCTGAAATTTCTTGAAAAAAATACTATCAAAACTCACTCAAGAAGAAACAGATGACCTGACCAGCCCTATATCTATCAAAGAAATTAAATTTGTAGTTTAAAATCTTCCCATAAAGATTACAGGCACAAATGGTTTCACTGGTGAGCTCCACCAAATATTTAAGAAAAAAAATATCAATTCTGACACAAACTGATCTGGGAAGTAGGAAAACACTTTTGAACTTGTCCTAAGAAGTCAGCATTACCCTGGAATGAAGATCAGACAAAGACAGTTTTTTAAAAAGAAAAGAAAAACAGACCAGTGTCTCTCATAAACATAAATGAAAAAATTCTAAATAAAACTCTGGCAAATTGACTACTATAATAAATAAAAAGAACAATATATTCCGACCAAGTAGGATTTAGTTCAAGAAGGCAAGAATGGCTTAAACATCTGAACAGGAATGAAATCAATCATACTAACAAGCTAAAAAGCCATGTGATCACTCCAATAGATGCAAAAAGGATTTAGCAAAACCCGATATCCATTCCTGATAAAACCATCAGCATACTAGGGAAAGACGGAATCTTCTATGACTTCTATAGAGCATCTGTGGAAAACCCCACATCCAACATCATACTCACTGGTCAAAGTCTAGGTGCCTTCCCCCTAAGAAAGAGAACAAGCAAAAATGTCTACTCTCACTGCTTCCATCCAACATTTTACTGAAGTGCAAAAGAGTAAAAGGCATCTAGATTGATAAGGAAAAAGTAAAATCAACTTTTTGCAGATGTCATAATTGTGTATACAGAAAAATCTCAAGCTTATAAAAAAGATGTCAAAACTCTAGTTTAGCAAGATACAAGATCAATAAAAATCAACTGTATTTCTATATAGTGGCAACAAATAACCAGACCTTGACATTATAAATGAAATATTTAGCAATAAATCTGACAAAAGATGTGCAAGACTTCTACACTAAAATTACAAAACACTGCTGAAAGAAGTTAAAGAAAATCTACATAAACGAAGAGGTATACTTTGATCATAGGTAGCCAGTTCAGTTCAGTCGCTCAGTCGTGTCCAACTCTTTGCGACCCCATGAATTGCAGCACGCCAGGCCTCCCTGTCCATCACCAACTACCGGAGTTCATTCAAACTCCCGTCCATCGAGTCCGTGATGCCATCAAGCCTCTGTCGTCCCCTTTTCCTCTGTCGTCTCCTTTTCCTCCTGCCTCCAATCCCTCCCAGCATTAGAGTCTTTTCCAATGAGTCAACTCTTCACATGAGGTGGCAAAGTACTGGAGTTTCAGCTTTAGCATCAGTCCTACCAAAGAACACCCAGGACTGACCTCCTTTAGAATGGACTGGTTGGATCTCCTTGCAGTCCAAGGGACTCTCAAGAGTCTTCTCCAACACCACAGTTCAAAAGCATCAATTCTTTGGCGCTCAGCCTTCTTCACAGTCCAATTCTCACATCCATATATGACCACTGGAAAAACCATAGCCTTGACTAGACGGACCTTTGTTGGCAAAGTAATGTTTCTGCTTTTGAAAATGCTATCTAGGTTGGTCATAACTTTCCTTCCAAGGAGTAAGCGTCTTTTAATGTCATGGCTGCTGTCACCATCTGCAGTGATTTTGGAGCCCAAGAAAATAAAGTCTGACACTGTTTCCACTGTTTCCCCATCTATTTCGCATGAAGTGATGGGACCAGATGCCATGATCTTTGTTTTCTGAATGTTGAGCTTTAGGCCAATTTTTTCGCTCTCCTCTTTCACTTTCATCAAGAAGCTTTTTAGTTCCTCTTCACTTTCTGCCATAAGGGTGGTGTCATCTGCATATCTGAGGTTACTGATATTTCTCCTGGCAATCTTGATTCCAGATCTATCTATCAGATCTAGGCCCTTAAATCTATTTCTCACTTCCACTGTATAATCATAAGGGATTTGATTTAGGTCATACCTGAATGGTCCAGTGGTTTTCCCTACTTTCTTCAATTTAAGTCAGAATTTGGCAATAAGGAGTTCATGATCTGAGCCACAGCCAGCTCCTGGTCTTGTGTTTTTGTTGACTGTATAGAGCTTCTCCATCTTTGGCTGCAAAGAATATGATCAATTTGATTTCGGTGTTGACCATCTGGTGATGTCCATGTGTAGAGTCTTCTCTTGTGTTGTTGCAAGAGGGTGTTTGCTATGACCAGTGTGTTCTCTTGGCAAAACTCTATTAGTCTTTGCCCTGCTTCATTCCATATTCCAAGGCCAAATTTGCCTGTTACTCCAGATGTTTCTTGACTTCCTACTTTTGCATTCCAGTCCCCTATAATAAAAAGGACATCTTTCTTGGGTGTTAGTCCTAAAAGATTCAATTTATTTAGATGTCTATTCTCCCAAACTGATCTAAAGAGCCAAATATATCCCAGTCAAAATCCTAAGACTTTTTTGTTAGAAATTTACAACTGATTCTTAAGTTCATACGGAAATTCAAAAGACCAAGAACAGCCAACACAATTTTGATAAAGAATAAAGTTGAAGGACTAACATTACCTGATTTCAAGACTTACTATGAAGCTATGGTAATCAAGGCAGTACGGTATCTGCATACAGATAAGACAAACAGATCAACAGAAAAGAGTTCAGAATTAGATCCATACACATAAGTATATTGATTTGTGACAAAGGTGCCAAGGCAACTCAAAAAATAAAGGACAGTCCCTTTCAACAACAGGTACAGGAACAATTTGATATTCACAGGCCAAAAAATGAACTCTTTGATCCATTCCCTGGTGGCTCAGAGGTTAAAGCGTCTGCCTCCAATGCAGGAGACCCGGGTTCGATCCCTGGGTCAGGAAGATCCCCTGGAGAAGGAAATGGCAATCCACTCCAGTATTCTTGCCTGGAGAATCCCATGGATGGAGAAGCCTAGTAGGTTACAGTCCATGGGGTCGCAAAGAGTCGGACACGACTGAGCGACTTCACCTTTGCTTCACCTTTGTACCATATACAAAAATTAACTCAAAATAGAACACAGATCTAAACATAAAACATAACATTATAAAACTAGAAGAGAACCTGAGACAAAATCCTTGTGATCCTGCATTAAGCAAAGATTATTTAGACAAGACACCAAAAGCACAATTTCCATAAAAGAAAAATTTGACATTTTAGGCCTCGTCAAAATTAAAAACTGCTCTTTGAAAGAGACTCTTTAAGACAGTAGAAAGATAAGCCATACACTGGGACTTGCAAATCTCATATTTGATAGAGGGCTTATTTCTAGAATATTA
This sequence comes from Cephalophus harveyi, assembly GCA_006410635.1. Classification (NCBI taxonomy): domain Eukaryota; kingdom Metazoa; phylum Chordata; class Mammalia; order Artiodactyla; family Bovidae; genus Cephalophus; species Cephalophus harveyi. Next base: position 233,082 of record SJYT01033562.1, read on the forward strand.
AAACCTCTCCAAGTTTAATTTAAAACTATTTCTAAAACTATTCTAAAAATGCACTGAAAATTTGAAGATGCATTTCGCTGAAGATATACAACGGCAAAGAAGTGTATGAAAAGATGCTTAACACCACTACTTATCAGAGAAATACAAACTAAAACTACAAAGAGTTACCTACGAAAATGGCTCAATGGACAAACCACAAAGAATGACCTATTAGAATGACCACAGCAAGTGCTGGTGAGCATGCAGAGGAACTGACACTTTCATACACTGCCAGTGGGAATGCAAAATGATATGACTGACTTCGGAAAACAGATTGGCATTCTCTTAAAAAAAAAAAAACACTTATCTGCCATTATGATCAAGCCATTCCATTCTGAGATGTACATTCCTAGATACGCCCAAAGAACAACTCGTATATCGATGTTTACAGCAGCTTAACTTTTAACAACCCCAAGCTAGAAATAACACAAATATTCATTAACATGTAAACTGATAAGCAAACTGTGGTATATCCATAAAATGGCATACTACTCAGCAATAAAAAGGAATAAACTGTTAATAAATACCAGTGATGAATCTCATAATTTTGCAGAGTAAAAGAAACTACATCTTGATTGTGGAGATTTCATGGGTTTATACGTATGTGCAGTCCACTGTGTGTCATTTATATCTCTATAAAGCTGTTGAGTTTTAAACGGTATGCAGAAGTTGAATGAGCAAGATTTGGTGAATGACTTGATGCAGAGTGGTGGGAGTAATTACAGCTGATGAAGATACCAAGGGTTTTTCAAAAAATGAAATATTAATAAAAACACCAATTCCTCCACTACCTGGGCAAACTTCTTGAAGCACTGCGTTGCACATTTGCTCAATGAGGAGAACACCATTTGGGCTTACTCCGAACGTTACACACCAACCTGGCCACACTTTCCAAGGTTTAGCTCTACTTGTTTATTTCTACTCCACACAGCAGGTACTAGTACTGCAATCACCCAACTGAAGAACTGCTCGTTTGTTCAACGGCTAATTACAGAAGACTTCCCTGGTGGCTCAGACGGTAAAGCGTCTGTCTACAATGCGGGAGCCCCAGGTTCGATCCCTGGGTTGGGAAGATCCGCTGGAGAAGGAAATGGCAACCCACTCCAGTACCATTGCCTGGAGAATCCCATGGACAGTGGAGCCTGGTGGGCTACAGTCCATGGGGTTGCAAAGAGTCAGACATGACTGAGCAACTTCACTCACTAACTTGGTAAGCCTCTGAATTAGAGCCTAAAAAATAAGCGCGGAAAGAGTTAGTCGCTCAGTCATGTCTGACACTCTGCGACCCCATGGACTGTAGCCCACCAGGCTCCTCTGTCCATGGGATTCCCCAGGCAAGAATACTGGAGTGGGGGGCCATTTCCTTCTCCAGGGGATTTTCCTGACCCAGGGATCGAACCTGGATCTCTTGCATCGCAGGTGGATCCTTTACCATCTGAGCCACCAGGGAAGCCCAAAGTAAGTGTAATCGACCTTCAATTACCTTCTCCTTGGTCCACCCCCAGCACATCACCCACCCCTCCAACCCCCAAATAATTATGCCACCTGGTGGCCAGGGCTGGGAACTCACTCACTCAGCATGGCCTCCAGCATCTCTCTTCCCTTGTAATCCATTCATTCTTTCATCCTGTAGTCATTAGAATGCCATGGATGAGCTGTGACCTCACCCTCTGTCTGTCAGTATCCCTCCGTGCTTAATTCTACAAAAGGGAGTTTTACTTTAAATACATATGCATCCTCTCTGAGCTCCCTTTTGCTCAGGGTCCCCTAGAAGTGTCCTCTTTTTGCTTTGCTCCACTTAAAGCCCTGATGGCCTGCTAAGTGCACTGTGAACTGCCATCTCCTATACGGGGGTAATCTATGGAGGGAAATGCTTATGAGCAAGGGACTGACAGGCTCTGAGCACACAGCAACCCCGGCAGCTACCACAACCAGCTCCCAAGTGTCCCAAGTCCCCTCCCTCCAGAAAAGTACACAGGGGTCTCTTGCACTAGTGAGTTAAGCCTACCCTTCCGTATGGTCAAGTCATTCAAATACCGTATCTGGGGTTTGGAAGTATTGTTTTCTTTCGTTTTCCATTCTACTAGTCATTTCTGTGGGCTCGCCTCCAAGTCTAAACAGTTTCTGAGAGAGAGTGTGTTTACGACAGCCAGCGACCAGCCCAGCCGCCACCAGTCACTTCTCATGCAGGTTTCCTGGGCAGGGCTCCCCGTCCACCGGCACTCGTCAGATAATGCCGAGAAATAACCCCAGCCCTCGGATGCCACTTTGTGATAAGGGGAAAGAGTATCCCCAAGGATGGAAACCAGAGGCCAGATGGATCAGAAACCTCTCATTTCACAAACAGAAAGGAAAACATCTCAGGTAGAACTTTCTTTTGAATAGCTCCTGAAGAAGAGGGAGGAAGCAGACGCTCCATTCCGCGTGGCAACTCAGGGAGTGCGAGGAGCGGAAGCATGTTGGTGCTGGCTGGGGCCCCGAGCCTCTCCCCAGCAATTACCAGCGCTCCAGCTGCTTTCAACACGGTTTCCTACGCCATACCCTTCACACCAATTAAGTTATTCGTTCAAAGTCACTCAGCTTACTAAGTGGCCACTGCCAGAATTCTAACAGTCACTGAGAACTTTGGAACCTGAGGGTTACAGGATCAGACAATGGAAGGGCTGGAGGGGACCACAGAGACGATGCAGTCCAACCCCTGCCGCTGCTTTCGAAAGAGCTGAGCTGCACTGGGTCACAGGGTGAGAGGCAGGCTCCAGACCCCCATGGCTACCCCTCAGTCCAAACTACAGCAACCAGCCTTTTGGAGGGTTCTCAAGGATAAAGAAAAGCCCAAGAAAAAGGCTTGGAGAGCCTAAGCTTGGCTTTGTGGGGCAGGGGGGAGGCTCTGTGACTTCCAAAGCCCCCAGCCTTCACCTTCTTTTTACCTATTCTGCCTTCCCTCTCCTGGTCACACGCGCCCAGCAGTCAACTCCAGACAAAAGCACTGGCCAAGATGCAAATGGGCTTGTGCCCACAACCACAGCTGTGACACTCATTTCACGCTTATCACCCTGCTGATCTACGCCCGGGGCCCATGTGGGCAAAGACAGCTTCCACTCCCATGCTCCTTATTACATCATGGAAATTTCCACCAAAAGGAAACACCACCACCACAGGGAAGGGGAAGCGTGGCTCACAGACAGGCAGGTCTTGCTGCAGTCAACACTCCTGGGCCAGAGCTGAACCTCTGATCTCCACCATCTCCCCCCAACCCCACACCCTGGGAACCAAGGTGCCCCTCCCCACCACAAGGGAACCAAGCCAGGGTCCAGGACAATCTCTGTCTGTCTTAGCGGTCCAAGCTCATAAATCAATAGTCTAACGTGGCTTCTCCACACAGGGGTGCCCTGACCAGTTCTTGGTGGCTGCCAGGACATACTCTTTTTCTCACTGATTTGTCTCGGGCAAACTTAACCTATCAGTGACCATCGATGATGGGCAAAGCTCAGCAGACTAAGAGGATGAGGCACTCATAGCCTCGACCTGAGTCCAACTGGGGACAGAAGTCACAGGACCGCTGTCTGGCGGAGACCCAGTCTTCCATGGCCCGCGCACGTCTTTCTGTCCTGCCGAAGGCTGTGGAAGGGACGCAGCGGTCATGGACACTGAATCCTGGCTGCTGGAGTTTCTAACCACAGGGCACCTGAGGAACGACCGTGGGACTTTCTATCCATGGGGACGTGAGGCTCAGCAACAGCCTACTTGGGCTTGTAGGCCTGGGCCGCTTCTGATGCCTGCAAGGGTCCTTCTCCCATGAAAGCACAGGTCCAGGACAGACCTGTAGAGACGTGAGTGTGGCTGACAAAATGACCTCAGCATGCCCTACCTCCCACTGAAATCCGCCATGGAGAGGCCATTCTGAAATTCAGATGAGAGGCTACTCTCGTTGTTCAGTTGTTCCGTCATACCCATCTCTTTGCAACCCCATGGACTGCAGCATGCCAGGCTTCCCTGTCCTTCACCATCTCCCAGAGTTTGCTCAAACTCATGGCCATTGAGTCGACGATGCCATCCAACCATCTCATCCCCTGTCATCTTCTTCTGCCCTTATCTTTCCCAGCATCAGAGTCTTTTCCAGTGAGTTGGGGTGTCTGCATCAGGTGGCCAAAGTATTGGAGTTTCAGCTTCAGAGGTGTTCTAAGGAAGGCATCAAAAGAGGGGCTCCGTGTCTCCAGAGGAATCTTTACCCCTCCTTTACCCACAATGAGATTATCCACGTGGGCTGCCTGCCCTAAACCAGCTAGGCAGAGTCAGAACGCAGACCCCCAACGTCACATCACATGGTGACTCTTTTGTCACCTCCATCCTCACGATAAGCTCCCCGCTCAAGGAAGTTCAGAATTATGACTGTAACTGCCTGGCCTAGATGGGCCCCAAAGCTGACATTTCACTAAGGGGGGAAAAAGAAATCAAGTTCTCCAAATAGCTAGTTCTCCCTTCTCCCCATTGACTCCAATCAGTGATTAAATCAATAAAATGAACAGATCACTTTGGAAAAATCCAGTGCAGTAATCTGAAGGCTAATCATAGTGCATACTCCCAGCATCTTCAACCATGCATTCAGTGGCACCAGGGAAACGGTTCTGTGTACCAGGTAGGCAGGGTAAGTACTGCCCTTGCCTTCAACACAAAACCCAGTGGTGCTGGCACTTCGAGGTGTGTTTTTCCCACGTGTGGTTCTAATTATAGGATCACTTGATCCGCGAGGCAGACACGAGCTTCATCCCAGCATCTCGCCTTTCTACGGAAAAGCACTAGGGTTTTATGTGGCACCAACTCTGCAGACGTAGAAGCCAGATGATTGATACCAGGCAGGGAGAGAAAGGGGCTTCCCTGGTAGCTCAGACGGTAGAGAATCTGTCTGCAATGCAGGAGACCTGGGTTCGATCTCTGGGTTGGGAAGATCCTCTGGAGAAGGGAATGGCTACCCACTCCAGGATTCTGGCCTGGAGAATCCCATGGACAGAGGAGCCTGGTGGGCTAGAGTCTATGGGGTCACAAAGAGTCAGATACGAGTAAATGACTAACACTTTCACTTTCAAGGAGAGAAAAGGCAAAAAAAGGTCCAGTACAAGAGTGCACTTCTCATCACAGAGTCCCATGTTCCAAAGCTGGAGAAACGGGGGAGCCATCTCGTGGGCAGAATTGCCCACGAGGTCTTGAAGGTGATAATTCACCCTCTTGTGTATTTCTGAAGACATTAACTACAAAGCTCTCCACTACGAAACCCTACAGAGACCAGAGAAGACCCCATCAATAAGGGCTTCCCCAGGACAGGCTAAGCCCAGTGCCACCAGGACGCTCCAGCCCAGCCCGGTTTCTGGAGGGAGCCAGCAGCCCCGAGCATCCTTTCGGCTCCTCCTCTCTATGCCACGAGCCCGGGGACCACTCATTCGCCTCCTGACACAAGGCTCAGCTGGCTGCCAGCCCCCGGCCCACCCAAGGGGCGCAGGGAAGAAACATGCCTTCCTGCCATGTCCTGTATGGAAAGGGTGTATTTGGTTTTCATTTCACTTTTGTCTTCACCCTGCATTTACAAGTTTTCCATAAAAAGTGCCTGCTTGAATGTGAGTTACGTTCTTTGTCTCTCTCAGACACAGCCACACACACGCTCACGGCCTGCCCCCCACCCCCTCCCTGGCAGACGAGTGGAAATTTCCACTGAAGCGCGCAGCCGCTCACAGCAAGTGGGGTGGGCAAGGGGGCGGGGGGAGGAGAGGGCTCTGCAGCCTAGCCATGCAGCGTCGTCAAGCCTTTCTGAAGAGAAGAAACAGATCCAAGTGAACAGCACTGCCTAGACTGCACGGGTTAAACCTTGCCGGATTCAGGCTTCCCTGAGGCAGTGGACTGTTCGCCTTCAAACCACCCTCTGCGTGGAAAAGCCCCCGTTTCTTTTGATGTCTATTGGGCCTCGTTCATTTGAAAAACCACTAAACCTGCTGCAGAACGCTTACACATCTTGGGACACTGCCACCAAAAAAGAGAGCGAGACCAGAGCAGTCCTGCCTTGAAACCCCGGCATGAAGCACCTACACACAAGAACGGGGTCAGGATGCTGGTCTGGGCCTGATGCTGGCAGCAAAGCGCAAGAACAGGGAAACGTTAGCAAGCGGGAAAACTACAGGGGAGAATCAATCTCGAGAGAGAGAGGGTGCCAGCGCTCCTGGAGGACGCTGCAGACACATCTGGGGAGCGAGTCAGTAAAATTCCACTGATTCACCATAGAGCCAGTTATTTTTATCGTTCTGCTTACCCGTAAATAGAAGGGCATCTTATATGTAGGCCAGCAGATCTCGGCTATAAGCACCTATTCACCTTTTACAGCAGATGAGAACAGAGAAAGAAGGGACAAAACAGGCCAGAAGAACCTCCTTCACTACTTAAGCATTCATCTACACACGTGTTCTGGAGTCAGCCCAGTGGCACTGCAGGAAAATCAGACGCGGCAGAAAACAGTCAAAGCCAGCCGGGGCGTTACGGGGAGGGGGGTTCTTTTACACACGAGCTGAGGCCCGATGCTGCCATATGGACCAGGGTTTCTTCTAAGGTTCCCTCTCCTGCATGAGGAATCGCTCTGAGTCTCAGTCCAGCCCCATCTAGTGGAAAGAGAGCCTTAGGCCAGGCCGTGTGGCCCGGGAGGAAGACACTGTGAGGCTGCGGGCAGAGGGTGACGGACGCATGCTACGCCTCGGTGCGGGGCCTGCCCCTTCTGAACAAGGATCTAAACGAGCAAGTACTCCCGTGGCTCCCTTCTGAGCATGTCACACTGGACCCTTTTAGACACCAACGAACACGGATAAGAATTTTCCACAACACCAAACTTGCATTTCCCAGAAAGTCGACACAGGTACGAAGGTGAGCATGTAAAGGCACGAAGCAAAGAGAATCTGCGCCTCCCACCCCCACCCCCCGAGACCCAGGCAAAGCCCGAGCTGGGACTAAATCCCAGGCCTTCTTGGACCTTCCCCACCCAGCTCCTAACCACGCTCCCTCCAGGGGTTTCCAGACACTGCCTGGTAAAACAGGGCTGGGGGGCTGGGGGCTGGTGACTGAGGCTGGAAGCGGCCATCTAGAAAGCTGGTCCAGGAGACCCAAACTCCCCAACCATCCCAACCCAGCCCAAACAGTGACAGGGCGTCTAGTCAACGCCTCCCAGTTCCTAATTTCACATCACCGGGGGACAAAAGTGATGCATCCAACTCTACCGACCCTCAGAGATGATGAGTTTAAAAGTAAGTTCCTATGGATCAACCTAGGGAACTTAACCACCAAGTTGTTCCAAAGAGAAAACAGGTCCCCAGTTATAAACAATAAACACAAATTCCTGGAATGTAACCTGCTCCCAAAGTCAGGACTAAGTTAGTATTTGGAATACAATGATTACATTTTGGGGAGCATAAACTGGTAATAGACTTGATATAATAATAAACACCAGGTACCACCTCCTCCTTTTGGAAAACTTCCGAAATCACCTAAAGAAGCCCTATCTCTCCCACCTAAGCACTCTCTCATTCTTCTTTCAGGCCTACTTGGTATGTGTGCAGCAGGGGTGTGGATCTGGGGGAAGGAGGTGAGGGTGCAGGCGATCGCTCAACAGGAGGGAAGTAACTGGAAGAGGGACGGCTGGCAGGCAGCCTGGCCGGGGGGACCCTTCCATGCCGAGCCCCTGCCCCGATGCACCCTTGGCTGGTGCCCAGGTTAGCAACAGGCAGGCAAGTCCTCAATTCAACTGAAAACTCCCTGAGATGAGGAACCATGACAATCACAAGAATCATCTTGAGACCTAGGAAGACCACTAGGATGTATCACTTCTTCCCACAAAATGTAAAGGCAACAAGCTGTAAGACCCACAGCACCACAACACAAAGTGGATTCTCGGGGGGCATCAGGGCTCACTTGTCAACCAGCCAAAAACCTGGCTCTCACACATCAACTTCAGGATTCAAATCAGCACGTGCGTGCTCAGTCGTGTCTGACTCTGTGACCCCCATGGACTGTAGCCTGCTAGGCTCCTCTGTCCATGCGATTTCCCAAGCAAGAATGCTGGAGTGGGTTGCCATGTCTTCCTCCTGGAGATCTTCCCAATCCAGGGATCAAACCTGTGTCTCCTGCATCTCCTGCACTGGCAGGCAGATTCCTTACCACTGCGCCACAGGGCCCCATGAAAATTAGATACATTTCACAGCCTCCAGGGCTGTCTGGAGAGAAAAACTTCTGATGCAGATAAAACGTGTAACAAACAAGTCTGCTCTGTCTCTTCCCAACCACATCCTAAAAGTGAGCCTTGACTGTACCTAATACACCCTGGCACACGGTCTAAGCACACGTCTGTAACGCCTCCTCTGGCTACGCCAGTGCACAGAAAAAACTCTCCAAGTGAACACCACGCCCACTACAAGTGTCGCTGGGGTCAAGGACTATGGTAGGGCTGGCTGCAGCAAAGAGCAGCAGACCGAAATGAAGCTCCCCACTACAGACATCTGGCACGTCGCTCAGTTCTAAATCTCCGACCTGGGGACTCCAGACTACACGAGCCCCCATCTCATTACCAAGAGCCACTGTGAAGAGTATCAGTGAGTGTTACAAAAACAAGAGACGTGGTCAAGTAAAACTGACAAACGGAGGCACCTTACGAAGGAGACTCTTGCCATTTATACACTAAGGTATGTTGTCAGCCTCCAGGAGGATTAGATCATGCAAGGTTTCCCATCTTTTCTTAAACAAACGAACAAACCTAATGACATGTGGAATCTTAGTTCCCCGACCAGGGATTACACCCTCGCCCCCCTGCGCTAGAGGCACACAGTCTTATCCACCGACCAGCAGGGAAGCCCCCGCCTCCCCTACCCCCTTTCCTTAAGGCTTCCCATATCTGACTGATCACACACAGCCTCCATTTTTTGGTGGAGCTTATCTGTATCACTAGAATTTCAGAGACCACACTTGGGAAAATATTACCTCAGACAACTAAACCCCACATACTGCTTTACCCTCAGCAAAGCAAACTTAAAAAACACGAACCACCCCGCCTTTCCCCGACTGGGGCTGGGCAACGCCTTTCTGTGGAGATGTGAAACAGACACGGTCTTATACACGTTAAGGATGCTACCTCTCCTTTCCTGAGGAGTTTGAAAGTAAAAACAAACAAACACCCCCACCCTCAACCCCCACCCCCAGAAATAAAGTCCTTAACTGTAAATGACCATGTGACCCCACAAAGTCCTCGGGGGGCACAGGCACCTTGACAGGAACCCGGGATGTGGAGCTGCTGTTGAGAGCAGCTCTGGCTTAATTTCAGGTGAGCTCTTTTCAGAGCTGAATTTATTATACCCATGAAGGAGACAGAGAACCACCCTACCCCAGCACGGCACACAGAGGCCAGGAAACTCAGTGAGTCAGTGCCGTGGTTCTCAGAGCGTGCTCCGCAGCACCCTGAGAAATGCAAATTCTAGGATGCTGGCTGCACCAGCCCTCAACAAGGTCAGAATCCTCTATGTGGAAAGGGGTTTGTGCTGTGCTTAGCTGCTCAGTCTTGTTAAGACTCTTTGCGACCCCATGGACGCGAGCCCACCAGGCTCCTCTGTCCATGGGGACTCTCCAGGCAAGAATACTGGAGTGGGTTGCCATGCCCTCCTCAACAAGGTCAGAATCCTCTACGTGGAAAGGGGTTGGAGGAAAACATTCCTACTATACATTCCTGCAAGTAAATAAGGAGGAAACTGGCTTCTCTCCCTGTTCAGTACCTCTCACCACAGAACCTCGCTAATAGGTCTTGGCCAAGTTTTATCGGCTTCTCTCAAAAAAAAGTGGGCGGGGTGGGGGGGTGGTGGCAATAAGCAAAAGGATTCATAGCCTGGCTATTAAGACCAAACTCCTTTTCGGTTAAGCTAAAAAAAAAAAATCACACACACAATCTCCATTGCTCACTGCTGTTATGATGGTGGAGAGGAATAAGCCACCATGCATTTCCTGTTGCCTAGCAACGCCTCAGGCACGCTCTTCAGAGGTGTTCTCCAGAAGCTGAACACTAGCACAGAACAAGGGGAAGCAATCAAAAGATGGCACATGCCGTCCATGCCACATCTTGGCAGAAGGTTTGCAGGTGAGGAAGAACTCCTGGAGTGAGATGAGACTCCGCCTGGGCCCATCACACGCATCGCACCTGCACAAGGCCACGTTATGACACGCAGTGTGTCCCACAGAGCGTATCTTTCGAGATCATCTCATTCCACCCCTGTGGCAGCGTGGACGGGAGAACAACCACCTGAGTTCCTTCCAGAGAAGCTGAGTGGCCTGGTCTAGGCCACACAGCTGGGAGAGCCAGAATCAGGTCTAGTCCTGGGCTTTCCCAGAGAAACTAAAACCTGATTTCCGTATCTCCATCAACCTACTTCTAGGAAACACAACAATGTAAGATTCCTCCTCCAAACCAGAAACCAGGGGCATAACTTTAGAGACATGTCAAAGCAACCCAACAAACAAACTGACCTCAGAGAATTTCTCCAAGATAGTTACTGCTGCAAAATGGAACCCTTGACATGTCTGAGGAACCTGCTATATACTATATGGAAAAAAAAAAAAATCCCATTATAAAATATTGTGATTAAAATTGGTTGGAGTAGGTAAAACCATTCTTCTATTGGGGATTTTGAGCTCTGGCTATATACATCAGTATTAAGAAGCGCGTCTTGCTTGTTATCTGCATCCTTCATAATTACAAAGGTAGCACTGAGTAGGTGGACAGCACGTTGCTCAATGAGGTGTTTTAAAGGCAAAAATTAAAGAACTGTCCGGGGAAGACAGTGCTTACGCTGACAACAAAGGGTTCCTACAATCAAAAGCTTATGAACGTCTTTTCCCTGGCATGGCCTCTTCTGGGGCTCTGGTTAGTTCACTGTGGGTGAGCATACATGCATCCCATTTGCAACAGAACACTTCTGGGGTACACAACCTGCACGCCACCTGGCATAACGGGGTGGGACTGTGAGCGTCTGGTCAGCTCGGAGATGAGCTCCACAGTGCTCCTGACGGGGCCCATCAGAGGCACGGGTCTAGTGGCTCACGGAGGACTTACCCTCCCCTGGTGTGCCGCTGACTGTGGGCCGACATCTTATAGGGGAGCGTGCGCTCGCCCAGGCTCTCCAGGCTCCTCACCACAGCCCCTCTGTCCATCAGGGCTTCCAGAGTCCGCTTCAAGGCCGCAGCGGTCTCGGGCTGGGTTTTGTTTTGGTTTTTAAAAAGAAGAAGAAGGAAAAAAAAAAAAAACACACATGAGAATCAGTATAAGAGGCAGAATGATTAAAGTATGGTCAGTTCCGATCATAACAGCTCTATTGGAAGGGATCTTTGGGTAAAATCAACAGAAACTATTTCTGGCTAACTTAAAGTTTTTTTTTTTTAAAAAAGAGACAGAGAGAAAGACACATTTACTGGAAGGATACGAATAGCTCACAGATACGGAGGAAAATCTGGAGAGGCAGGCCTCGGAGAGTTCAGGGACCACAGCAGCTCCAGGAGTCTGGGAGGCAGGGACTAACCAGTGGCTTCTTCAGAGCACCTTGGCCAGGGTGAGTCAGCACCAGTCACTGCCAGTCCTTGCAGCCCAGGACTCAATATTCAAACTCCGGGGAAAGGGCATCCTCTCGGCAGGACGCTTGGACTGGCCATCCCACCAGAACCATAGACAGCCAGTGGGGAAAGGGGCTGTCTCCCAAAGAAAAAGTAAGAGACTGTAAACCAAAATGGGGAAAGGATGAGTAAGACCCAATCTCTGCCCGCATGGAGCTTACAATCTAATGAAGACAAACACCAAAAAACCCACGTTAAGAAGGCCAGCGGTCAGGACGCAGGAAGTGACGCGGGGCCCAGAGAGCGCGTGGAAAGGGAAGACACGCTCGGCTGGAAGAAGGGCTCCACCAGGGAAGGCGCTCTGGATGGGAGCCCTGAGAAACGGCCTCGGGGATACGCAGGAGCGCAGCGGGCAGGCACTGAGGAAAGCAGCAGAGGCAGAGAGGAGCGCGGAGACGGCTCGGGGCCCACCACTGGGGGCTCAGGACGAGGGCGGTCTGAAAGGCGGAGCCTGCCGGCTGCGTCCACTCACAGAGACGACTGAGACCTGCGGCCGGGACCCAAGACTGCAACGGCAGCAAGCGCCAGCACCCAGAGATCTCCAGCATGCGGTGCATTTCTTTTCAGGTTTCTGTGCATATGTATACACCAAAAGCTTTTCAAAGAAGAGACACTTCACAGGGGTAAACTCAGGAAGGCACCACTAAATGAAGGAAGGTGGAAAATGGGGGAGAGATGAGGCCAAAGAGAGAACAGGGTTACTGTTAACAGCTAAGGGAACAGCTGATCTCTCAAGATGCAAGCATTCACTGAAAACCACAGGGAAGGCTCTAGGGTTACATTTCCGCGTGTCAGCAGAGAAGGGCTACCCGGGAGCAGGGAGGGCACGAGAGAGGGCGTGGGGCGAGCAGAAGAGACCAACAGCGTCTCGGGAAGCAGAGACACTCGGGGGCTAAGACGAGCATTCCAAGTGAGAGAAGCAAAGAGCAACAGAAAAACCAGACCAGCCTTGTCGCAGAAACTAAGGCACCAGGCAGCTGCCAGAGAAACGGCATGGAGAAGGAAAGGCCACAGTACAGGAACCACACGGTCACTCAACAATCTTGCCAGAAGCTGGACTGCCAAGGTAGAGACATGACGGCAAGAGAAAACACCAGAGTCTGAGGGGTAGATGAATTTGAGCAGTGTCTGAGGAGAGAAAGCAACGAGCAAGTCAGCAGTTAAAGGGGAATGAACCAGCCAAAGGATAACAAGATGGATGTTTTCATACAGTGCCAACACGATGTGCTGCATAACTGCTATATGACCTGTCCAGTGTTTTACTGTTACATACATTTAATCTTCATCAGGACCAAAAGAAAAGAGAGCAAAGAAGGTTTACAGATTTGGCAACTGGGCCTTTGAGAGATGTCATGACTTGGAGACCACGTGGCTGTTAACAACGGGAAGAGCCTGATGCGAAGAAAAGGAACACTGAAAAAGCTGCGTCAGAGGAAGAAGGTCCGAGAACGAGGAAGATGACAGTCAGACGTGAGTGAAGGAATGCAAGCAGAGAAATCTTGAAATGCAGGAGTGGACTTCAGAAAAGGCTACCTTCCGGTGACTTGTTTTGGATCAAATGAAAAGAAAACTGCAGAAAAAGTTTAAAGTGTACATCCTAGTAACTGAAGAAAACCCACCACGTACCTGTGTAATTTCTTTCTGACAAATACTGCTAAAAAGCTGTGAAAGCACTGTTAATTCAAGATTTAGAAATAAAATTTCTACTTGAATTTCGTATTGTAGCTTTTTTTAAAAATTCCTACTAATGAAAATTATGTGTATTTACATATTTAACCAACCTTATGATAAACAGAAATTTCCTGGAAAAAACAGGGGGGCCAAAATCTCCTTGTATTAACACTGGGTAAAAATCTATGACAATTTCTCCATAGACATTTTTGTATAGCTCTAATCAAGTGGAGCCTAAATTCTTCTCACATTTCATTAGTTCACAGACATTTCCATGTTCTGCGGAAACCTCATGTCTAACAGGAGGGGAATATTTCATTTCATTAAAAATGCTATTTCTTGACTTGGTATTATATCAATTAACTTATGATAAGACAGATGAACAGTCTATACAAATTAAGAATGGGTAAGGGAAACACACACACACACACACTCTGACTAATTAGTCTTCTGACTAGCTCCTCAAATCATAAATTTTAATTCAGCTTTGCCTGATTAGAAAGGAATATATCTCAATGCCTCTTGCCTTGTTTAAACTCCAACTGAAGAGTTTACAGTATGAAACATGGAGCACCTCTTCTGAAGTAAGAGCTTGTAAAATCAGAGATTTTCTTCTGTCCAAAAAAGGGGAAAGGCTACCTAACAAGAATGTAGCTTGGGAAAACATCAAAACACACTCTAACTTTGGCACGTCAAGGTCAAATGGCCAAATGGCAGACTGCTTGAATGGCCACATTCATTTCACTGTAATTCATGTTATCAAAAGTTAAAAAAAAAAAAAAAAAAAGATGAAGGAGGGGTTAAAAGTCTTCTTGTTTGTGAAGAGAGTTGCTCAATTTGTCCCATACCTGCCTCATCAACTGGAAGTCAACGGTCAGCAAACCAGGGCCTGAGGGCTAAATCTTAGCATGCAGAATTGCAAATAAAGTTTTAGTGGCACATAGCCAGCTCAGGCATTTTACATAGTGCCCATGGCTGCTTCCACACTAAAGCAGCCTTGAAGTTACAGCCGAGACCGTATGGCCTGCAAAGTGGAAGCTAATCTGGCCAAACTCTGCTCCACAGTGTTACTGGGCTGAGGGGAAGCGGGTAAGACCTCAACCCGCTCTCCCTAAAATGTGCGGCAGCCAGTATGGTGAGCCTGGGCCGCTGAGCTCTAGACCGCGGGTCCCCCGGGACAGGTCCTCAGGTGGACACGCTGGGCACCAACATGCTAAGGGACATCAGCCTCACCGCACAAGCACGCTGGAATGCAGACGGGTTTCTACAAAATCCACCACTCTCCATCCACCAGCTCCTTATCTAAGCAACCCATGAGCCCAGGCATCCAACTTTCCTCATTTGGTGAAACTCAGAAGTCAAAAAAAAAAAAGTTCTGTTCAACAAAGCACAACGTTCAATTTGTAAAAAAAAAAAAAAGAAAAAAAAACATATGGTCTACAGGAAGCACGGGACCTTGCTGGCGTAATTCTCATTTACAAGGCTTCTGAACCCTCTAATTCCAACTAGTCTAAGAGAGGTTGTGCGCACGTGCTTCTTGCGGGCTTCTCTCACCCTATCTGTAAAGCAGCTCCTTAAGACTTTCCTCCAACCCACCATATGTCAATGAAACACGGTTCTGTTACGGCACAGATTGGGAAGCCGAAAACGTTCACTTGAGAAAAAAAAAAATATGGAAGAGAAACAGTGAATGAATGTGAATGGGAACTAGAAAAACTGAATTCCAGTCATAATTCCTTCACTAATGCTATGCAACTCTGGATAAATTATTTAAATCTATCCATTTAAAAGCTGTGCCTCAGTTTCCCAGGTGCTAACTTAGTGGTTCTGAACCACTTTTCTGTCTCTGCTGAGTTTCGCACAAACAGTATTTATGCCACAATTCTCAAAATATCCTGGGGGCACATGAAAGTTTTGTGTGTACGTGTGTGTGTGTTTTTACCAAGTCTTTTCTCCCAATGTTCCTCCTTCTGATATCCTATCATCCAGAGATGCCCATCCCAACCCCAGGCTCTCTCTGTCGTTCTCCTTCTTGCCTGGAGAACCCCATGGACAGAGGAGCCTGGGCTACAGCCCACGGGGTAGCAAAGAGGAGGACATGATTGAACGACTGTCACTCACTCCACTCTTTGATTCAATACAGCAATGCAAGATTCAGGAGAGCACGCACACTTGTCCATCCTGTTCACGACTATTACAACAGTCCATATCGCTAGAACAGGCACTAGAAACGGGCTGTTAAATAAATCAGCATACCTCCTCCCAAGGGGGCCTCTTGCTTACCTATTCCCAGTTTTACCCCATAGGGACATGAAGCTTCCTCTTTTCTCTAATACAGTCTGAAGCCGCTTTTCACATAGAACACAGCTCACTGTCAGGGTAGTGACTGTAACACCGAAGCAACATGTCAGTGTCGGTGTTTTCTGCACCCGTCTCATGTAGCGCCAAAGTGCTTCTAACGCTAATACTACAGCTTAAAAGAATCCAGAATTCATTTAATAGAAGTGAAACTAAATAGCTCATGTACTTCAGGAATAGCAAGTTCACACGGACATAATCATAAATGTTAAACTTGGACTGTTCTAATAATCTGCTGGTAAGATATACTATCCAAAAAATTTACACTAAACAATACTTTAAAAAAGAAAGTTCATTCTAGACAAAATTAAAACTTAATTAAGTTAAAATTTTGAACCATTATTAATTACCGGAAGTACTGGTATTCAGGCTACCGAAAAAGACTTAGGGAGAAACTTCAAATATTTACAGGGCTACTATGTAAAAGATAGACATGTTTTGATTGGGCCCTAAGATTTAGACTGGAATCAAAAGATAAAAATTACAGAGAAACAGAGCCTTGATGTATAACAAAACACATTTCTGAAAATTACAGCCTTGATGTATAAATAAGAACACATTTCTGAAAATTGCAGCTACATGAAAGTGAAACAGGCTGCCTTGTGAAGCACTGACCTTCCCATCACTCAAAATGCAAAGACATCAGGAGACCATCAGATCACTCCTTGGACCAGGTGGAAGGTTAGACCTTGCCCAGGCAAGAATCCTGGAGTGGGTTGTCATTTCCTCTTCCAGGGGATCTTCCTGACCCAGGGACGGGACTTGCGTCTCCTGCATCGCCCAGCTGACTCTAGCACTGTTGTCACCTGGGAAGCCCCCTAAAGCCCCTGCTGAGATTAAACTCCAATACTGCTCTGGCACCACTAATCATTCTGAAGGACACCAGGAAGTAAAATGGCGTTTTTAAAAACACTCCAGTTGCATGGCGGTAAGGAATACATTGACTACGAGTCAAGTAGTGCCTAGATTTATACTAAGGCAGCAGCTGCTGTGCCCACCGTTGTCTTTGCACCGATCCCCTGAAAAGGTCCCTGGGATGCCCGAGGCTCCTCCGATCACAATTTGAAACCTGCAGCTCTAAGGACTCTGATGGGCAAAGTTGCTATAATAAACAAAGAGCAAGGAGATGAGGAAAGCACAGGAAGAGCATCTCCACTTGCCATCAGCAGCGTTCTCTAAGCTGAGAGCTCACGGGAGCAGCATGAGCAGCACCACCAGGCAATGGCCAGCGGCATGAACACATTTTCATCCCAGAAGAGAAGCCTGTCAGAAATCTCTCTCATAGATTAGACTCTCCGGCAAACACAGCTTTGAACCAGTGGTACACGTAGCTATCACTATAACACCCTCACGTCCCACCGGAAAACCATACAGAATACACAGTATGTTTTTAAAAACATTTATTTGTTTTGGTGCACCAGCTCTTAGTGGCAGCATGTGGGATCCAGTTCCCTGACCAGGAACGGAACCTGGGCAGTCTGCACCAGGAGAGTGGGGTCTTCACCACTGGACCACCAGAGAAATCCCCGGGAATTCACAACATTTAATGGCGTGCAGCACCCACTCATATCTCACCTTTCTCACTCTACAAAGAGTAGCCCAGTTCCTGGGAGCAAGGAGGATTTAGGGAAGGCAGAGCCAAGTCAGAAAACTGGCAAAACCTGTGAAAATGTAAATGTAAAAGCCTTTCCCTATCTTTGTTGCACCTTAATTCCAAGGTTTGTCTCCTTAAAATAATTTCCTTGAAATTTACATTTCCAAGTAGAGAGACTTGTGCCTGGAAATTCTGCATTGAGATTCTCACAACAGTTGGAAAAACAAAATCTGTGAGCACCTTCCAACAGAAGAGCCAGGTTCCAAGGAAGCTCTGTCACTGGCAGTCCTGGGTTAGAAAAGAGAGCAGACACCACTTACCTCCAGTGGGTGTGAAGGGCCAGCCCTGCCTAGCATCCACAGAGCCCAATTGTGGGTATGAGTCCATGGCAACTGTTTCATCAAATATTTTTTATGACTCAAGAAAATCTCTTTGCCCCACAATTTATTGAATCAAGAGCTGCAGTCCTCCCAGTAATTAAGAATTAAAACTGTTAAGTACAAAAGCTATTTTTAAAATCTGAATAAAATTCAGTAAGGACAAATGTAAACACTAAATAAATACATGCTGGAACATGATTATACTTATCTATTATGGACTATTATACACTATATAACTTGTAGGTTAAGTGGCTAGAAAAGTAACTCTTAGAGAACTTTTAAAGGTCAAAGACAGAAAACACTTTAGAGATCTTAACTGTTCTACTACTTTGTCTATGAATCATATTTAATAGACCATTTTTTAAAAATGTAAAATAACTATGAACAAAGACTCAACAGACTTTAAAAGGCAGAGGAGAGGATGGGAGAAGAGACAGGAACCAAAACACATCAAGTGTAGCAGGAAAGTAACAAATACTGTAACGCTGTGAAAAACTATTTCTTTTTCTATGCCTCTGCTGTGTGCTTCACAAAACCGAAAATACCTCAAAATTTTAAAATATTGTTAAATACAGTTCAGACATCCCAAGTGGTCATTTAGCCATTAAAGCAAAAGCGCCCTAAGAGCTGCTGAAGAGTGTGCTAGGTGAAGATGCCTCATGATCATGAGATTCAATGTCTTACATAGTCATCTTTTATGGGAAACAATTACTGTGGAGGGGGACATCTAGAACTCTACTGGGAACAGCTTTAAAATAATCTTAATGGCATAAATCAGCTGTAAGAGAGAAGGTGCAGACATTCACATCTGGAAATGGAGTGAGAATAAATTGGATAGATTTCCCATACATACAACACTCTGAGGGTATCAGAAATATAGGTTGAACCTTGTGAAACTGCCATTTGGGGAGGATCAAGCAGTCCAAATAGTGACTATTTCCTAAGGTTCAACCTCGAATTTACCCACCCACATTCCTCTCCAAGTGTCTCCCTCAGGACAAGGATTTCCAAGTCACTCACCGGGTAATCCACCTCCAAAAGAAATGCCACAGGATAAGAGACACAGAGCCCCCGCCCTTCAGAGGGCTGTGAGGGGGACGTGCAGACACACATGAGTAACTAACAAAAGGGAAGGGGAAACACTTCTGGCGAAGTGGGAGGGAACGGTCTGAGCTGGCAGCCTTCAGCCAGACTCTGATGGCTGAGCACCTCTTCAAGAAGTGGGTGGAGGGTTAGCTAGGGTCCTCTCAGAGCACGTGTGGGATAACAGTTCAACAAGAAGTAGCTTCTGATGGAATCTGCATTTGGGACGGAATCCATGTGGGCATTTTACTCAGTACAGGTGGAAGCCTTGCTTTTGTTCACCCATGGCCGTTTTTTGCCTAGAACACTTAAGACTTCAGTTTCTTTGAACACACTTTTGGTTAAAAACGTAAACTTTCTGGAGGACCATTTGGCAATATATATTAGTTTAAAATGTGTATACCTTCAATCCTACAGTCACTCCTAGGAAATTACTCTAGGAAAACTATGATACCCATGCACAAGAATTTAGCTACCAAAATACCACAAAATTATTAGGACAGTGAATAGATGGAAACATAGTTGTCCATTAATAGGAGTTTGGTTCAATAAATTATTTTCACTGACTGAACAAGTACTATGCAGCCATTAAAAAAGTGCTGACCCTAATATCCTTAAATACTGACATAAAAGCATTTTAATAAAATAAAGAAAAAAATCAGCATGCAGGGTCAATACACAGCCTTTTCCAGAAGAAAAAAGTACTAAAATATACATATATAGCTTCTGGATGAATATACTCCTAAATTCTATTACTTTTCCTTACGTAGTAAGATGAGAGTATTCCAGTCTCTTCTTTTCACACTTCATTATATTACCTAATTTCACTTAAAATGAAAATGAAAAGGTGTTTTAAAAACAAACTTTTAGGATGGGGGTGAAGGGCAAATTCAGTTTTAAGAAGAATTTCTTCCCCTAAGCCTATGCCTAACCTGCTATCTTCTTAGATGTCATAGTTTGTGAATTCTGTGTCAAAGCCTTGAAACTATGCCTCAACACTGGGAACTCCACCGACTCCGTATCCATACACATTTTAAATATTTTAACAATCAGGGTGGTACAGATAGCTTTTCTAGGTTTACTGAGTCTTGCAAACTGTACTTCAAGCATCACGAGCGCTTACAACTGGCTGCTCCGTCTTTGGGGAATGAGAGGGAANACCGACTCTGTATCCATACACATTTTAAATATTTTAACAATCAGGGTGGTACAGATAGCTTTTCTAGGTTTACTGAGTCTTGCAAACTGTACTTCAAGCATCACGAGCGCTTACAACTGGCTGCTCCGTCTTTGGGGAATGAGAGGGAAAACTGGATCCCTGAGATCTCTGAGTCTAGAATCATGGCAGACTGCAGAGATGCGATGGGGAAAGGCCAAGTGTGGCCTTGAAAAACACAACAGCCAAGGAAAGCAAGAGAATGAGAACAGTTAAGACGAGCTGCCCATTCTACGGCCAGGCAGCCAGGACTGAGATTCTTGAGGATTTGTGGAAAATAGAAAGAACCCAGGGAAGAATGGAAGAAAAAAAAATCAGAGAGGTCAGTGTCCAATGACTGCCAAGTTCAGCACAGATGAACGCTGTGCCAACAGCAGAGTGCAAACGGTAAAGTCGGGTCACGGTCTGCGGCACGGTCGAACATGCAGGTATAAAAGGGTTAGCCGCAAGATTGGCACCATGCCTTTAAATCACAAACCGGACTTACCTTAAATGCAGCGGGCGTCCAAAGGACCCCTGCAGCTAGTCTGTGCAGAGACATCAATACCGGCATTGGTGTCAAAGGTTATAAACGAATAAATTTAAAGAACAAGCAAGAAGGAATCCGTGATTACAAGAGAGCCAGAGAATGGCTACCCACTCCAATATTCCTGCCTGGAGAATCCCATGGACAGAGGAGCCTGGTGGGCTAGTCCATGGGGTCCTGGGTTATCAGTAAACATGGGCTTCCCTGGTGTCTCTGACGGTAAAGAAATCTGCCTGTAATGCAGGAGACCCAAGTTCAATCCCTGGGTTGAGAAGATCCCCTGGAGAAGAGAATAGCTACCGACTCCAGAATCCCTGCCTGGAGAATCTGAACAGAGGAGCGTGGCAGGCCCCAGCCCATGGGGTCATAGAATTGGACACAATTAAGCAACTAACACTTTTCTTTTCACTTACCAGTAAATGTGAGTAGTTCAACTGCAATGTAGTTTTTGTTCCTTAATAAACGTACTTGTGTCCAAGGTCTCAACTCAAAAAAAGAGTGTCATTCAGAGGTCACTTAGGGCCAAACTGGGGGCTCATTTGCCCATAACCAACCATTCCCTTTGTGATTCGGGTAAGTCAAAGGAAAAGGGCGGAATCCCCAAGGCATTGCTCTAGATCTCCTCAGAGTCACCTGGGGAGTCTTTCAAGGGCGCTCGGCTCACCCTCAGACATGCTGCTTCAGTTAGACTGGGGGTTCAAAAACCTTGGGCATTACAATTCTTCAGAGTGCCCCAGGTGTGAACAAAGGTGAGAATTACATTCTAGTAGCAAGCTGGCTGGCTTCTCGTCACTCCAAAGATGAATGATCCTGGCTGAACTATAGTTAACAGAGGATTTTCAGCAATGCTCTCCTTAAGAAGCATAAAAGCTCCACTTTCCTCACAGTACTAATGGAACCCTCCCTGAATGTGAAATGACAATTTTAATAGGTGACTACTTGTGGTTAATACTACCTGAAAAGGTGGGGAAATGCCAAAATTGAAGTATCCATGTTTGCTATTCTGAGAACATTCAAAACCCACAACCCTTTTAAAACTGGGAGATTTCCATTTCGGTCCTCCTCATTCCCCCTCCAGACGCACTTACAGATGAATAAAAGATGGGAATCAAGAAGACTGGCAGGAGTCCTGGTTACCATGGCAGCAAGCAGATGAAATGCCACAGCTCATGAAACTGATAGTAAGAGCAGGCATCAGGTGGACAGCATGGAGCGGCACCTGGCTTACTGACTGCTCTCCTTCATGCACAATTCAGCGCACAGCCTTCGCCTTATATTTCAGCCCATTCAGGGAGCAGGAGGGGACGCAGCACTGGAATGATAGGGAGACCAGGGAGGTAAGAATCAGCAAAGGGCTTTGATAACAGAGAACAAGGGTTATCAGCAGAGTCAGTGTAGCTTCTGTGAATCTTCTAAGTGTCACTGTACGTATGGGTTTAGCAATAACATCAGCCGACTGGTTTAAGGGAAATTTTTTAAAAATACGCCTCGAAAAGAGGCAGAAACGTGGGCTTTGGCAAGAGTCAGATTTGTGTTATCGTGGTGAACTACAGACCCAAACCGTGCCTATCCTGCAGTGGTGCTTAATTCAAGCAGTGGGAGGAAGGTTCTTACAGGACTACATTGCTCTATAGAGAAGACAAAGGGCTTAAAAGCACAGAGGAACTCAAGAAATCAAAATACCCTTCAAGAGTCAGCTACTTCCAAGGAAAAGTGTGCCTCTCCTTCCCTAATCCTGTGTGTGTCTCACTCCACATGCATCTTGAGAGTGCCAATATAGAGGACACCCTCTTCCCCAACCAAGCCTCTCCAAGTGGCTTTCTGTTCCATCGCCACCAGATGCTGGAGATCCAAAGAACCTGGCGCACAGGATGCAGCTGACAAATGTCTGATGAATAAGTACTTCAGAGAATATGTGGAAAGACAGACGGAAGTTACTAACTGTACTTAATTCAACTAGAATGGAAAAATGGCTTCAAGCTAAAAAATGAAATAAAATTCAAGGAGAAATAAGATCTTCATTGCAAAAAGGCAGACAGCACACACATACACATATATACAACCATACATTATATATATAATGTATGTATATAAAGGTAGACATGCATAAGAAAGTTAAGCATATCTTGTTAGTCAAAATCAGAAATGTACAGTCAAGGAACTAGGAACAAACAGGTGGAGGGTGGAAATAAAGACACAGTGGGAGACTCAAAAAGGTGCCTCCAAACTTCTGAAGATTCTTGGAATGCAATAAAACCAGTGGACATTTGACTCTTAGAGTGTACCAGAGAAGATTACAACAAAACTGAGACTCCAAACACCAATGAAAACTTCTGTTAACGAGTCAGCAAGCCCCATGTAGAGACAATAGTATTTTACAGAGAATCTGCTATAGGGCATGACAATACAATCTCAAATGAGAGCTAGAAGGAGTAAAATCCAAAGTTAACGACAGACCTCATTCTGTTCTATTTCCTTTTCCTGTCAGTCTAAAACCAGCAGCATCTACCCTGGAGTACTGCATTCAAACTTGGAGGTCACATATAAAAGTTGTCTAACTCCCAAGGTAAGCAGAATTTCTCAGTTCCCACTGTGCTTCTGGTTGACAACACGTTCTTCTAGGATAAGGCAGAAACAGGCAACAGGCCCTGAAATTTCGAGCTTCAAAAGCTAAGTGAAGAGTGGATACCAGGATTCCCCAGCAAGTTGGGAGGATTCAACAGCAGCATATTTCTCCCCCTCTTGAAAACCTACTCCTGTTAAACAGTGTTGCTGTTAACACACAACTCTACAAGAATGAGGGAGAGGAGAGGAAAACAGCAATATGATTTTAGGAAAAAGAAAGCAAGTGGAGAAAAAGCACCAGTGGGGAAAACCAAGAGTCAACCATATCGACACTGTAGAATTCCCAAGACCCGGGGACCGGCAACACTGAGTACACCTCTGAAAATGACGGTGAGTCGGGAACTAAAAGAACGCTGCTGAAAGTTTATGGAGTAGTTGGACCCTAGATGCATGTTTGGAGGCTGAGTCTCTGGAGTGGATAAAACGGAAAAATGCATGGACTGGACGGCACAGACACAGCTCTAAGAGGCGGTATCACACACACTCAGTCGCGTCTGACTCTGTGACTCCGTGGCGTGGACTGCAGCTCTCCAGGCACCTCTGTCCATGGGATTTTCCAGGCAAGAATACTGGAGTGGGTTGCCATTTCCTCCTCTAAGGGGTCTTCTCAACCCAGGGATTGAACCCACATCTCGTGTCTCCTGCATTGTCAGGCAGATTCTTTTACCACTGTGCCAGTAAGTACTCAAGAAACAATGGAACGTGCCACAGAGAACCCAAACTAGCCTGAAGGGACACCTGTTAGCTAAATCTGGAAACATCTGAGCAAAACAATGACAATAATGAATCATAACCTACTAAATAAGGCAGTAAATGAGTTCAAACTGATAGATAAATGGGGAGAAGAGGAAATTCTTGATTTCAGTAGAGTAAAAAAAGAAAAAGAAAGAAAAATCAGTTTTACACCACCACAGGAGTAACTTGCTAAGGCAAGAATTATCAATGGATGCTATGGGCTAGTTTGATGAGGAATAATAAGTTATTTATGTGAACTCTGTGAAAGCCACTCAGTCGTGTCCAACTCTTTGCAACCCCATGGTCTACAGAGTCCACGGAATTCTCCAGGCCAGAATACTGAAGTGGGTAGCCTTTCCCTTCTCCAGGGGATGTTCTCAACCCAGGGATCAAACCCAGGTCTCCCACATTGCAGGCGGATTCTTTACCAGCTGAGCCACGAGGGAAGCCCAAGAATACTGGAGTGGATAGCCTATTCCTTCGCCAGCGAATCTTTCCAACCCAGGAACTGAACTGGGGTCTCCTGCACTGCAGGTGATTCTTTACCAACTGAGCTATCAGGGAAGCCCAAATTAAGAGTTTATCAGGGAAAGTGAAAGTTAAGTTGCTCAGTTGTGTCCAACTCTTTGCAGCCCCATGGACTGTAGCCCACCAGGGTTCTCTGTCCATGGGACTCCCCAGGCAAGAAGACTGGAGTGGGTTGCCACTTCCTTCTTCAGGGGATCTTCCAGACCCAGGGATCGAACCCAGGTCTCCCACACTGCAGACAGATACTTTAACCTCTGTGCCACCAGGGAAGCCCAGGGAGATAAATTACCAAAAGGGAAGATGTTAACTAGATAGTGGAGACACACAGTAGGTACCACTTGAATCAAGTATCAAAGTTAATGTCAACAATGAGACAACACATCACACACCTCCCAATGTGAGGCTTTGTGGACCTATTATTATTGCTTATGTTGTAGTCAAAATGTAACCAAAAATGCATAGTAAGTCATGAGAAGAACAATCCTAAATAGGAGTGGAATTCACAAAATGACTGGCATCTAAACTTCAAAAATATCAGTGCTACAAAAGACAAAAAGAACAGCTGAGAAACTATTTCAGACTAAAAGAGATAGGCATTAAAGCTAAATGCAATGAACTGGTTTCCAAACTTAAAAATTAAAAAAATGTTGCTATAAAAGGACATTTAACAGAGTAACATTTGAATAAAAGCTTTAAATATTGTACTACTGTTTTCAGATTTCGATAATTATCTTATGCTTATATGGGTGACTGTCCTTGTTTTAAGAACTATATCCCCAAGTACTTAAGAGGGTTAAAGGGGAGTGAGGTCTGCAACTTATGTTTTCAAATGGTTCATGGAAGCGTCTGATGAGAGAAATGACAAAGAAGCTGTGGCCAAATGTTTACTACTATAAATCTGGATGAAAATGATTCCTGGGTTCTTCACACTATCCTTACAATTGTCCTACAATCTGCAATTATTTCAGAATTAGAAGTGAAAACACTGAGCATATTTTTATTTACTCTGTTTTATATTCTCAGTTAATACTTGCAAGTCCATGCTTACCAAGGTGAAGAAGAGCAATAAGCGTTAGGGGAATGCACTGGAACTGTTCATGAGCCAAGAGAAAAGGAACTGAGGCACAACCTCGAAGACAGACGTGTGTTCGTACTGAAAATACTCAGCCACAGAAATGTAAATTTTTCATTTTATTCAAAGTTGGTACAGAAGTGCTAACGTTTCCATAAAATAATTACTATACTTCAGTTACAGGACAAAATACCACAGAAAGGAATATACTTTGCAAGAAATGTAGTTCATCTTAAGTTTCCAAATACTTTTAAAGGCTAATGCAGCAGCTGGCAAAATAACACACAGTACACAAAGAACAGTGTATTTTACAGAGTCAGTAATGAAAACTGACAGCTCTTTAGCAGATTTGCTTCATTTTTTAAAAATAACAACACTTTTAAAAACACATTAAACCAAGATCATACATGTCTACAATTTAAAAAATCAGATTGTATACAATAGGTTAGAAGAGTCAAGTTAGAACTGTCATGTATGGTTAACAATCCTAAATCTACAATTTCAATTGTATTCCTTTCAATATGGAAGTTACCTGGTTTATACCAAATTCTACTTTCTGTTCGCAACTAAAACGTTATACAATGAGATGGACTTGGTAAGTCAAACCTTAAAAAAGAAAAAAAAAACAAACCACACACGCTGCAGACAATGAAGGGTACACTGGAAATCAGTTTACAATTCAAAAAACTCACCAGTAACTCAACAACTTCATTTAACATCACATTTGGTCTACAATGCATAACTGACGAAACAATCCATGTACACAATACACACCCCAGTGCACAGACTGGTCTCTCACAGAACGTGTGAACAAAGCTTTAAGAGGCAGGACAATGGGGAAAACATTTTTCAATGTAGACATCTGTTAAAAATGCGTTAATACTTACATACAAAATTACTAGATAGAAGGCAGCAGTACTCTGCTGACATTTGGCTTAAAAGTAAAGGAATGAATTAAGCAATTTCACAGGATATTAGAAAAGGAATTGGTTTTCTTCTTGAAGAAGACTACTAACTTTTGCACAGCAACTATTTTTGATATCCACCTTATCAAAAAAAAAAAAAAAAGAGAGAAGCAGCAGCAGCAGCACTGAGAACATAGTTCATATGTGATTGCCAACATAGGTCCGGGCAACAAAAATGGGACACTCAAGCAAAGAAAGGGTAAATCCTTGCTTTCATTTCTGAACTCTGTTGGCAATGCATCAACTGAAGCAATCGTGGTGGGGGGAAGTAGGGCAACAGATTCCATACCATCATCTGACACGAATGTAATACGTCATTATTTAAAAAGAAAATAATAAAGCTTTTGCATTTTAACAACCCCACAGAAAACTCCATGAGCAAAAAAGACTAATTGATCTGTTTGCCACTCAAAAGAGATCTCACAGTGAAATGAGAAGGTTCTGATTGTACGTATTTACACCGTGACAGCCACGTGCACCTAAACTAGCTAAAGCAATCGTTCATGGAAATTAGAAAGATATTCTGAAAGATATTCTGTGAAAGATATTCTGCCAAAGGAATCTTCAAAAGCATCCTTTAAGTTCTTAAAAACAATTGTAGATTTAAAAACAAAATTTAAAGGTACAGAGCACATTCTATATAGTATATAGAACAGGTTACTACTGCTTTGCCTTATCACACATGGCTAAGCCAAAGACTTCCTCAAACCTCTCCTTTTCCCTGTATTTCTTGTTCCTCTTAACTCCACCAAAGCCTGAGGTGCTACATTCTTAAAAACTGCTGTAGGGACACACCTGCTGGCTTTTTGCTGTAGGCCATACTCTCTCCCTCAAAGTGCTCAGGTTAATTCTTCTAAACCATGTTCCATTACATGGTTTGAATCTACACCAGCTTGAATCTTCATTCCATATTATTATTAAAGTTGACTATCCCTAAGATAAATATATGAAACAGAGGAGAGTGGGAAAAAGGTAGTCACTTCTCTTCATTCTTAGAGTTTTCCTATCTTTTGATGTACAGGCAAGATTCAAGAGAGAGATGATTTATTCATTGCCGATAAACAAGGACTAACTATTCAGATGAAGAAAGTGAGGAGTAAAATAAGGGCAATGCCAAGTGCAAGAAAACACGTTATTTTTTCTTCTTTTGCAGGCATATTCATAGATTTCATCTAACCTAGTCTTGTAACACCACAGGCAAAAGAATCCTTTAGACTCTTATAATCAATGTGAAAAGCAAAAAGTAGTTCATTTGGCAGATGTCTCACTTTGATGCTTTTGACACCTTGATCGAATTCTGCTCTATTAAAATGAAGGGTAGTCAGGCATATGAAAAAATAACTTCATTAAGGTTATTAAACTTACACGAAGATTAAAGATTAGCATTTGCTCTATTAAAATGTGAGATTTCTCCATATTCTCAGGGTGCTATTGACAGGAGGTAAAATTTCCTACAGGTTTATGATTTAAAAAAATAACCCAAAGGCTCTACAGCTGAAAGCAGAAGTTTGTCAAAATGTTCCACCCACCAGAAACCTACAAGCCTGTTCCTATTTCTCCAGTTCAGTTGTAGGGAAGAGCCCACAGGCCCCGGTAGCTGGTAACCCCCCAGTACAACTGCAGCAGTCTTGACACTAGTATTCTCTCCTCCACCAAAGCAGCACACAGGTCCTCAGACTAGAACACCGACTCTCTGATGACTGAGGACCCCATTCAGGTACCTCTCACTGTCCAGGCTTGCAACACTGTGGTGCTCATCCTGACAACTCCGGAGACGACCCATGGCGGGCTTTTTATGCCGGGCACTTGTGGGATACTGAGAATACTGTTAGCCTTGTGCTTTCCACACGTGGACTTACACACATAAGGGAACATGGTTTTGTGCTTTCTGTAAAACTTCCTTTAAGCTTTTTTATCATGGAATGTGAAACCCTTGTCACATATATGTTCTCAGACATGCCTACCCAACCTACACTGGAAAATGATAAAAGTTAAAACATACTCACAGATAAGTAACCTTAAATCTTTAATTAAGGATATAAAGGAAGCAAACACAGATGAATAAATAACATTTAAGCTGCAACACAAGCTAGACCTACCTGGTTCTTTGAACCTAAATAAAGGCTGCATGTAAAATATGTAAATATAAATGTATTTTCTTTACTAGTCATAACAAAATTTAAAAAGAGGAATTATGTAAGAGTTAAGAATCAAGAAAGGGAAAGGTGTGAACTAGCAGATATATCAGCAACCAAAAGGCACTAATCAAAACATAAATTTCAGAAGCTGATTATATTAAGGAATACCCTACAGAATGGCCTGTGTCAGTTTGGGTACTAAAACAAAAAAGTGAGTTATTAGTGAACACTCCACTTACAGAGGTATAGGCGACACTGACATACTGAAAAATTATCCAGACAAGTTTGTCCAGAGGCAATAAAAAAAGTAAACACTCCTTTATCCAGCAGCACTAGGGTACAAGGTGAATTTACCAGGGAAAATACAAGTCTCCAATAAAGATGTGGTTATCTACTCTCGCTCTGTGCTGTTGCCAAGACCACTGACAAATGTACTTCCCTCACTGATAGAGTTCACTCTCTATAAACTGTGTGGGGCGGGTGGGCGGTGGGGGTGCGGGGTGCAGGGGCGTGGCTCCATTATCGGGGAAACAATTACAATCCAGGGCTTCTCTGAGGAGAGGGCACTGCATCTACACTAGCAAGAATCTGAGGCCACAATGCTTTATCGGATTTATTCTAGTGTTCCTCTACCCAAACACACTATAAATCCAGGTAGCCAAATCGAACCTCAGAAGTCATTACGTAAATTAAAGTTACTGGTTTAAGTCAGGTCTCAGATTATGGTCCTCCCTCCAAAAAATAAAGTGCATGAGATGAGAAATGATGCAGATATATCAAACCTTTGTGTTTACTTCTGAACAAAAGACTACACACCAACGGTTAAGGCTATTAGTTACCAGATAAATGGGGTGCTTAACCCAAAACAAAAAGCTAACCCCTATCTTTTATAAAGGATTTGAGATGGAAACAAATACATAAAATTATATCAATTCACACAACATTCCTTTAAAGGTGAATCAGTAGTTTAAAGCCTTATTCCCAGCATTGGAGAGAGAGGTTTAAATAAAAACATTTATATGACAACGTGAATAATGGTGTGAGACTCAGCACTGGCAAAGCCTATCAATAATTTTGAACCTTAGCTAAATTCTGTTCTGCAGTCAAAGTAACTGAACTCTTCCAAGTAACTCTTCCATCAGAGGTGAGAGTTTGACCAAAAAAACACACCAAATTAGGAGAAGTTAGCTTAATGGAGGAAAACGGGGTTTGCAGCCCTGAGTTAAGGCAACCAAGAAAACCAAGCGTAATGATTAAAAGATTACTTCAGAAGAGTTTCTCTATATGCCAACTGACTAGTTCCAGCTTTTTACCTTTAATTGCTGCAACAAGGCTTTTTAGCATTAAAACAAACTCCATTCCTCTTTACATTGCGATACCATCATTTCCAAGGGACTGGTGTGAATTTTAACTACTTCTGCCGAATTTTTGAAAAATGAGCTTCGAGAATAAAACTCTGATGAATTATTAGTATTAGGGCTTTTGTTATTAGTGAACACAAAGTGTGAAAATAAAGCTCTGGAGCATTAACAGTTTAAGCTAATAAGGTTTTGTGCTTTCTGTAAAACTTCCTTTAAGCTTTTTTATCATGGAATGTGAAACCCTTGTCACATATATGTTCTCAGACATGCCTACCCAACCTACACTGGAAAATGATAAAAGTTAAAACATACTCACAGATAAGTAACCTTAAATCTTTAATTAAGGATATAAAGGAAGCAAACACAGATGAATAAATAACATTTAAGCTGCAACACAAGCTAGACCTACCTGGTTCTTTGAACCTAAATAAAGGCTGCATGTAAAATATGTAAATATAAATGTATTTTCTTTACTAGTCATAACAAAATTTAAAAAGAGGAATTATGTAAGAGTTAAGAATCAAGAAAGGGAAAGGTGTGAACTAGCAGATATATCAGCAACCAAAAGGCACTAATCAAAACATAAATTTCAGAAGCTGATTATATTAAGGAATACCCTACAGAATGGCCTGTGTCAGTTTGGGTACTAAAACAAAAAAGTGAGTTATTAGTGAACACTCCACTTACAGAGGTATAGGCGACACTGATATACTGAAAAATTATCCAGACAAGTTTGTCCAGAGGCAATAAAAAAAGTAAACACTCCTTTATCCAGCAGCACTAGGGTACAAGGTGAATTTACCAGGGAAAATACAAGTCTCCAATAAAGATGTGGTTATCTACTCTCGCTCTGTGCTGTTGCCAAGACCACTGACAAATGTACTTCCCTCACTGATAGAGTTCACTCTCTATAAACTGTGTGGGGCGGGTGGGCGGTGGGGGTGCGGGGTGCAGGGGCGTGGCTCCATTATCGGGGAAACAATTACAATCCAGGGCTTCTCTGAGGAGAGGGCACTGCATCTACACTAGCAAGAATCTGAGGCCACAATGCTTTATCGGATTTATTCTAGTGTTCCTCTACCCAAACACACTATAAATCCAGGTAGCCAAATCGAACCTCAGAAGTCATTACGTAAATTAAAGTTACTGGTTTAAGTCAGGTCTCAGATTATGGTCCTCCCTCCAAAAAATAAAGTGCATGAGATGAGAAATGATGCAGATATATCAAACCTTTGTGTTTACTTCTGAACAAAAGACTACACACCAACGGTTAAGGCTATTAGTTACCAGATAAATGGGGTGCTTAACCCAAAACAAAAAGCTAACCCCTATCTTTTATAAAGGATTTGAGATGGAAACAAATACATAAAATTATATCAATTCACACAACATTCCTTTAAAGGTGAATCAGTAGTTTAAAGCCTTATTCCCAGCATTGGAGAGAGAGGTTTAAATAAAAACATTTATATGACAACGTGAATAATGGTGTGAGACTCAGCACTGGCAAAGCCTATCAATAATTTTGAACCTTAGCTAAATTCTGTTCTGCAGTCAAAGTAACTGAACTCTTCCAAGTAACTCTTCCATCAGAGGTGAGAGTTTGACCAAAAAAACACACCAAATTAGGAGAAGTTAGCTTAATGGAGGAAAACGGGGTTTGCAGCCCTGAGTTAAGGCAACCAAGAAAACCAAGCGTAATGATTAAAAGATTACTTCAGAAGAGTTTCTCTATATGCCAACTGACTAGTTCCAGCTTTTTACCTTTAATTGCTGCAACAAGGCTTTTTAGCATTAAAACAAACTCCATTCCTCTTTACATTGCGATACCATCATTTCCAAGGGACTGGTGTGAATTTTAACTACTTCTGCCGAATTTTTGAAAAATGAGCTTCGAGAATAAAACTCTGATGAATTATTAGTATTAGGGCTTTTGTTATTAGTGAACACAAAGTGTGAAAATAAAGCTCTGGAGCATTAACAGTTTAAGCTAATAGCTATTTTAGTATATTTAAACACAACTACTATTTAGTGAATCATTCTCTGGATCCAGGCCTTCAAATCTGGGACAGAGCACCACTTGTGCACACCATGGCAATAAGCCTGAAAGTGAATTAAGCTGACAAAGATCAAAATAGGAATATGTTAAGTGTTCAAACAAAGAAAAGGTGAATAATTAAAGCAATGTGAGAGAAGACAAATCAAGGGGAAAACCAGTCTCTCTGAATGGTAGGTGGGCCAACACACAAACAGGAGTAAGTCCTATCTCTGACGTCTGCTCAGGCTAATGTCAACATTAAAAGGACAAGCAACGTAACACCCAGCTAATGAGAAATTCTATGAATACTGAAGCCTAGGGCTGCTACATCCAGGTACTTCTCAGCATCTCATCTAATAGTTTTTCCGACTTCTTCAGAAAATCTTGTCCTGGCAGGTCTCTGTAGTCACATAATTTAACAGCAATGGTCTTTAAACATCTCTCAATCCCAACTAGGAAATGCAGAGGTGTCACTGCTAAATACCTGTGTGGTCATTTTCAGCCATCATACCTCAGATGAAAATGACAGAGGGGAGTACAGCGTGAACAAAGTAAAGCCTAACTTTTTAATAGCTAATAATATAGCAGGTCTACAGGTGAAGAATGAAAAGTAACCTGTACTGCGTGATCTCTAAAGAGAGAGGATCCACAAAACTCAATACAGAGAAGGTAACAATGGACTGAGAAATGTAGAGACTTAAAGGTTCTAACCACCCTGGACAAGACTTTCAAGCCCCTACTCAGCCTCAGGTTAGAGAACTGAGTAGCAACCTTCCTCCTCAATTCTTAAAATGTGAAATTTCATCAAGCAACAGACCCCTGGTTAATTACTTCATGTGCCATCCCTAAGAGATAGGGCTTTGTGACCCAGGCCAGCCTCTTTCTGCAAAAAGACAATGGCGCCTTTGAGCCAAGTGAAAAAGAAGCCTTGGGCGATCAGATCTGCTGGACCGAGGCCAAAGGACACAGCAGCACTGCTACTGCTTGATGCTTCTCTAACCAGAAGATAAGAGTGATAACTTCACCAGGAAAGAAAGGCTGGGGAAAAGACTGGCTCTGCTGTTTCAAAAGCCACTTACTATCTCAGGGTAGGACAAAATATTCTTCAACAGGGAAATGAGACGTCCCACAAAGGAAGCCATAATCACTCTGCATGCCAGGGCAACAAGCTCTTCTCATCAGATCTTGAGACTAAGACTACCCGAGAGGACAAAATCTAAGAACTGGGGATACCAGATGAGACAGTATTTTTCTCCACCTTTGAATACCAGTGTCCTCACTTCATTCTGACTCTTAGCTAACTATTTCAGTCAATCACCCTTAGCCAGTTCTCAACCTTAGCTTGAGCCAATAAGAAAATATATACATGTTAACGTCTAGGTATCAATGTCATCACTTAGGACCCATTTAGTGTAAAGTATGACTATTTTGCTAGCTTTAGGAGAGACTATGTATCATTCCATGATCATTCTAATCAAGTAAAGACTGAAGAATGGTCCCTTGAAATGAAGCGGCAATCAGGAATTCATATACAAGCACATTATCTATTACTGGGAAGCAATAAGAAGGGCAAGCTTCAGGGACTTCAGTCTAAATAAAGTGATGTTTACACTGGCAAGAATAAACAATCCTAATGGATATGCTAATAACCATTCCTTATTTACAAACATTAGTACTCTAAACTTGACCTACTGCTATATACACACAAATAAGACACAAGATGATGTATTTTATGTATCATACTAAGACAACAGCAGAGAGAAGGCAGGGGGATGCTAAGACCCCAAACTATTAGGAGTCAACATTAAACAAAGAGGAGGAAATCCACTTAGACACCACCTATTCATTTATGCTTTTAACAGACGGGATAAGAAGGCTGCTCAGCCAATATGTCAAACCTCACTGCTGAGTTACACAGCAATGTGTTCAAAGAAAAATTTTAATTTCTACAACTTAATGGCAATTTGAAAAATCTAAGATCCTATTATTTCCCCAAATACCAAAAGGCTGTCTCAAAATAAGAACAGTTCTTTGAGAAAAGAAGAGGACAAACCATAAGTCCAGATTTGGACACCTGGTTTTCTGTTCTTCCCAACGGACTTTGTAACCTTGGATATGTCACAGCCTCGGCCTCCACTTGAGGACGGTCCTTACTTTCATTTGGCCCCCAGCTTATAAACCTTAAGAATGAAACTTAAAAAATTCCACAAGGCACTCTAATAAGCTCTCAGAAATCATACTATTCAAACACAAATTATTTTTTCAACTACAGACTCAGTCCATCACAAAGCCTCCTGGAGATGGGAAGACATTATGCTACCTAATAATTTCTAAAAATCAACTTTGAACTAATCAAGTCCATCATAATGAACTTAGTTTACAAATACAAAAAAATTTAAAGTCATCATGAGGGAGTTTTGATTCAAAATCTACAAAAGTATCTAAAAAAGTGATAATTTTCCCCTAAAGAATACAAGGTTAATAAAATCATGCAATTTAAAAAATATCAGAGATTACAGAAAAGTCAAAGAAAGTAGATACAAAATTAGTTTCCTTCATCTGCCATGGAGGAAAAAGGACAGCATGCACAAAGAACGACATCATGTGGAGAGTTTTTCTCAAACGTCTTTTGTACCCTGTGCTCATGAAGGGGAATCCACCTGTGAAAAATGGATTCTCTTCCAGGAATGCTGAAACTGGATACAAAGCCATGCCAAGACAGAGGATCCTACAATTACACAAGTCCTGTAATCTCCAAAGACACACTACTAAATCTGTAGAAGTTCTTGAATATGCTATCCATTCTACAGAAAGACTATACTGCAACCCACCAGTGGCAAAGCATGCACTCTTTTGAGTTTTCTGTTACTGATGGCCTGTTTGCAATGAAATATCCTCATGCTCTAAGTCACTGTAACTGTTTAAACAAAAATGCAGAGGCTGTATACATATGTTGTCTTAAAAAAAAAAATTGGAAAAAAATTTATGAAGGATACATTATGATCTCAGAATGATATTTTCACTCTAAAAACTCAACTTCAATGTATCACAATCTAATCAAGTGGGGCAACCCAACACAAAAGCCGAGTTAATTTTTCTTCAAATTTCTGGACATATTTTCCAAATGGATCCACTCAGGAAGGTTAACTAGTTAATAAAGAATGTTACCAAATGAAAAGAACAAAACTAGAGAATTAATGGTGTACAAGGAATCACCTGTTCAGCTTAGCTGATCAAACACTGCTTTAGGGGATGCTAATATTCAAACTATATAAACAATCTTAACTTGGTCAGTAAATTTGGGGATCATCAGCAATGTTAACTTCATTTTCTCCCCCCCATAATCATTTACAATACATTCATGACATACAACTTTATAAAGACAAGACTACTTGGTGATCATTTGAGTGTGGTTCACTTAAACTTCAGAGGAGGAGAAAAAAGAAAAGAGACAACAAAAAACAGCTGGAACTTTTTTCCAACATTCCATATACTGGTGGTACAGGAACAGCTACAAGAAACATTCCTCTTCCTTTCTTCCAGCATACAGAATCCATAGGCTCATGCTAACAAAACAAACCTGGCAAACAAACTTGCCCTGAAACAAGTACTCCACAAGCACATGTTAGATTTTCAGTACATAATGGATTATACAATGTACAAATTCAGTTCTTTAAAATGGGAGTAGGGATTACAGAGACAGAGAAAAAACGTTAAAATGAGCAAGTCTTCTATTTCAGGGTAAGAAGGCCTACCAAGATGTGGCAGTGCAGACAGTGTATCTTACTCATGATACCTTAGCATATAACTCTGCTCTAAGTGCTCTAGAGAATAATTGGTCTCTCCTTACTTTGGTATGGAAAATTTTAAACCACATTTGCACAATTCAGTCTGTTTAAACAAGTTTTACTTCATTTAGGTTGAAAATTTACTTTCATCCATCTCTGGGAAAATAAAAGTCTTGCAAATAGATGATTTTTCTGCTAAGTAAAATTTGGCTAAAACCTATAGCGTAAACAATGCCTGAGAGATGCAACAGTTACATAAGTTTGCAGGGTTGCTGTTGTTGTTGTTGTTTTCCAAAGACCAGTATTTTCTTAAGTTAGTGTCTCATCCTTAAAAGTTCATAAGGAGAAATAAACAAACATGAAAATTCCAAGTGAACACACAGCAAAAAGTCCAATATTGAGTATTACTTTAACTTGTGGAGGTTCTTCCAACATTTGTAAACAAACAGCCTCCTCCTCCATCAGGTCTCTGAGACTCCTCTTGCTGAGGCTCTTACTTTTAAAGCCACAAAACCAATCAATGAACTTCCAGTACCGGCTTCCATCCTCTGCTTCTTTCTTTCTCTCTTTCTCACCCATGAGAGCTGCCTGCCCGTTGGAATACGCATCCACGGGTGTTTCTGCCTCCGAATGACCTAAGGAAGCCACTGGGTTGCCCTCCTCTCTGCAGGTCACCAACAGATTAACATCTTCCGGCTGCAGGCCCTTGATGCTGTCCTCAGACTTCCCGTTGGGGATGACGTGGTTGATGGCCTCGCTATTCTCACTGCATCTCAGAATGCTCTTCTCTTGCATTTTGTACGGTTCATCTTTCGGGGAGCAGCTCTCCTTGACCACCAGGCTCTTCTTAGACCAAAAGGTGGTGGTGCGAATCTGTTCCTTCGTAGGAGGCGGTGTGAGGAGGCTAACAATTACAGTAATGAGTCCTGTGATCCAAAACAACGCTGTGGCCACATACATGTAATGGATGTCTTTAATGAAGACTGGCCTGTTATCAGGTTGGTCACATTCCGGGGCACGGTAGGCAAAGGCCAGTGTCAAGCGGACTGCTCCAAGGATAAAGCCCGCCATTCCACCATAGAAAGCCCCTTGTTCATTGCAGCGCTTCCAGAAAATCGCCAGAAGGAAGAGGGCTGCAACTGGGGGTGTCAGGTAGTCAGCTACCTCCTGGATGTAAAGGTACATCTGGCCTCCTTGCATCTCCACGATGATGGGCACCCACGCGATGCTGATCACCACCATGAAGGCCACAAATATCCTGCCCACGATCATCAGTTCCCGGGAGCTGGCGCTCTTGCGGATGAGTTTGTACACATCGAGGGTGAATATGGTGCTGGCGCTGTTGAAGATGGAGTCCAAGTCACTCATCAGAGCGGCGATCATCACGGCCATCATCAGGCCCCGGAGGCCCACGGGAACCAGCTTCATCACCAAGCGCGGGTAGGCAATGTTAGAGCACCCAGCTCTGCTCCCACACACCTGCATGCAGTGCTCGGGGTTGATGCAAGCTATGTCATCGGCAAACAGTATCCGGGAAATCATTCCTGGGACCACTATGATAAACATTGGCAGAAGCTTCAGGAAGCCGGCCATCAGGGTAGAGCCTTTGGCATGAGCAATGTTTTTGGCTGCTAGGACCCTCTGCACGATGACCTGGTCGGCACACCAGTACCAGACCGAAGCCGGGGTCTGCCCGAGGATGAATCCAGGCCAAGGAACATCTTCATCTGTTGGGTTCCGCAACATTTTCAGTGCGTCTTTCTTGGGGTGGACATTACAAGAATTTGTGTTCGAAAGGTTGTATGTCAGCAGGATGGAAGTGACATTGGGTGAGGCCAACATGTACCTTCTCTTAACTTCCTCAAACCCACCAATCTCCATCATGCTAATCACCATAAGTGTGAGTGCCCCAACGATCATGAGCAGAGCCTGCAAGGTGTCTGTGTAGATTACTGCGACAAGGCCTCCGGTGACGGTCAGCAAAGCGGTCATGCCAATGAGCAGGATGACAGACACATAGAGGTTCCAACCCAAAGACTCCTGGATAAAGAGGGCACCCGAATACAGATCCACTGAGAGCTTGGTGAAGATATAGAGAATCAGAGACAATGCTGCAAAATAGACCTGAATCCTATGGCCACCAAATCGCTTGGACAAGTATTCAGGCATGGTGTATACACCCGACCGGATGTAAATCGGGATGAAAACCCATCCCAGAAGTTGCAAAAGCAGCAAGGCATTGAACTCCCATGCGCCCACTGCAAATCCACTTGCCGCTCCAGATCCTGCCAGCCCAATGAAGTGCTCACTCCCAATATTGCTCACAAACAGAGAGGCACCAATTGCTACCCAGGTCATAGAGCGCCCCGCCAAGAAGTATCCACTCACGGTGCTTCTATTAGATTTCCACATGGCAAAAAAGCCAATGCACATGACCAGGATAAAATACAGGGCCACTATGGCAATGTCTGCTGTCTCCAGTACAGCCCTCATGTTTGGTAACTTTGCGAATAAAAGCGTCCAATAACAGAAGTGTCCGACTTTTTATTTACTCATGAGTAACCCCAGCCAAGTCTGGAAACCATACGTGAACTGGACTACACAGAGCAACACAGCAGGTCAAAGTCTTTGTCCTTTGGTTTGCTGTCTTGATGGTGGTGGTTGTGATAAACTTTGAAGGAGACAGTTTAAATTTTCCTCCGCTTCTTAATTGGGATTGAGAACTTAGCTCGTCCTCTTAATCCACTCTCCACAAGACCATCAGCATTTACTCAGGGGCTGGAGGAGACATTCTGAGTTGCAGCTAAGTCTAGTGAAGCCTACTGTACCAACCCTGCAAGGCAGCAAAGACAAAAGACAAAGATTGAATTAGAGGAGGGGCTCACCAAGCGATGAGGAAACTTTCAGTCTAACAAAACGGCGCAACAAGACATTATTAAAAAAAAAAAAACTTTAAAATATATATACTTTAGTTCCACAGGAAAGAGCAACCCATGCTATCACTTAATTGCGGGGAGCATATTTATTATTTTGAACTGAAAACAAAAATATACTGTCCTAAGTAAGTAGTCTAACTTCTCTGGCAACCGCCAACTGCCCACCATGACACTGCCCTTTCTTCTCTTACTGTGGTAGTCTCAGACTGGAAAAGCACCCAGGTCGTAAAGCAACCTGGGGGAGGGGGACTCTTAATTATTCATAATAAATAAGGTCACCTAAATGAATCTTCAGTCTTCCCAGGTGGCTCAGTGGTAAATAATCCGTCTGCCAGTACAGGAGACACAGGTTCGATCTTGGCGTCAGGAAGATCCTCTGGAAGAGGAAATGGCAACCCACTCCAGTATTCTTGCCTGGAAAATCCCATGGACAGAGGAATCTGATGGGCTACAATCCATGGGGTCGCACAGAGTTGGACACAACTTAACGACTAAATGACAACAAAATGAATCTTCAAATACTGCTGAGTTCTAAGAGTAATGTATTTTGTAGCTAATTTAGGGTCCTAGATAGAACAGGTATTTACTAGGTATTATCATCCACTCCCAAACACAGTATCAAGTATTGCTGAATCTAGGTAGACTACTGTCACAAAATTTCCCTAAATTCCTACTACAAATGTACATCTGTGCTAGTCATCACACATTAACCTAGAAACTTGACATGACTCCTGCCTCAAACGGAAACCAGATGTTCCATACAAAGACAGGAACATACAATTTATAAACAACCCTAAATTTTTATTCTGCTAGCTAGAAGGAAGACACTGAAAAAAGTGTTTTTTCTTGTTGAACGGTATACAAGGCAAGGAGAGGAGGGAAAAAGAGAAAAATTTTCTGGAAGACTGAAAAACAACATCATTATTGTTATTATCTCCCAAACCTAAACAAAATATAGACATCTGTAAGCCATTAGGGAACAAATTATTGTCAATATTAATCAGATTTTTTTCAGTCCTGGATTAAGAAAATCACCGAAAAACCGACATTTAAATTTACCTAAAATTGAATTTATGAATATGACAGGTTTTCTCCTGGAAAAAGAGATAAATTCTGAACCTTCAAAGTAATTATAGTTGGAGCTGAGGAACAATATGAAAAACATTTTGTTATTCAACCTAATGCCTTCCACATGTTAACTCCTAAAGTGATTTCTCCTTTTGAGGTAAGGCAACCTCAGAGTGAAATGTTTTTCTATGCTTGACAAAGCAGATGCTTTTTGATGAACCTAGATTATTTTCCTTTAAAAATTAGTAGCAAAGTCATCAAGTCCTATAAATGATACTAAAGCCATCTCTTTTCAAAACAGACCACAGTACTAATCACTTAACAGCACACCTCTTAAGGAGCTGGAAAAAAAAGCTGAAATATATAAATGCTCTACCATATTAGTTATTCAGTCTAATTAATAATAGTGCCACGTAGAAATGTCTTAAACCCTTCTCTATGCCTTTTTGAAGCTTAACACACTACAATAATTATACTTTAAAAAAAACTGACTAAAATCCTTCGTCCTAAAACTCAGTGTCAATAATGACTGGCATGGGTAAAACCGCCACAAACAAAAACAAAAATACACTAAAAGCTGGAACTTGTATCACTTTATTCTTGCCAAATCCTGAAACTGGTAGTATTTCTATGACTACTTTCTCTGACCCTGAAACATTCAAGTTATTAAAAAAAAAAAAAAAAACCCTGGATATTATTTAGAAAGAATTACCTAAATTTCAAACAAAATCTAATCAAATAACTAACAAGCAATTATTTATAAAGGGTACCTTTAGTGTTTCTGTGTAAGAATTAGGTCCTCAACTGCAAAGAAAACTGTAGCCCGCAGTTATGAGATTCTTCCCTGTCATCAACAGAGCTCCCACTGCCACCCAACATTCAGCCATACCCCTGCCATTCCTTTCCAACTTACACACAGATAAGCCTAGTGCACTGCTCCGAGGCCCATTTCAAGTGTCTCTCTTCTCAACGGCAGTCACTGGCCATCTCCTCAAGAAGGGACAAACACCCAGTGTGTTTATTTTTGCTTGGAGGGAAGGTAGAGTTGGGTACACATTGTAGTGGCCACTACAGCAGCTTATTCGTTCAAAGAACAAAGCGCTCAGACACAAAATAAGCCCTTCCTTCTCCGATCACTAGGAAGCGCTGCAAATCGACCACAGTTTCCCATTGTCAAACATGATGCAAGTCAGACATCTAACCCATACTCCGCTCCCTGATAAACGCTTAGGCTGGTCTAACCCCTAACTTCCCGGGAACAGCAAGCGGGTCAGCTAGAGAAAAGATGTTCTTTCTGCCCAGAGCAGGGGTGGAAGCAAGAGGTAAACACTAGCTCAGGGCTTGAGTTCTCAACGCTTTCTGCCTCTTCAGATCCTTCAAAAGCCACTGCCGGCAGCCCCCATCTCACAGGACACGTGACAGTCTGTGGACAGATTTAAGATTTCTCCAATTTAAACAAAAAACATCCAGAAATCAGCACCTAGTGAAGACTGGAAAAGGAAAATAAAAATAGGTCAAATCAGTTTATAGAAGGATGTAAAATAGGACCCCACAGACTTTAGGACTAGACTTTAGGACCCCATAGACTTTAGACTTTAGGACCCCGTACAATGCAGCCAAATTCATATCTAGTCATTTAGAGATTATCACAGCCTTGAACTTCAGCCTTTCAGAAAATGAATTGTCCAATTCCTAAAAATGGTCTCAAATAAAACATACAGTATGTTTTGCATATTTTTTTCTCACTCTTTTTAAAAACCAAACATTTCTACAACAAAAATATAATGAACATTATCCAGAGTTCCTTTACTGTTAGAAAGAAGCCACATGGAAAAATTTTTTCTCCAGCTGCTAAAAGATGCCTTTAAATTTATGTTTTCATATTTCTAGGACTAAGCTGGTTCACAGTTGACATAAATCCCTTAAGTGAGAAATGTAGGACAAGGAATAAAGTAGGTATAGTAATGATAAGTATGTGAGCTGGTTCCTTTGTAGTGCATTTTTAAGAAAACAATCATAATAGTCACAGAATGTATAAAGAAATAGTCCCCTAGTTATAATGGCCACTGTAATAAATTTAGCCAATTTCAATCAAACACAAGGGTGTCATGAAACAGAGAGACTCCTCCCAACAAGAGGGGGTTTCCTTCTCAGAAAGCAATGTTTTATTGGAAGTTCTGCACAAAATTAGAATACAATCTTGGTACATGCAAGCACTATTTCATGTACTTGGATGAACTAAATTACAACTGAAGAATTAATCCAGATAGAGAAGCATACATAAATATTTGCTGTCTAAACTATAAAGAGTCAAATAGGAAAGACCAAATTAACATCAGCTATTAAACTTCTTCATAATATATCAAAACATAATTAGTTATAATGACCAAATCTAACATCTCTCTTCTATTATCTAGGGAGACCATACAATTTATCTTCCAAACTAGGAAGTTATTCTGGGACACTCTGTCCAGAAGAGGATGTATGGTCACTCTAGAAAGAAAATCATCTGCCATAGAAACCAAGGAACAACTGAAACAATTCCTAAAGCCGTCAGGGCTCCAAGTCATAATCAACATGATGAGGCATGTGGACTGACAGAGTAGAACACAATGAATCTCAAAGTGACTAAACCACAATCTTTTTAGCTTTGGGCTCAAAAAGGACAATCTGAACAGGCAGAATCCAGTACTGTCAAAAGTAGGCTTGCCAAGTCTTGTGCATTTTCTGACCCAATGGTTTGATAAGGAGTAAGCAACATCGAGAAAGTATGTCATCTTGCCCAGTGCAACAGACAGACAGGTGTTCAGTAAATGTCACTTCACCATCTACAACTTGCATAGACTGGAAGTGGTGCTATAAGCTTCTTTCAAAGTAAACTGCCAACAATACCCCAGGCATTTTAGGAGCTTCTCGTGCTGTGCTTGCTACATGTTCAGTTGCTCATTCATGTTCGACTCTCGCGACCCCATGGACTGTAGCCTGCCAGGGTCCTCTGTCCATGGGATTCTCCAGGCAAGAATACTGGAGTGGGCCATTTCGTCCTCCAGGCCAGCTCTCTAGGATCCCATAGACTGTAGCCCTCCAGGCTGTTCTGTCCATGGAATTTTCTAGGCAAGAATACTGGACTGGGTTGCCATTCCCTTCTCCACAGGAGCATCTTAGAAGTTATTTATTGATAAAAAGAAATAGATGAAATAAAGTATTAAATATGCAGTTCTCTCACAAATATTTTAAACTGACTCCCAACCACCTCATCAACTATTAGTGCCTATCTACATCACTTCATTCAAATAAAACTCACTCAAGTAAAACTCACGAAAAAACTCACTAAATTTATATAAAAATCTATTTTTCAGACATATTTTTCACTTTTGTCATCTTGATTCGAAGTCCAATAAAGTCAGTTCCACTAGTGGCACAGGTTACTCGTGCTTGGTATGTAAACACTCGTAACAGGACCTTCTGTTGCCCAACCCCTGCTTACCTTAAATATGTAGAGCTTGGCTATGAGAGCAGTTTATCAGTGACACCAAAACAAAAGTTGAGTGCTTCTAATACAACTTAGATCAACTCCAGCCAATTCAAAATTACAAGTGGAGCTGGAGATATTATATGTAGTCCTATTTTGGATTTCCCTGGTGGCTCAGATGGTAAAGCGTCTGTCTACAATGCGGGAGACCCGGGTTCGATCCCTGGGTTGGGAAGATCCCCTGGAGAAGGAAATGGCAATCCACTCCAGGACTATTGCCTGGAAAATCCCATGGACAGAGGAGCCTGGTAGACTACAGTCCATGGGGTCGCAAATAGTCGGACACGACTGAGCGACTTCACTTATGCTGCTGCTGCTAAGTTGCTTCAGTCGTGTCCGACTCTGTGCAACCCCATAGACGGTAGCCTACCAGGCTCCCGTCCCTGGGATTCTCCAGGCAAGAACACTGGAGTGGGTTGCCATTTCCTTCTCCAGTGCATGAAAGTGAAAGGCAAGTCGCTCAGTCGTGTCCGACTCCTGGCGACCCCATGGATTGCAGCCTACCAGGCTCCTCCGCCCATGGGATTTTCCAGACAAGAGTACTGGAGTGGGGTGCCACTGCCTTCTCCAATGTAGTCCTATGCTGCTGCTGCTGCTAAGTCGTTTCAGTCGTGTCCAACTCTGTGCGACCCCATAGACGGCAGCCCACCAGGCTCCCCCGTCCCTGGGATTCTCCGGGCAAGAACACTGGAGTGGGTTGCCATTGCCTTCTCTAATGCGTGAAAGTGAAGTCGCTCAGTCGTGCCCGACTCTTCGGGACTCCATGGACTGCAGCCTACCGGGCTCCTCCATCCATGGGATTTTCCAGGCAAGAGTACTGGAGTGGGCTGTCATTGCCTTCTCCGCCTTGTCCTATAACAGTCCCTAAAACTTTTAAGGAGTCTGCCCTTAAATTTCTTTGGCGAA
The DNA here is from genome assembly GCA_006410635.1 of Cephalophus harveyi. Taxonomy (NCBI): domain Eukaryota; kingdom Metazoa; phylum Chordata; class Mammalia; order Artiodactyla; family Bovidae; genus Cephalophus; species Cephalophus harveyi. The sequence goes on from SJYT01033562.1 coordinate 277,308, forward strand.
GTATTTCAACTATGCCTACAATCTCGCTGAGCTTTTGGAAGTATATAAGAAATGTTCAAAGCCCTGAATTAAACTCAAATGGCTTATTCTGAGGGTTTATATTCTGAGGGTTCCTAGTCCCCATGTCCTATCACAGGGGAGGGAGGTGAGGCAGAATGAGCAGGGATTAAAGCCCCACTCCAGCAGCCTTGACCAAGCAGAACAGCTCTACTTTCAGCAAAGTACTGGTGGGAAGGGGATTAGGAGGTATAGCTTCCCAAGTAAGTAAACTAATTCTTCAAATAAAATCTTCTTCACCTAGCAAAGTTCATAAACCACCAAACTTATCACTTTATCCATATACAAAAGTCCCCTGAGATGTAGTCATTTTAATTTGCTTCTACCACTGCAGAAGTGTGGCTCACAATGGGTCTTTTTGGTTTTGTTTTTCTTCTAAAGAGGTCTCAGGGAATGAAGGCCTTTTGGGTATGGGGGCAACTTTGAAACTACCACTGGTTTCAACCTTTATTGGATGATACTAGAACATGTCTATGGAGCAAACTCCAAAAACCTATTTCTTTTGACAGAAATGAAAACGTAAAATAACAGAGTTGTAGTGCCTATGGTACCGTATCATGTAATCCCAATGGCTAAACACTGGTGTTAACTTTGAATGGGGAAGAATTCAAGAGGTTCAGCACGGTTTGCTTATTAAAAGAAAAGATTAATTATCATGTAAGTTATACATAATGGAGATTAAAAAATAAAAACTTGGCACTAAGTCCTGACACCTTGCAGGTACTGTGCTTAAAGTGCTGTCTGCATTACTTTAATCCTCACAATAACTGTGAGAGAAGTACAATTATTATGATATTACACACAAGAAAACTGAAACCAGTGAGGTAGTGTAACACCCCAAGATAAAGTTATTTGTGTTTACATCTGGGTTTGTACCCCCATCTGTGTCTAAACTGCTTCTTCACTTAATCACTACACAATACTACCTTTAATGAAAAAGGGCAATTTATTAACAGAAACAATATTAATAAAAGATCGTTAAACATCATCATCAAGAAGTTTTAAAATGTTTGAGCTTGCAGAGAAAACACCTGAGATGTATAAATAACAAATGCTAACAGAAGAGACTGCAAATAGTGCATAGGATAAAGTCCAACTTAAATATCTATGTATGATCATACGTGATGGATAAGAAGAAAATAAAGAGATTAAAACAAAAAGAAGTCCCAGGTAAAGGCTTCCTATGTAAGTAAAAACGTGCAGATCAGAAAATCCAGCTAGAAAACCAAGGTTTAACCAGTTTCTCATCCAAGACGAAGGCTTTTGCCTCTATTCGCTTTTTCAGTGTTAGAATTAAAAAATTAAGTCTCAAAGTCTATTCTACACCTGACCTTGTTACCATGGCTATATGAATCTCAGTCATCCTTCTTTCTTTTGCTAACTTCCTTCCTCTGCTAACTTTAAGACATTAGACATCTTTAAGACATTAGATTGAAAGAGTCAGCTCTATAATCTATAAACATGAGTTCTCATAGTAAAACCTACGGACCACTTTTCTTACTGAATGAACTGTTTGTAACCACCTATCCTTTTCCCAGGGAGTACGTATAATTTGGCTCATCAACTCTGAAACTATTCCACTGAATTCTCCCTCATCTCAGAGAATGTCAATTCCATCCTTACTATTATTGCTCCAGTCAAAAATTAACAGCAATCCTTGAGGGCCTGGGCTTCCCTTGTGGCTCAGATGGTAAAGAATTCAGCTGCAATGCAGGTGATCCGGGTTCAATCCCTGGGTTGGGGAGATCCCCTGGAGAAGGGAAAGGCTCCCCACTCCAGTATTCTGGCCTAGAAAATCCTATGAACTGCAAAGACCATGGGGTTGCAAAGAGTCGGACATGACTGAGCCACTTTCACTTGAAGGCTTGCTCACTTTCCCTCCACCCACACACAATCAATCCATCAGCAAAATCTGCTGGCTTTATCTCAAAAATAGACCCACAATCAGAACATATAATCTCAACTGCTAGCACCCTGACCATTTCCCTAACCATCCCCATCTCTCCTTATCCTGATTTATTTCTTCCCCCACAGCACGCAACACCTTCTAACGTACTTTAATAAATCTTCCTTATGTTTACTGTCACCTCACTCAGTTCAGTTCAGTTGCTCAGTCATGTCTGACTCTTTGCAACCCCATGAATCGCAGCACGCCAGGCCTCCCTGTCCATCACCAACTCCCAGAGTTCACTCAGACTCGCGTCCATCGAGTCCGTGATGCCATCCAGCCATCTCATCCTCTGTTGTCCCCTTCTCCACCTGCCCCCAATCCCTCCCAGCATCAGAGTCTTTTCCAATGAGTCAACTCTTTGCATGAAGTGGCCAAAGTACTGGAGTTTCAGCTTCAGCATCATTCCCTCCAAAGAAATCCCAGGGCTGATCTCCTTGCAGTCCACTCACTACCAGAATGTAAATTCCATGAGGGCAGAGACTAGTCTCTCAGGTTCACAGATGTGGCTGGTCTGTCTAGAACATCATCTTATACACTATAGGGCTCAAATGTTTGTTAAATGAATCTAATATTAACGAGTAAGCACCTGATCAAGAGGGTTAAACTTCCAATAGTCTATATAGTCATCAACAACTGGGTTTTAAAGCAGTAACAGAAAGTAGATTAAAAGGCCAAGAAGTAGGTGAGCATTTCCTCCTTGAGCAAAGTGATTTGCAATCTCAAACAGCACTGGTTGAGAGTGTACAGAATGACAAAGTAAATTAGACTAGGCAAGCATGCTGCCCTTTGTTCAGATAAAAACCTCAATGGGCCATGACACAACAGAAACCTGTCAGGAGCCACCATCTCATCTACCTACCTACATTCCTTCATTGCACTAACCCCATTTCAGAACGTGTCCCAGATCTCACCTCTGCAACCATAAACGGCCACTTCACCGTGAGCAGTGACACGTGCTTCGTGTGTTACAGCTGTTTCCATGCTGATGTGGGCAAGTAGCACCTCCCTCAGCTCCCTCAACACAGGCCCCAGCGTCCTGCTGATGTCAACGCAGGAAGAATCTTTCCCATCTCTGCCTCTCCACTAACACCTGAAGGGTTCATTAAAAATTTACTTTAATAACTAGCACTTCCCAACTCGAGTGTCAGGCACCACTGTTATACAACATGCACCAGATCATTTAATCCTCACAAAATCCCCCAAGAGGTAAGCATAACTGCTCCCAATTTACAGATGAGAAAATTTGAAAGTGAAAGTGAAGTTGCTCAGTCGCGTCCGACTCTTTGCGACCCGTGGACTGTAGCCTACCAAGCTCCTCTGTCCATGGGATTCTCCAGGCAAGAATACTGGAGTGGGTTGCCATTTCCTTCTCCAGGGGATCTTCCCAACCCAGGGATCGAACCCGGGTCTCCCACATTGCAGGCAGACGCTTTAACCTCTGCACCACCACGGAAGCGGACATAGTAAAAGAATTACTAAGGAAGTCCAGAACCATCCTCTGTGAAGTAAAGATGAAGAATGTATCCTTTCACAACACTCCCCAGGAAGATATACGTAAAAAGTAGAAATAAATACAACTCAGAAAAAAAAAAAAAAAATCTGCTAATCAATTCAGAGGAAATGATGCAATCTGAGAATCACCTTCTGTAATCCCTAATGAAATAATGTTCTGAGGCAATGGTTATGGTTGATGCTAAAAGCTGAAAACGTCTGACAGGGACTTCAGAATGGATGGATGAAGTTGACAACAGCTGCCTCCTGACGTGATGCTATACCCCAGAATTCTTGCAAAAACATCAAGTAAATACAACCTGTTGACTCTGCTGGGATTCAGATTTAAGCAAGTCAATTGTAGTGACACATCTAAGACAATTTAGGACATCCATATATGGATATCAGATGTTAAGGAATTATAGTTAGGTGGCAAAAAGGCACTGTTTTTTGTTTTTAAGCCCTTACCTTTTAGATATATACTAAATATTTACAGGTGAATTTCTGTATCTTCATTTGCTTTGAAGGACTCCACACGTGTGTGTTTGAGTTGCTCAGTTGTGTCCAACTCTTTGTAACCCCAACTGATTCAGAATTACAAATAAATGCTAAATCCAGTGGAAGACTGCTGGAGAAAAGAATATTCAGTCTCAAGTTTGTCACTCCATAAACCACTTAATAATTTCTAAAGGAAGAAAAGTACATTAATAATGGAACAATCTGGTGGATATCACCCATACCAAATGATTGCGTGACATCCCCAAGAGTGGGACAAATTGACCTGTCTCCTGGTATAATACTTTGATATCCCTGTGTACTATTCCTGCCAACAATGTTTAACCTATCTCTAATCATGAGAAAGCAACTAGACAAATTCAAATCGACGGACTCTCCAGACCAGAGGGCTTGGACTCTTCAAAGTGACAATGTCTTTAATGACAAAGAACGGTTCAAGATCTATTCAAGATCAAGGAGACTACGTAACAACCAAATGCATGAACCTTGACTGAATACTGAATTAAAGAACTAAAGGCTAACACTGGAATAAGGTAAACTTGAACACAAACTAAACATTCTGCAATTGCATTGTAGTAATGTCAAACCTGATTGTAATGGTCATGCTATGGTTAGAAAGTCCTTACTCCTAAGAAAGGCATGTCAACAATACCTGCAACAAATGGTACAGATAAAGAGCCAATAGGGCAAATTTTAATCCCCAGTGATCTAGGGGAAAAGCATACAAGTGTTAACTGAATGGTTCTTATAACTCTTCTAAAGGTGTAAAATTTTAAGATGAAAAAATATAAAGTACTCCAGCAAAAAATAAATGAATAAAAAGAAGGGGTTGTGGAGATAAAGCAAGAGTGGTAAACATTGATAACTCTTGAAGCTGGGTGACAGGTACAATACAGAGATTCATTAAACGAGTTACTTCTGTGTATGCTTGAGCCCAGGTCTTAATTCTCACTTCTACAAAACAGAAAAAAACATGTACTTCAAGTCAACATCATCAAGACAGATTACTAATCAAAGTAGATTACTAGGTAAAAGTCCTATGAGAAAGAAGTTAAGCATTAAAAAACCATCATATACTGTCAATTCTTTTGGGAAAAGCTTGGAGACGACCTATAAAATAGAAGCCTGCTAGACTGAATGCATGTTAATATAATCACTCCAACATGTCTGCACTCATCTCTGCTCTTCTGCCCACAGCTAGTGGCCACGGGTAGCCCCCTCGCTGAAGTCTCAGCCTTGCCTGAGCACTGTAACAAAACTACATTACGCCACACTTTGTCCCTTTATCCCTTTATCTCAATGTTTCTCTTCACAGCATCTACTCGTCTGTCTCCCTCATTAGAATATAAGCCCCAGGAAAGCTGGAACTTTTCCCTATAGTTTACAACACATGGTAGTGGTAGGCACTCAAAATAGATGTGAAACACTTCCTTTGGTCTAAAGTGACTTTTTAGCTCTAATACTATTACAGTGGATGCAGTGATCAAAAGTTTAGCTTCTAGCTTTGAGACTGCCTTTAGGATCCTAACTTGGCACCTTACTGAGCTGTGTGGTCCCAGGTACCTTTCTGCTTCAGTGTTTTCGTGTGTAAAATGGAGAATACACACGCATACACACACGTATAACACACACACACACACATACAATACACATACCTTGCTTAAACCAGCCACTGAGGATTAGGTATTACAAGCCCTAAGTTTTATAGATGTGGGGCATCCAACCATGTCAACTTGTGGTGGTTTACCTTCATGCTTTCCGTTCGTATCTTATTTGGTTCCAATTTTATGTTCCTAGAAAAACTGTTCCTAGAAGAAGAGAGGCCAAGAAGTTTCTCATTTTTCCATGAGACTGAGGCCAGAAAATGTAAACACAAGAGTCTTCCTGGTAAACCAGATTCTAACTCCCAGGAGGCCAAGTCATAAAACAGAAGATTCTGAAATTGGGATGATTCCTCAGGCAGATGCTTTTGGTTAGAAAACTTTTAAATCTTCTAATCTTCTCAAAGGTTTGGGGAATACAGGATTTTCAAGAAATAAACAACAGGACCATAAATGGGCTAACACTTTTTGGAAGGAATGGTCGAGATCATGCCCTGAAGAGAACCTAAGAAGTGAACATAAAACTGAGGCATGGTTTTGTAGATTACAAATCCAGCTGATTTTTCTCTTACATTTCAAAGATAAAACAAGTAAAACAGAGAAATAAGATCAGAAGAGCTTTCCTTGGATGTTAGAAGGCAGGAGATCTTGAAATTTTAAGTAGCTTCCAATTATTTCATCCAAATCAGGTAAAATATTTAATAAAGGAAAGGGTATTAGGAGGAATTTCTTCATTAATCTTCTTAAACTGGATTTGCACAAACTCCTGGTCCTCAGAGAATGCCTCATAAGAACGGCATTCCTGAAGCCAATCAGGCTACTAGAGTCAACGTTACAAAACTGCACTCTCATGTCACTGCCAACAAAACAGAAAACAAACAGTATACCAGCACAAAAGAATGAGAATCAAAACCACCTACTGCTGGGTCATGTATTTACCTTGGTTGAAGCCAACTTTTTTAAAACGACACTTAAGTACACCTTCCCTGTAATATATGCCTGACAAAGATCCTACCTCCAAACTTAGTTGACCACCACACAGCCAAGGTGTTCTCGTACTAAACCGCTGCTACTGCTGCTGCTAAGTCGCTTCAGTCGTTTCCGACTCTGTGCGACCCCAGAGACGGCAGCCCACCAAGCTCATAGCAATCTGGCTGTTATAGCTGCCCTTGGGTTTCTACACCTGACAAAATCAAAGCATTTCAATAGCCAAGGAGACATTTTAAACATCGAAGTCAACCAGTAATTTTTTATTTTTTTGGCAGCACCATGGGGCTTGTAGGATCTTCATTCCCTGGCCAGCCATAAAACCCGCACACTCAGCAGTGATAGCTTGGAGTCCAAACAACTGGACCGCCAGGGAATTCAAAACCAGGAATTCTTGATGCTAGGGCAGAAACGGGCAAATGCCAGTTTATGAGTACTGAGTGCTTCAGATGGAGGTTTTAAGAAGCCTCTGCTTTCACCTGCGATTCCATTTTTAAGCTCTCATCCATGTCAATCTCTGCTGAAATGTTCCCGAAGTGGGCAGGGGTTCCCTGAACTAGGGCACTGTAATCATAATAAAAATGATGAGGGAGACGAGTGGGAACAAGTCAATTGTACCCTGGACTTGAAAGGTAGGGAAGAACAAACTGGACCCGAGTTTATTTGTAATCTGCTGTAGAGTACCTGGAGTGGGAGTGGGGAAGCAACAAAGACTAAGAGAGAAAGTCAGTCAGAGTAATGACTTGGCTTCCGTTCTATGGAAACATGAAGACTGGCCAAAAATTGTAACGTCACATCATCCTCTTGATCTACACTCTGACTAGAGGAAACATCTAATTTTTTTTCATAGTAATACTATAGTCCAAGGGTCATGTGTCATATAAGCTAACGTGAATTTCACAGACATACCCTGAGGAAAAATGTCATCTTCTAGATAAAGCAGACTCTTTCAAGAAGGATTATTTCAAACCTGTAGGACTTCAGTACAGTAGTTGTAAACCAAACTGTACTAAAGCCTCCTTAAAATAAGCAATATGTCTAAAGACAAAGCGGACTATGAATACCAACTGCTGACAGTTCACACTAAGTCATACCTCAGTCTTTGTGCGACTCTCTGAAGTCTGTACACTTGGCCTAAGTGGGCATACATAATCCACTAGTCCAAATAAACTGATCCTCCTTTTAAAGACCTGGATGTGTTTGCCATTTACTATTAGTCCTATTTTAAATCAATGGTCAATTAACTAGATGGGTTCTGTCAACGTGAGCGGCAATTTCTGTAACCTAAATCCTGAAAGAGGTCCAAAGGCAATTAAGGATGTCTTTAAAGAACATCTAAAACCCATTATCTAAATCAGAAATTACAAGATGTTAGCCAAACCCAACCAACAGATATATTTCCTTAGACCCATGGTGCTTCAATACCATGGTGCAAACATCTAAAAATGTAACAAAGACAAAAAGCAACCCCAAAAAGTCAACTTCCTGTAATATCTGGAGTTGTGGCTAAGAATAGGATAGAAAAAGACAAGCTGGCAAAACCAGGCCCGCACTCCCCATGGCAATAATACACAGTGGTAGCAGGCACCAGCACCACCTGCATGAGCAAGCATGCACACACACGTGCACGCGCGCACACACTCCTGTAGCAGCTCCACCATTTTGCCACAGGCCCACTAACCCCTTTCAGTCTTTGAATTACAACATTACAAACTCCAACAAAATAATCTAAGCCTAATTCATACTTACCAGTTTTAACACACCAAAGTCAAGAGAATTCAACACATAACCTTTCTATTTCTCAGACAACTTTGTTAACAATTTTCATTGACTCATGGACATATTTACTTCACACTGCCATCTCCAAACACAATGAAAATGATTTTAAAATTACCAGCATTACTATTCAATCTTCTCAGTCACATTCTTATCTCTTCATCCACTATTATACATTCACACACATTTCTCAAATCTGCTTCATAAGTGCTCGATATTCTGTATCATCCAGTATCTCATTATGGAGCTTCAGAATAAAATAATCCAGTACAAAAAAAGTCACAAATTAAGTCTGAAACAAAGTTGGGCTTAAAAGGCTGACAGTTAAATATACATCAAAATAAAATGTGCATTCTCTTGTAAATGGTCTTGAAGATTTGGATCATAGGTACCTCTGGCTTACAAGATAATTATTTAAAATTCAATCATGTTAATGATATATATACATTTCAGCAACATATACTATAATGCCAAATCCTGTTTTAATTCCTTTATAAAAATAAAATCTGTACCAATAGGAAGGGGGAAAAAAAATCTCTTAAAAAAAATCAACTATTAAATGGAAAGATGTAGTCTTATAATACATTGCTCCATCAAAAATTAAAAGTTAGAAAAAAATAAATGAAAAGAAAAATACTAACTTAAGGTATCACATGGCAACAGAAATCGATTAGGCTATGATCCACCAGTTCCACGTGTCGATTTTACTGAAACAGGGTCATCCCTGAAGTTTCAGCAGCAAATAGCAATCAAAATTTACTTGAAGATTAAGATACTAAGCTTTCCCCTCACCTGCCTCAAATCATTTTGAGACTTACGAGCCTATCTAAAGTAATTCTTTTCTTTAGATTTTCTTTGCTTTCTCCAACCCTTTCCTCACTTAAAATACAAGTAAGTCTAACTAAGTACTAGTTATACAAGGTCAGATGAGAGACAGAGATGAAACAACATCCAGCTTCAAATAGTTTAGTTCTTGATGAGGAATCCCAGTGCACTCAAGCCTGGCAAAGGCTGGCAGCTGCTGAATCAACACTGCACATCTGTCTGACAGAGAGGCTGTTCCATGCAGTGGAGTTCATTCACCGGACCCCTCACATACATTCTACATTTCACGGATGCAAAAGCTCAACCTTACTTAATTAGCATGCAAACTATTAGGAAGCATGGCTCATGTTCACTTCTAAAACTTTCATGTTCAATTCAAAAACTTTTGAGCAAGTGCTATATGTCAGGTTTGACTCAAGTCTTGGATTCTGGTAGCTTACACATTAACAAAATTTATCTTCTGGAGTCTCTTCATTAATAAAGTGGGAATAATGGAAAATTACACAATAAAGTTTAATACCTTGCCTGAGAGCACAAAGGTACCTTAATGACATACTGAACACCTACTGCCTCCAAGGTTATGTTACCAACTTATCTTCAAAAACCCTCCAACTGACGGACCACTCCCATTTCACAGACAGAAATGAGGATCCAAGAGGGTTACAATTCCTTGTAGGCAGGTGCCAGGAACCAAATCCAGGTTCATTGTCTCTAAAGCTCTTTCTGCTGCCCCACTGTCAGTTCTGTGTTTATTCCAACATAACACAACCAGGACCTTCATTTCGGATCTTTTGCTCTTCTATTCATTGAGAAAACAAAAACTGGAGCACTGACTGAAGCGGAAGCGTCTGTATCCAAAACAATCATACACAAAAGTATTAAGTAGAAAAGAGATTAAAGCTGCAAGAGGAAATTAAAAAAAAAAATCATACATACCTTAAACATTTTACCTACATTTAATACATAAGTGTGTTTCCCAATCCTAGTATGGAGTCAAGCCCTTGAGAAAACGGGACTGATGACGTAGAGCTCCTCGCTGAAGTTCCTTCTGTTTGATCTAAACCGTTATCTATAAATCCATCATCTACCATCTCCATTCCAGTTTCACCAAAGTGCAAAGTTTTAAGAGTCCTTGTAACACAGTCTACATACAGAATCATCATGGACTATTGTTATCTTCTCTCCACCACTTTATGACAGCTATATCTGATTCTACAGCCATTATTTTAGGGACTCACCTTCAGCATGTTTTTCCAAAGAATCCAACTTGGTTTTCAGGAGAGGAAAAATAAAAGTTTGTACTCATTTCATCAGTTTACATATTTAAATTATTATAAGAGCAAGATTACCTGCCATGAAATAGTCGTGGAAACCAACACAACTTCTGTTAAGCATACAACTCCCTCAGTACAACGTGCACTGATATGAAAGCAACTTACTAGCACCAGAGGTCAGCATGCTGTGTCTCATAGTCAAGAACTGCTTTAGACTGATGGAAACAGGAAGCCCCAAGGCAGCTAAGTAAGCATCAACCTTGTGGGTAAAGCAGAGCAGACGTGAAACAGACCTGTCCCTCAAGCACATGTAACCTACCAAAGGGGATGTGAAACATTCACCAATAAACTGTAACACTAATGAGAAAGCTGTCCACAGGATAAGACACAGAAACACACCATGCAAATTCAAAGGAAAGATTACAATCCATAACAGTGCAGGTCCACAGTATTTGTTTCATACATCAACTGAGTCAAAATGAACTTGAGGTATGTTTTCTTGGAGATGATCATTCCAAGAAAAGCAGTGTCACACAGGCACCAAAGGAAATTAAAGGGAATGATATTTATAGGGATATACAGCAATTTTCTTTACTCAGTACTGTACAAAAATGGAGAATGAAAGAAATTAAAAGATAAGGTTAAAATAAAAGACTGGAGTCGTATCACAGGTGGCCTTGGATGCCAGACTTCATTCCGAATATCTCTGAGAAACAGCACATTTCTGAATGTGCTGTAATTTGGCAATGGTGTTGACACAGTCAACTGATATGGGAAGGTGATGAAGTAATCAAAAAGGCATCACTACACAATGCTTTGTAACAATGATTTGTATTATTTCCCTAAAAATGCATCCCAATTTAACTCTTTCAAAGTATTGCAAGAACTTGTATCTCTGCACCCCAGAAAGCATATTTATAGGCATGGATTACCCTCCCCTCAGCAGTATGTTAGAGATCATCTAAGAAACTGCAAGAACCCAAGCAAGAAACCTAAGTAGCTCAGCTAGGGCAGAGAAGAGACTATATGAGAATGAGACTGCAGGAACAAAGAGTTGGATTGGTTGAGCCCCATGTGACAGAAAACAGGAGCCACAAACAGAAACAACTCAGGCAAGTTTGGGGGTAGGCGACTCATTAAGTTTGAACCAAACCGAGTTAGCAGTGCCATGGGAATATACCAGCACAGAAAAGCACAAAATGCCAGAGTTCTTGGCTTGTTATCAAAGAAAGGCAAACCATATGAAGGACAAACCATAGGAAGGCAAAGGTACAGTATAGAAAGAGGGAAAGGAAGGGATCAAAGCAGAAATCCCAGGATATAGCACCGTAAGAAGTTAAGACAAATGGTGAACCTAGGAAATTATGTCTGTTTCCTCTAAATCAGAGGTCAGCAAACTTTTTTGTTGTTGTTGTAAAGGACCAGATAATAAATATAAACAAATGAATAGGGTTATGTTCCAACACACCTGTATTTATGGACTCTGATATTTGAATTTCATGTAACTTCCATAAAAACTTAATTTTTTCCCAACTACTTAAAAATGTAAAATCCCTCCTTAATCCTACAGGCCACACAAATGCAGGCAACAGGTCGGATTTGGCCTGTGAGCCATACAGTTCGCCAACTGCTATTTGGAGGACAACAAGGATATCAGGACTGGATTAACTGTCTTTTTCCAAACTTCTGATGGTAGTTTTTCCTTCAGATAAATTGTTAACTTACCAGATATGCATTAAATGTTAATGACTTCTTTAAATCTGACTAATTCCTTCAATTTGATTCCCCTGAGAAAGATTAACTACATGTGTTGGCAAACTGTCCCTGTTGGTTTAGAATTGCCTTCCACTAAACAGATGCATTCCTCATGATGAACAGATAAACCCTACCTGTACTACAAATACAATGAAGGTACTAGATGAAAAACATTACTCTAGAATTTCTTCATTGCTTTCAAACTTAAGTTTTCCTTGGAGTGATTTTACAATCTAAAGGTTGAGAAGCTTCAATGGTAGTCTACATTGTGGAAACATCTAGATTTTGAAAGGCAATAAACATCTGCATTGAATGTGAGAGTCACAAAGAAAAATAAGAAAGTTTAGTGCAGAAAGTCAACTTATGACCAGCAGCCTTCACACATACAAACCATGCCTGGTGAGGAAGGCTTCCTCAGCCCCCAGCCACTCCTTGTACCTTAGCTGTAGCTCAGGGGCGGAGACAGCATTCCTTCTTCAATCGCTTGCTGCAGCAATGAACTGGAACCCAAGAAAACTTTAGTACCAAGTCAAAGTACGACACTACTTGCCCACAAGGCTCAGTTCTTTCCTTACTGGGTAACTGTTTTAAGTGATCTGATTGCAAGTAGACAAAGCACAAAGGGTGGTTACTGAAGATAAAGATACAAGCTAAGCTGTTATGGGCAGGCTGGTGAGGAGGAAAAAAAAAACAGTCATCTGACAACTAGAACAAGGATATTTCCATTTGAACTTGTCTGCCACCACCTGACAGCAAAAGTACCACTAGTTCCTAGTTATCAAATATTGCCAAGCAAGCCAAGCTACAATGACCTACGGGTGGCCAGTCTCATACTGAGTTCCCAGTTAGACCCTACGCCTCCACAAAGTATCTAAAATGCTAACAGTTTGCGGAAACTACTTTCACAAGACGCTAAACTTGGGATACAACTCTAGAATACACTTCTGCCACATCTTCTAATTAAAAAAGCTTGACTGAAGAAAAATATGACAAACTCTTCCCTGCATTATCAGAAAACCTATTGCTTTGTACAATCATAGAAACTAGAATTATACTTCTATTTCTAAATGTATAAAACCCAAGTCATAAACACAGCACATCATAAAACTCTTTCTTGCAAAGAACTATTTCAA